>JH720294.1:1789607-1814364 GCA_000231825.2 Tetrahymena elliotti 4EA
ATATATAATTTCGCTGCTACTACTTTGAAATTAATAGAAGATTGAAATTTGATGTATGCAAAAGTTCCCAATCAATAATTAAAATTTTTGATATTTACTTACATTTTTCAAAATATGAAATATTAAAATTGATACAAGTAAATACTTACAATCATAAAATGTTTTTGTTTATTAAAAATAAATGCAATAATATGATCAATATATTAATAAAAGCAATTCTAGTTTGCATGCACTCTACTATTTCACTTTTTTTTTATGGAAGAATTTTGTTATATAATATGAAATAAATCCAGTTCCTTTATTCCAATTCAAGCTTTTTTAAAAAAGCTTTGTGGCAAATTATTAATTTACCTTAAATTTTAGAGATTTGTAGTTTTAATGCATTAGTATTGAGTTCTAGTAAGAATTAAAAATAACTGTAAATATAAAAAAATGAAGTATTTATTTTATAGTATCTTAAGCTCATGATGAAAAAAGTGAATATCAATAGAAAACTAACAAATTTGTTAAGAATGTATAATCTATGAAGAGAAAAAAGTAAGTAAAATATTAATTCTGAAAATAAATAAAAGAATTTTCAATAATCAATACTTTAAAAACACATTTTATGAGAGAAGAACAATTTTTATTTGATAGATCATTATCATCTGTAAAAGGTAATTGTGATTAAATATTAGTGTTTCTTTAGGTATTTTCTATTTTTAATTCAAGGAAAATTTGTTCAGCAAATAAATATTGAAAACCAAATTTTAAATTGCTTAATTACATTCATTTATGTACAATTTTTACATAAACAATTTTCCATAAACATAAGCCAGCCTATTATCAATCATTTACAGTTTCTTATTAATCACATGTGAAATCTTAATGATTAGATTAAAACCACAAATTGAAAAAACTAAATTATTATTCTCAAATTAAGAAGTGAATTCCATTTATTTTGATTAATTAATTGCAAACCCGTAGGGTATTTATTTAACCATACAAATCAAATCAATTTTTAGTAATATTTATTTTGTAATTCAAGCTGATAATGTTATTTATAGTTCTATTGTTTCATGTTTTAATATATTTATATAAACTATTATAATTCAAGTTGATGATGTTATTTAGAGTTCGATTTTTTCATGGTTTAACATATTTATATGAGTCATTATATCTGTTGAAAGCTTGGAAAGATTGAAAAAACAAACAAACACAAAGAACAATTTTTAGCTTTATTTTTGATATCTAATATAACTGAATACAAAAAAATGTTCTAATATTTCACAGAAAAGGTTTTTATCTTATTTATTTTATTGTTATTTTTTCAGTATTTGAAACTTAACAAGAAATCTTTAAAAAATAAAAAATATTCAATCTTTATCAGTTCATTTTCTAAATAAATGATGTTATCAAAGTCTAATAGAGCAAAAGTAAAATTTTACAAATTAAATGTTTTTTATATAAATTTTCATAAAAGTGATCAATCAAATTTTAAAGTAATATTTTGACTTTAATGCATAAGCTTTTTTCATTAAATTCACAAAGTATTTTTTATCAAAATCTTAATTAATCTACTTTCTAACTAATCCATTATTTTGAGATTTCTATGTAGCAAAATTTTGCTCAAAATTTAGGGTTGGTGGTATTTTAAAAAAATATTTTGAATTTATAAATATGATTATTTAAATTAAGGATGTAGAATTGGATTGCTTGACTTTGTTAGTATTTTGATATCCCCCTTAATATCTTAATATGAAAAAATATAAAAAATTAGTATTATTTACATAAATGAAAATATTTTTGATAAAATAATGAAATAAAATTAAAATATTTTTGTCTTATAAAGTGAGAGATTTATTTTATGATTGTTTTAAAAAAATTAATTTTTACAAACAAAAATTATTTTATTGAATTACACTTATAATTTTATTTATATAGTTTATTTTGTGATCATTCACAAATGTATTTATATTTATTATCTTCAATAGCCTCCCAACAATCACAGTTTTCATCAGTAACTAAGCAATTTACTTAGATATTATACTTACCGAAAACTCTAACAGTTTTAACAGAATCTTAAGCTTTTGCAACAGGAGCAAAAGCACACATAACAAAGAGAACAAGAAGAGCAATGATAGAGACCTTCATTTATTGATATTATTTTTAATGAAATTAAGTTTTTTTTAATTGTTTTTTATGATATTTAATTATATTTTTCTGATTTAATCTTTCCTTTTCCTAAATTTATACTAATTAAAACATGAGGTAAAAAGTGATAACATAAAATTCTATTTAATATTCTTACTTTTATAATTAAAGTTGAAAGAAAAGTTTCAAAATTTAAATAAATTTCTTCTTTTTCAAGAGTAAGCATTGATCAGAAATGAAATATGGTATTTAAAGTAGAGAGGCTTTTTAAATGTTACACTTTTTGGTAAAGATATCATAAATATGCAGGTTTTTCTAACATTTAATAAACCTACCCCCGCTTTTTAATAAATAGACCTGATTAAATAGATTGGGATTAGATGAATATAAACATAATTTTTACAGGATCTCTAAATGATCTCTGTAACATTAATTAAAAATTAAGAAAATAGTATTGCTCATGAAAAAAAATCCTCAAGATAGAAATTTATCAGGAAAAGGAAATTATGATAATCTTAGTTTATTCTTAATTGATTTTACAGATTAATCTAAATGATATTATAATGACAAGTAATGACAAGTATTTTTATGTTATTTATGCTAAAAAATGCCTTTAAAGCTATTTTCAGCAACAATTCAATTTTTGACTCCAAAAAATCTTTAAAATTTATTGTTGTCTAACCTTTATTTGCAAAGCTAATTTAAATGCTTATAAAAAAGAATTCATTATTTTTAACAAAAATGCCACATGTATCATTCAAGCCTTTAAAAATTTAATGGACTAATAAATTAGTGTAATAGGATTAATTAAAAATTTTTTTAAGATATTGAGTTCAACCTGTTTAAAGTTATTTTCTAATGCCATCAATCAAAAATATTTAGCATAACTACAGGTCTTCAATAAATTGTATTTTCTAAGAATTATTTTTATTCTTTTAGGCATTATTGAAAATTCTACTTTGCGCATTTGCAAATGCAAGAAAACTAGCACAATTAGATGGTTAAAAGTCAGTAAAAATTACGATACCCATATTTTTAAAAGCTACATTCAAGCTTTAACGCATTTAATGGACTAATAAATTAAAAATTGTTTTTAAGATTTCTGGATATAAAATATTCATAAAAGAGGCTGACTATTCATGAATCCAAAATAAATAAAATTAATAAGATACAATGCCCAGATTTTAGTTGAATTCAATAAATTAGATGAATCAATTGATTCAAAGCCACAAAAATCAATGAATAAGATTAGAAATAGGCTCATAGTTGGAAAAATAAAATTTATATCCATTATCTAAATATGATTTCGCTTTAAAATTTTGATTATATTTCAAATTAACAAAAATTATTTGCTTTAAGTATTGAACATTAACTTTTGAGTATATTTTATTTAGATTCATATATAATTAGATCTAGTATATTTGTGATAAGAATCTATCTTTAGAAAATTCTTCCTTTATTAATATATTAAGAATTTTTTGGGATTTACACATCTTAATCTATAGTTAAAAAAGATTAAATCAAAATAATTCATGATTTACATTCAAAATTAAATAGTAATTAAAGCGTTTTATTGGTACTAGTAGCTCATTGATATTTAGAGCAAAAAATAAAATTACAATTTTAAAAATAAAGTGTCCACCTTTTGTTAAATATTTAAGTAATTAAATCTTAGCTAATAACAAATTCTTTAAGCCTTCAATCATTATGAGTAGACTCTTTTTTGTTTATCTAAACAATTTATATTTTCCTTCTATAAAGATAATACATCAGTAAATCTAATATTTTATAATAGTTTTTGATAATAACTATCCAAATATAAAGCAAACATTTTTTCTGTAATTACTTTTAATAACTATCAAATATTAAATATGTTTTTTTTTAGATATTTTAATATTCAATTTTTGGTATCACCAAAAAATACAAGCTTTTTAAAACATTTTTATCAAAAATGTTGCATATTTATAAAAATATTTACAATATTTGAAGTATTAATGCATATTTTTTAATGATAATTTATTCTTAATCATTTTAATCTAACTCTTAATTTATGATAAGTACTAATTTCTCAAGCTTTCATAGAATAAAAAGTTTAGAAATGCTTGAATGTTTGTTTTTTGATGGCTACTGTAAAACAGTTTCTTTATTTTAGTTTTCTAATGAAATTATATAATAATAAAACCTTTTAACACCAGCTCCTTATGTATTTTAGTCTTTAATAGGATAATATATTTAATTCTTATGTTTAAAAATCTACCCAAATTTATAAAAAAGAAAAGAAATAAAACCATCAAAATCATAGCGATTTCTCTCTTTCTATCTCAAAAGATTAGGTTCTAATATAAATAATATAATAACCATTAGGATTTTTTCGCATAAAAATGTTTGAGATTTCTAAAAATATAGTTTTATTTATTTATCAATTTTTAAAAATTAAAACTAGTGAAATTCTATTCTACATAATTTTACATAATTTGAATGAAAGATTTCTAAAAACTTTTAATTAAAATCACTGTTCTAAAATTAAGGTAACTAACTAATTAAAAAATGTATTTGATCAAAATAAATCATATTAAATAGATAAAATAATTATAAAAATTAAAGGGAAAATATTCATATTTTAAATGTTATTTAAAATTTTAAAAACTTTAAAAAAGATTTCTTTTGAATTTCATTTATTATCATCTAAAAATTAAATAATGTTTTAATGTAACAACTTATATTACTCAACTATTTAACAAAGAAAAAAATTAATTTTAATTTCCAATAAAAGATAACCAAATAAAGTAAAGGTTTTAATAATTTGTATTGGTGTGACTTAACTTTTTAAAAAAATAAAAAATAAAACCTTAAAATTAAAATGAAAATTTTAATTTTATACAAAGGATTTATATTTAATAGAATACAATTTAGCAAAAATATAATTGTAAAAAATTAATAAAATTAAATATTTTATTGAATATTAGAAAATTTTATAGAAATTTTTATTCTTCTATAAATTCCTTTGAGTTTGAAAAAAAGGAATAAGAATTATTTTTCTAAATTTTTTTAAATCATTTAATCTAATTTTTTTTATTCATATTAAAACTTTAAAATTAATTTTTTGTGAATTAAATTTTATTCTCTTTATTTTAAACTAAAAGATTTTTGTCCCTTCTAATTTACTTTTGTTATTGTAATGAATATTTCCATATTTACTATTTATTAAATTCACCTTAAAAAAATAAATTGTTTTAATCATTTAGTCTTAGACTGGAAAATTTTGACTGAGTTAAATTATGTTTTCTTATTTCCATATTTATTTTGCTGGAAAATAATTTTTTAAGTTTAAAATTATAGTCAATCAAATCACTTCAAACAACGAAAAATGTAAATTCATTTTTAGACAATAAAAAAACTTTAATTGTTTAGATTAATTTAAATGTTACTTCTTTAGATAATTTTAGAAGTAATTCAATAAAACTAAAAAATAATACTTAATTTAATGATAATATCTTTGAAATAACTGTTTTAAGATTATTACTTTAACAAAAAATATTCAGTAAAAAATACAGTAAAAGTTTTAAAATAAAGATATTTAAATAAAAAAAAGTAAAATAGAATTTTAAAGGTTTTCACAAAAAAATAATATCTAAGAAGTTTTTTGATTTTATGGAAATAGATAGAAAAGGATTTAATTGCTTGATGAATATTTAAATTTTTAATTGAAATGAATAGTTCGGCAAACCTAATTTTACTTTCACCAAAATAAGATATTCAAATTGGTGTATTAACTTTTTAATTAGTGTAATATGCAAAATATTTCACTTTTACATTTCCTAAATAAAATATTAAAATTTAAAAACTTTATTAGAATGTAATTTATTTAAGTTAAGTTATTGATTAAAAAGATTCTAGGTTCAATAATAAAGAAATAGATAATAAAATTTAATAATAATTAAATTAATTATATTCTATATCACTTTGAATACCTATCAATTATAGCAAAAAAACCATACATATAATATTAGTCAAAAACTTTAAATACACTTTATCAAAAAAAGAAAATGAGAATAATCTATATCATTTATATTATTATAGCTATACTCTTAACAATCTTAGCTTTTTTATAAGTTGGAAACCTTACAGGTTACTTAAGGAGAAACCACATACCCCGTTGTGAAAAACACTAAAAAAGGACTATGTATGACGATTGTCTTTGAAAATGATTTAAAGCTAAACATTCTAAAAATTAAATGATTTTTTCAGATTTTATTGAAATAAAGAATAAATCCTTAAGTTATGAAAAAATCAGTCATTTTTGAGCTAATAATTAAAAAAGCATAAAACAAGTATTAATATCAAATAACAACTCTTCAATAAAAAATTGTCACAAATAAAATGTAAACCCTTAATTATTAAATAAAAAAAATTAGTGGAATAAACCTTAATTTATCATGAACATTCTTTAAACATATTAGTATGTATGTATTTTCTCTTTATATCAACAATAAATTGTAATCAATTTCCATTAATTAAATAAATAATTATTAAATCATCAATTAAAATATGCAGTTAATATTAATTTCATAAAAAAAATAACCTCCAAGTAAAATCTTTTGATAAATTTGACTTTAAAATATAAGGTTTTATTAGTCAAATAACCCTTAAATTAAAGTAAAGAATAATATTAGTTTTAACAATATTAATAGTAAAATAAGGTTTTAGATTTGACAGGAATGAAGTTGTAAAGAATTCCTTCTTAACTATCAAGCATAAAGATTATAGCTCCTTTTTTGATTTGATATTGATAAAATAATATTTTTGAAAAAGGAAATTCAACAGACATATAAATTACTTTGAGATAATGCTAAATAGGATAAGTTTATACTAAAATTTCAGGTGAAATTTATATATACCTTGTTTGTGTTAATAATATTTATAGAATTGCCTCATCAATAAAAGTTTTAAATTAATTTTGTTAAACTTGTCCTTTAAAATCAAAAGCTGGAGTTAAAAATAAAGATAGTATGATGATTAAATTCTTTACTGTAACAATAGTCCTGAAAATTGTAAATGTAAACAAGAAGCTACTATTAATTGCTGTATTTAAATAAATTTTATATTTCTTTATAAACTATTAGCTTAGTTTTTTAAGATTTATTTTTATATAAGAATAATTAACATTTAAATTTCTCATTTAATTGAATAAAAATTTTTCACCTTCTTTAATTTTTATAAAAAAATGTGAAATTATTTATTTAAATTTTACTATTTAAGGTCATTTGCTTGAGGATGCCATAGTTTTTGTCAGTTTGGGGCTAGAGGTATTATTAAAAAATATTTTTGTACAGATGGAATTAATATTAAGAAACTCTACTTCAATTAATTTTTTAAATGGTTATCCTAACACTATTTTTTCTGTAAAAAAAGCTGTTTGTTGTACAGCATCTAGATAAATTATTTGTTAAACTTTAAGGAGATTAAATATTTTACTCATGATAAAACTGCAGATTCAAGCTAAATTTCTTTTTATATAAAATGTATAATTATATTTTTTTAATAAAATCAGTAATTGAGAACTGTTTAATTTTTTCAAGCTTTCTTTTGCTGAAAAATATTTAAAGTAATTATTTAGATTGGTTACTTTCTTAATTAGATACCATCCCTATAAAATCTTTAAGAGTAATCTGGGTTTCAGTTCAACCTATATTATTCTTAATTATGCATACATAATTTATTAAACTTTTTTTGAAAAATCTATTTCCAATCCAGAACACAGGAGATTCCTTAATGCAGTTTTCACAATTAACTTTATTAGCTTGATAAAGGTTATACATCCAAATTGATGGAAATAGCTATATAAAATCTTAAATTAATTAATGATACCACTCAAAAAAGTATCTGTATTGGAAATTACCTCTACTTTTGTTTAAATGCTAAGTTTACATTTAGTTATCCTTCTGATAATTAAAAAAAGTAAAAACTCTTTATTTTTGAGATTGACAATTTTTATTATGAGAAATAGATATATTATCTATTATAAACTCTCACTTAAGAATTTATTTTGATCATTTTAATTTAATTATATAGCTTAGCTTTGAATAAATTTAATCCCTTCAAAGAAAAAAAATCCTATAGACAAGCATTATAAGTAGATGATTTGCTTGATTTTTATGATAAATTAATAATTTAACACAAATTATGAGTTTTTTTCAAATATTTCTTGTTTCTTTCCATTTTTAATATATATTGTAAATCTAGTAGTTGTTGATGTCAATATACTTTACTAAAGCATCAAATCTAATAAAATGCTTGTTAATGTATTATCAAAAGACTTTCATTCCAAAGAAGTTAGATATAACAAATCATTAGTTATGAATATTTTTAAGAAAAAATTGAGTAATACAATTAATTATTTTCTTGAAATTGAAAATATTTTTATAACGAAAATAACAAAAAAAAATTTTTACCCATAATAATCAATATAATTTGTCTATTATCATAATCTTTTCTTAAAATATTTTCTGACAATTTTTTGATCTCATAAAAATGGTTTTTAATTTATTTTTATAAAAATATTTTCTTCATATTTTTTTAATCTCATAAAATAGTTTTTAATTTACTTTTTTACTATTAAATGAAGATTCACCCCAAAAAATTTTAATTTAGACACTTTTTCATTTACAAATATTATTTTGATGTAATATTCACAAAAAAATTTATTTTAGACACATTTTTTCTAAATTAAATTTTTCTTTGTTAAATATAATTGATTTTTTATGAATGTAAATGCAATAACTTATCTTTGAATTTTTATTAGAATTGATTAAAGTAATATTTAATAAGATTACTTGTATGATATTGATATTATTCTCTCAATCATTTATGCTCATTTTAAACAAAAAATTTTTTTGAAAGGATTAGAAAACATTTTGATAGATATAGCAGATAAAAATAAAAATTCAAATCCCAATAGATTAGTTAATGAATAAATAATTTTTAAATCCTCCATAATGCTTACTATAATCAAAAATAAAAGGCCAAGGACAAACTTATTTCTAATTTATCAACTCATAATTTTAGTAGTTAACGCCTATAATCATTAGAAAATCTAAAACATAGTGATAAAAAGAAATAATCTGGTAATGATAAATTACAAAACTAGGATTAAATTTAGTAATGTAAGCAGCTTGAAAAAAATTATCCACTATAACTCAAATCAAAAAACTCTATTGATTAGCAGTATTAGAAAAATTACAAAATAAAATAGTTAACAAATTTTCTCAGACAAGAAAACTGATATGATAAAAAAATATATTTTTAATCAATAGGAATAAGTAGAAGTATTTAATTATCTTAAATTAATTCTTTGCATATCATTAGTACATACCAAAAATCTAAAAGAAGTAAAAAATAATATCAAATTTCAAAATATTAAATAAAGAAAATGGTCAATAAAATTGAATCCCTTTATTTTTTTGTAATTAAATTATTCAGGCTACTAAAATAAAAATATTTGATTTATTCATATATTCCCTTTTTTCTTTTTATCTCATTTTGTATTTAAAATATAAAACTAGATCCAAAATTTCATTGAAAAAAAAAAAAATATTAATTTAGCTATCTGATATATATTGTGATTGCCAAGTTATTAGGCTGAGTCCTCATAATTATCTCCATATAATTCTAATTACTTATTAAATATCTAAAAATAATGTCTACTTGATTATTAATTATCACAAAAAAATAATGTTTTGTCTATAAACTTGATAATTATTTTATTTCTAATTGTAATTTCACTCACTATTTATATTACTACAATTTCTTAAAAGTAAAATCTTTATGAAAATCCAAAGACATATGAGTTGAAAATAAAGAATTCTAAAGCAAATTATGATGGATAATAGGATGGTTTCTTTTAACAACTTTGATAATGAAACATGTATTGCTCCTTTATATTTGAGGAAGATAACATTCAAACACAGATTTGCATACTATGCTCTTAAGAATAAACTAAAAACTTTAGTAAAGTTATTCTAATTGAAGAATTTTTATAAGCTGATAATAACTACATCTTTTCGAGATTTCCTCCATTAGAAGATGAAAATATCTATAATATTTAAAAATATGAAAGTCAAACTCTTCACTTCAATAATTTTTTATTGATAAAGTAGATAAATATTTTGTATCTCTTAAAACATAAATCAATCAAAAGATTGATATTCTAAAACATCAAAATAAAGCAAAAATAATGTAAATGGAAGATATATTTAATATGGATACATTTTTAAATCTTTACAATAAAATATCTTCAAAGTTTGGCATTTAAAATCTTTACTAAAATTACAATTCACAATCGAGTTGCGTTTAAAATAAATAATAACAGAAAAGTATTAGAATATTAAATAAAATTCAAAAATTTTACAGGATTAAATTTCACAGTATGAAAAGCTATCTAATAATGTTGAATCCCTAAAGCTAAATGAAATTTAGTAAAAAATATTAAATCTTCTAGACCAAATAGATTTATTTGGTGAAAAACCTACTAATACTAATATCATTCAATCTGTAGAGTTTGAAAAATCTAAATCCTATAATAGTTCATAATAATTATTGATACGAAGATTATCAAATAAATCAATTTCAATTAGATAAACTTCGGATGGTTCATATGGTCTTGCGTATTTAAATTTTGTGTTAGATCCTAGGAAAAAGTATATATTTAGATATATTAGAGTTAAATTACAGACTAACTCAAATAATAATAGCTTTTTATTATTTGGCATAATCAAACAATAAAATAAAGATAATAATAAATTATATGTTGGAATATGTTATAATGAGAGAGGCGATTATATGAATATTAAAAAAGTATTAAAAGGATAAAATTTATTTGAAGGCAAAAAATACAATATTAATAAAGAAATTGAAGTGAGAATCCATTTGGCAGAAAAAATTATAAGAATCGGAAACTATCCAAATTATGAAAATGTAGCAGAATTAGAAAACAAAGAATTGATTGAAGATAGTTAATAATACAGGTTTGCTGTTGAATTATATCAAGATGCTAATATTATCACTTTCACCCATTTCTCTACTGTTGACAGATTTGATGATAAGATGTGATTTTTAATTTTAGAAACATTTAAAATAAAAATATTTTTTTTGTTTTTTGATTTTTAAGTTTTATAGTTATGTCTAAGATCAAATTTGATTTTAAAGTTTTAATTCTATTAAATTATTAAAAATATTTCAATTTAATAATTAAAAAGAATTCTTAAATTATTTAATTAATTTTCAAATTAGAAGTAGAAAAGTTATGTATTAGTAAATTTAATAGATTTTGATTTTTTTACAAAAATTTATTTAAATCATCTTAATCCCAAAATTAACTAAATTTTTGAAAGTCATTTTTACAAGTCATTCAAATTTTTTGTTAGGTATTAGATAAATGGAAAAATTCATTAGCAAGTATTATTTAGTTCAACATTTGATTTTTTTTATTATTTCGATACTTAATAGCAAACAGTAAATTTATTTAAATTAAAAAATATTTTATTCAAAATATTAAATAATTAAAACTAAAAGGTGAATGTATTCAATTTGGAATAAAATAAATTAGTAGCATCTCTTTAAATTTTAAGTAGATAACTTATTAGAATTGTAGAAGTAGAAGTAAGTAGAAAATATTTGTTCCTTTTTGATGATGGAAATTACTTTGTTGCAGATTTAGCTGTCCTAAATTGATTTTACAACACCATACCAACTAAATGAGTATTAATTGAATATTCCTTTAAGCAGTTAGATTTAGAATGTATTTCTCTTCGAGAAAGAAAAACTTCTTTTTATTTGTGATTTTTAAAATACAATTTAAATATTTTCTACTGATGAAAACAAATTAAATTTGCTATAAAACCACTAAATAAAACTTTTAAATCCTTTCTTTAATCAAAGTTACTTTGAAATAAATGAAGTTAAATAAGCTAATAAACAAATTTATATTGTGTCTACTAATCAAGGATTCTTTGTAAAAATAGACATTATTAATAATAAAATAAATTACATAGAGTCTTTTACTTTTTATGAAATAACTTGGTTTGAAATACTGGATGATAAAATTTATTATTCTCTAAAAGAAAATACAAAATGTATAATAATATATACTATATCTTAAGATTAAATAATTAATGATTTAAGTTGTTAAGTTCTTCCTTATAACTTGAATTTGGTAAAAAGTCCTTTGAATATCTATCCATAGTAAGACTTAATGGTTCTTTCTTATTATGCTGGTGTATCTATGCTAGATTTAACAAACTTTTAGATGCAAAGACAAACAAGGATATCATCATAAAGAAATCAAATCAATTTGAAAACTCTGGTATATAAACATTTTGATTTAATTGTAATAACTGATTAACAATATACCGCTCTTCTTACTTACTACACTCTAGAAGTGCTTAAGTTCTTACCAGTTCCAAATATAGTTTATGAATCTATTAAATTTTTTGAAAATCTCAACAAAAAAATGTTTTTATTGGAGGATCTTCTGAAAAAAGTAAACTAGCTTTATTCTTAATTTAATATTTTTCAATTCTAATAGCCAGATTCTTTAAAAAAGATAAACTTATTTGTATTATTTAAGTTTATATTAAAAATAATTGAATTTATTAACAAAAGAAGCTAAGTTATATAGTATTAGATTTGATGACTATTTACCTAAAGAATACAGTGCCTTTTGCAAATCATTCTTTTTTGATATTGACCTTGAATAGGTAACATGTCTAAATGTTAAAATAATTTACATATTTAAAATAAATCAAGAAGAATCATAACTAGTTGAGGTTGCTTAATTTAAACATAAAGGGAACTACAATTTTGATTATTTAAAAGCTTCATATAATAACAATAATAAAATTGTTTACATAAGTGAAGTTCTATTGTTTGCAGAAACAACAACTTATTTTGGATTAATTGACATGACAAATTTATCTTCTGAAATATATAATACGTTAAGGAAAAAATTGGTTTAGTTTTAGCAGCATTTAATTTTGTTATTTTTTAAGATGATTATCAGACTTTATCAATTAATCAAATAGATGATATGGAAATTTAGGTATTTATATAACAATAATCAGATTACCTTTTTAATATAATTTAAGTAGAGGAATATCTTTATTGGTAGCTAAATGAGTAAATTTTCTAATTTAACATGATAACAAAATAGTAAAAAATATTTTCCTTTGCTATCCCGTATGTTTGTACATCATATAATAGCGAAAGAAATATATTACTAATAAGTTTTTAAGATGGAACTATTCTTTATGGTGATAAATCTTTTTTAAATGTTAAATAAATCATATCAAAAAATCAAATTACTTAGATAAGTCTTGATCCCTCTTCAAATTAAGTGATTGCAAGTAAATTAAATTTATTTTTATAAATATTCTCAAATATTTTAAACAATTTTTATGGGGGGAGGGGGGTATTTTTGGGGGAATTAAGTGGTAAAATAAATAAAAATTTTTTTTTATTCGTCACTATTTTGTAATAAAAAAACATTTAACGAAAGTTTGATTGAGGAAAATTTTCTGTTTAGAATAGAAGAAATAATTTTTAAATTTGTTTTATAAATTAAAAGCAAAAGTACTGACTTAGAATTTAAGAAGTGAATTAGTAGTTCTAAAAATGAAAAAAAAATCTAAAATTGAAATAAAGAGTGTTAAATTTAGTACTCTGGCAACATCTCAGACTGTCAAATTATCCCTACTTATAGCATAATGATTGTTTTATTACCAAGCTAGATAGAAATTTATGATTTTAGAACTGGATAAATTTTATAACTTATAGAGTTTCAAGAACATTTTACTAGTGGAGCTTATTACATATCTGACATAATTGAATAAAATAAACTTTCTATCACTACATACCAAGAGATAGGATGATTCTAGCTGATAAAAAAATCAGATATTGAATTTAAAGTAATTTAAGTTTACTAGAAAAAAAACCCAAGCACTTTTATAATCTCAGATATTGGTTTTACATCTTACCCAATTAATTAGGGATATATTCAACTCAATTATTTAGAAGATGCTGTTTTAAACTTTTATAATATTATCCTTGACACTATTGATTTTAGTGTTATCATAGATATTTAAGGAAATAACTGTAATTTTTCATGTCCTTTGAGTAGGAAATTTAATATAATTGTTACTCTTGATACTGATGTATCACTGATTAAACTTATTTCAATTTCATCTAGATAAACTCTGGAAAGCTATGGTGTTGAACCCTTCTAGCTGAAAAACATTGGATAAATTGTTTAAGAATTTTTCTATTGTTCTGATTTAATAGGGTAATTTATTTTCATTTTATTATGATATATCTTATAATTTTTTTCAAAATAGCTCTTTATAGTTTTATTCATTTGCTACTTTATAGCTTAGCTTTTCTACTCATAGTTATTTATGGCAAACACAATAAAATTTTTCTATTACAATCCTTAGTAATATGAGTTATTCTTAGTAGATTCTAAAAATTTAATTTACTTTGGCATCTTAAATTTATATTAAATACAAAGTCAACAAAATTACATAATGAAAGGTGAAAGTATCTAAAATTTAATATAGGTTGATAATTTGGGGTTCTTTATAACAACTAATTCTAATAGTATTAATATTTATAAAAAATCTGATGGAAGCTTGTTAAGTACAGTGAATAATATAGATTAATCTGTAATCATACCAAGCTTTAATATGATTTCATATTGGAGAATAAACACAAGTTCAAATACTCTAATTTATTCTCTGTTTGACATATTTTCTGTCTTTGATGAAAACTATTATTTTATTGAAAGAAACTAATCTTTGTTTCCATTGATTCATGCAAAATAAGAAAATATTATTTTTGTTACTTCCTCGATCGAGTCAACTCTATATAGAATTGAAATTGAAAATTAGCAAATGAAGTTAGTCATGAAAAGAGGTAGTAAAATATTATAAATATTTTCAATAAAAGAAGAGATGATAATGGTTGTTTCAAGAAATTATATTTTATAATTTTCCTAAAAGCAAAATTATTTCTGGAATTAAATTTTCTAGTTTAAAAATACATTTACAACAAATTAATAATTTATCAAATGGAGATTCAAATTTAAGTGGAGTTGCAGTTATTTCTCATTTTCAACTGAACTTTTTTTAAATGACTATCAATGCAATTTAACAAATCAATACATATAATTTTAATGATGAAATAGATGAAATTATTACACTCAATAAAAACATAATCTTAGTAACCTCGTTTACATGTTCTTTAACAATAATAAATTTACTAAATGAATAGTAAATCTATTTCTCTTATTCATATTCAGAATTATTATATCAAATTGCTTAATAAATATTTTACGGATGATTCAACTGAGGATATTTATTATATTAATTCATACTCATCTAACAATACTTTGCAAGTTTTTCAAATAACCTCATCTAAATCTAACTAAACAATTTAATTAAACATAGTCAAAACAACATCATATACATCTAAAATTCTTCAATTATATCTTAGTATTGATTAGCATTTTACTATCTTTTCTCTATAAGATAATTTTTACATTTAAAAGATATGTATTTAATGCATTATTTACAATTTAGATGAATCTACGTATCAAAATAAATAATATTTTTTACCATTCATTAGACTACACTTCTTCATTAAAGTTTATGAAGAGTTTGGATATGTAGTTGCTTTTGTTGATGTATGTTGATGTATTATTTGCTATTTAGGATATCTTTACTACAGATGTCATTTACTTATCAACATAGAATTATCAATTAAATACTATCTATGATATAAATATAATTGGTTCTAATTATATTTTGGTTTTATTTGATAACTCTTTAGAATTATTAAAATTAAACTTTAATAACTACCAACTAACTTCATAAGGATCTTATGAAACAATTTATAAATCTAATAAAAGAAATGTTAGATTATTTAACGTTTAAACAAATTTTTAAAATTAAGAAAATGAAACTTTACTTACATCACTAAGTATTGTTGGATATAATTAAATACAAAGTTAATTAATTTTTAATTACATCCCAATAATTTAACAAGGGCAACGGTACAATTGTACTTTGAATTTTTATGACCCAACTTAGAATATCATCTAAGAGAAAGTCAATATGTTTTACAAACTAAATTCTTACATGACCTACAAAGTAAGTAGCTACTAATTCATTATCAACTAAAATAAAATGCAAGATGATGGATACAACAATTATAAAGATAAGATAAGAACTCTTACAATCCCTTTTTACAATTCTAATTTATCTACTTCATGAATTATTACAGGATAAAATGTGCACATTGATAGAATTAGCTATTAGGGATTAAGCAATTACTACAATTCAATAACATTTTAAAATGTTAATTTGTATATTCAAAGTGATGTTTTCATCGAAGGATTCTAAAAAGTTACTTTTTAATCTTGCAAACTTTACTTTCTGAATTCATTCAATGAAAGCTAATTAGGTTACCGTATCTAAATTATATAAACACTTTCTGTAATCATTCATAATATAATTATCTTTAAAGAAAGTACTTCAAATGATTCCTAAGGATTCCAAATTCAAAATTTTGACTATATTTCTGTTTCTAATTTAATTGTCTAAGACATAAAACTTAATAAAATGTCTTCACTTCTTGTATTCAGTGATGGAATACTTTTAAAAATATCTGGTTTATATTTTATAAACAATCAGATAAAGACCTAGTATAACTTGATTGATTTGAGAAAAATAGACACAATAATTTATAAGTGATTCCTAAATAAACTCAAATTATCAAATATTAGAAGAAAATCTTTAGAATTATTTCATAAGTATTTATGCTTGTGAATAAATTCAAAATTCTACTTTAACCATGAAAGAAATATTTTTAAAGTAGAATGTTTTTAATCAGAATTCTTAGAAGCCTCTGTTTTTTTGGAAAATTTGAATTAAATTTATATAGAGAATAGCTAATTTAATCAATCAACAGCAAAAAAATTCTTATCTAATATCAGCAATCAATATTAACTATATTTATATCATTAATCTAACTTTTTATTAAAATAAATTAATTTCTTGCTTTCAAGCCAGTGGAATAAGTATGTTATAAACAGAGAGCTCTAGATTTGATGAAAATGAGTCTAATGATTCTGGTTCCTGTTTACTCTTAACAAATTTTACACTGAATAAAATTGTAAGTAGTTATATAAATAATAGTTAATTTAATAATAATAAAGCTTCAAATAGTGGAGGAGCAATATATCTTGAAAATATAAATATACAAATTAACAGTAGTTAATTTATTAATAATCAAGCTGCAATAGGAGAAACAATCAGGTACATGGGAATTATTCCAAGTTTTATTTAATCTATGCAGTCATTAAATAGGTATTTGTAAAAAGATGAAAAAAATATAATATTTTAAAATAACAAAGCCTTTATTTATGGATAAAATGTTTGTTCAATTCCAACCCACCTTAAATTTAAAAATAGAGCGATTTTTACCCAATAGATTAATTTTTATTTGAAAATATAAGAAGCGGGGAGATATTATAGGATAGGGTATTTTATTTATTTGATGAAAAACTAAATAGAGTTAAAGCAACATCATAAATATTAGAATTTTAAACATAGAAAATAAAGGAGGAAATATAAGAATACTAGCTTTACATTTAATCAAATAGTAATACATAAATTGAAATAAAGGATATGGTAGTTTTTAACTACATTAATAGTGAAAATAATATATTTGATTTGATTTGACAGGGATGAAGTTGTAAGGAATTCCTTCTTAGCCATCAAGCATAAAGATTATAGCACCATTTTTGATTAAATACTTATAAAATAATACTTTTGTAAGGAAATTCCTTTGATGTTTAAGTTATTTTTAGATCATGCTAAATTGGTGAGATTTATAATAAAATATCAGGTTAAATTTGTGAATGCTCTATTTGTGCAAATAATAGTTATTCAATAGTTTAGCCAATAAAAGATTAAAATTAATTTTGTAAAGTCTGTCCTTTAGAATCAACTGACAGCTGTCAACTTAATTAAATTAATCTCAAAGACGGGTATTGGAGATAAAGTGAGTATGATGATTAAATTATTTATTGTGACAATAATATGGAAATTGTAAATGCCAATAAAAAGCTTCTATTAATTGTTGTGTTTAAGGTTTATTAGGTAAAAAAATTATTCAATAAATATTTTTTACTCTTATTCAATAGATAAAAATCCAATTTAAATTTTATTTTAATTTAATTTATTTTCAAATTTTTTTTTTGAAAAATTAAAATTCTAATAAAGAAAGATGTAACTCAATTCTCAAAAATATTTATAATTTTAGATTAATATTTGAATAAAAAATATAAATATTCTTACATTTTTATTTAAAATAAGGCCCCTTGTATGAGATACGTGATAACTATGGTTAAGTTTGGGGTTAAAGGTTTGATAGTTTTTAAAAGTATACTTGCACTAGATGTAATTAATATTAAGAAATTCTACTTAAATTGATTTTTTAAATGGTAATTCTAACACTTTATTTTCTTTATTCTGTCAAGAAAGCAGTTGATAAAGCATTGAGATAAATTATTTGTTAGACTCTGAGAAGACTAAATATTTTACTAATAGGAAAAGCAGCTGAGTCAAACTAAATTTCTTTTTATATTAAGCTTATCATTAATTTTTTATAAGTAACATCAGTAATTCAGAACTAAAGGTTTAATTTTTTAAAGTTATCTTTTACTGAGCGTCATTTCAAGTCTTTAGAATTTGTAAAGTAATTCTTTAGATTGCTTACTTCTCATTTCAGAGTGGACAGTAACTTAACTAATATTATTGATGTCATGTATCAAAATTGGTGGAAATAGCATATATAGTATAATACAGGGTCTGGCTCAATCCGTAAAAACTTTTAATTTGAAGGGTATCTTTAAATCTGGAGAGTTGTCGAAAAGATGAGGCTACTTTGGGGTAACAATAAGTGGTGGGTGTTACATTCTCTAATAGCTATATAAAATCTTAAATTAATAAGCAATGCTATTCAAAAGAATATCTGGAATATACTATTTATTTGACATTACCTCTGTTTTTGTTATCGATGTTATTCTTTCCTTTAGTTATCCTTTGGAGAATTAAAAGAAAAGTAAAAACTCTCAGTGAACCTATCCAAATATATAAATATGGATTCCTATTTTCTGAATATTCCTAGAAATATTTTTATGGAGTATATAAGAATATTTTTGAGATTGACAATTGTTATTGTAGGAAATATATTATCCGATGATTAACCCTCACTTAAAATATATCTTTCAATTATTTTGATTTAATTATATAACTTAGCTTTGAATAAATTTAATCCTTACAAATTTAAATAATCCAAACTTTAGAGAAGCTGTATAATTAGATGATTTGCTTTATATTTATGATTTATTAATTACAATTAAATACAGATAATATTGCTCTTTCTTCTAGTTCCTTATACATTTTATAAGTCTAACTATAGTAGCTCTCAATATATTTTATTAAAGCATCAAATCTAATTAAAAGCTTTACAAATGAGTAATCACAAAACTTTGATTCCTTAAAAGAAATTAACAAAATAGAATAATTCATTAAGAATATTTTTGCTCTGGAAAAAAATAAAGTAATTGATTTTTTTTATAATTCTTTTAATTGACTAAAATTATTCTTCTCTTCTATGTAGAATTTTTCTTAACTTATTTTAATTAAATTTCCCAATTAAATCATCAACAAACCCAAATATTTTTAATTTTTTAAGAAAAAAAGTTATTTTTAGTTTTATACAATTTATGATTTTAAATTTATTAAAAAAACTCTAGGCATATCATTTCTATTTAGAATATTTATTCATTTAATAATTTTAGGAATACTATTAAGAAATTAGATTATGATTTATTTTATTTATTAATAAAACTATGCTTTAACTTTAAAGATTTTGAAATACATATTTTTTTGGTTAAAAATTTCAGTTCATACCCTAATTAATCATTTTATTTATTTTAAATAAAAATAATTTTATAATAAAATTAGATAAAACTTTGATAGATATTGCAGATAAAAATAAAAATTGAAATCATAAATGACTAGTAAATAAAAAAATAACTTAACAAATTCTCCTTAGTTACTTGATAATAATGATAGATACTAGAAATACTAAGTCAAAAATAAGAAACTGCATAAAATTTATCAACTCAGAATTTGAGTTCATAAGACTTAAAATCTTTAGAAACCTATAAGTTGAGTGGAGTATAGAGATAATTTTTTGAAAAATAACAAAAAAGAAATTATAATATTCATGAATCGAAATAGTTTGACCAAATGATGAGTATTAATTCATATTAAAAGTTATTGTTATTAAGTAGTGGAAGAAAAAATACAAATCAAAACATTTAATAACCATTCTAAGACAAGAAATCTAATATGACAAATAATTTGAATATTAAATCCTTAGGATCAAGTAGAAGTATTTCATTAACTTAAAATAATTCTTAACATATTTAAACCCCTTCCTTAACACCTTAAAAAGCTGGGTTAGAATTATAATAACCTATTTTTAAATTATTCAATGACAAACAAAATTAATAAGATTGAATTCTTAGTACATGCTTTCGAAATAGCTTAAGTTAAAACTATTTAATCTTTGCTGTTTAAACTTCTTATTTACCATTAGTTCTCTAATTTAATGTACCAAAAACATATAATAGGTTTACTTAAAATTAGAAATTTAAAGAAACAATCAAGACTTAAATAAAATACATTTTAAAATTTATTAGTTTCTTTGTATCTTCTGTATGTTAAAAGTTGTCTAAAATTTTCTACTTTTATTTAAATTTATTTTATGAGAGTCTGAGGTTATTAGCTCAAGTATTATTATATTTTGCATTAAGACTTTGCACTAGATCTATTTTTCTTAAAATTATTTTAGAATATAAAAAACCATATCAGTAATTTTATTGTTGACTATTTTTGAACTTAAATCATATTTTCTTACAAAAAGAGCTTTAAGAAAATAAAATTGAGTAATTTAGTAATTTAATTTGATTAAGAAACTCAAAATAAACATTTTAAAACTAATATTGATAACAGTAAAACTAAAAACAATTTATAATGAACATTTAAAAAATTTTTAATTATTTTATGTTCGATGCACCCAACCATGACAATTTTTTTTGGAAGAATGAATTTTATATTTTAAAATAAATATAAATTTTTTAATTTAAATTCAAGATTTTTGAAAATTTTAGATTATTATTTCTTTTTCAGGTAAAATAGTTAATATTATTAAGAATAAAAATTGTATGTAAGAATTAATACAATAGAGCATTTATTTTTATCACAGTAAAGTATTTGTAAAAAATTACAAATCCATTTCTAAAAAAGACAAAAATAAATAGAGTTAGTATATTAAAAAATTTTGAATCATCAATATTTTAAAAGTTAAAAATACATAATATGAATATAAAATCAATTTTATTTGATTATCAATTATCATAACATAAACCATTAATATGTATTCAAATTTTTTTTTTAGTTTATTCTTTATTTTTCATTTTTAAGAAAATTAAAGTTTTTGTTTGTTTTTATTTGCTCACTCTCCACAGTAGTAGTAAGTTTGTAATTCTCCATTAACAAAATAGTGCCACCAGCAAGTGCAACTTTAATCTGCAGGAGAATCTTATGTACAGCAATCATCAGGATCAAGAAGATTACAAACTGTGTGAGGATAGTCATATAGTTATCTTTTGAAATTACTAGCCTAAGCCAAACAGACCAAAGCCAAGAGAAGAATGCAGAGATATTATTTGTTCATTTTATTTTAATCCTTTTTTTTGATTTATATTTTAATTAATTTATTATTATTCCAAAACTTATTTTCTAATAAGCTTTTATACTTATGAATACCCTCTAAGAAAATATATAATTTCCCCCCTCTACTATTTTGGGGTAAATTGAAAGATTAAAATTTTGTCAATAATTAAAATTCGGATATTTACTCACATTTAGATATAAACACCATGAAATATTATTATTGATATTAGCCTTGTTTTCTATCTTCAAATCTTTATTTATTCTAAATAGATGTAAGGATAGTATCAAAGGATTAATTGGAATTTTTTTATGTTGCGCGACTTACTTTACCATTTCAATTTGTTTTAGATGGATGAATTTTATATTTTCTCAATCAAATCAAGATATCAATAGATTGTTATTCAAATTCAAGGTTTTTAAAAACTTAATGGATTTGTTACTGACCTTTTGGATTATTTTCATTCTTGAATGTATCATTGCCAGTTCGATTAATAATTAAAAATATCTACATAAAGATTTAAAGCTAAAGGTTTTTTAAATATACACTTTTCATTGATAAAATTATCATAAATAGATGATTTTTCTAACATTTAACAAACCTACCCCCAATTTTTAATAAATGGATCAAATAAAATTGAGTAAAATTAAAATAATGTAAACTTACTTTTTACAGGATTCCAAAAATAATTTTGTTTGTAAAGATGAATAGTATTGCTCATTAAAAAAAATCCCCAAGACACTTATTTATCAATAAAAGCAAATTATGATAATCTCAGATAAAATTTAATTGATTTTACAAATTAACCTAAATGATATTACATTGATAACTATTTTTATGTTATTAATACTAAATAATGTCTGTAAGGCTATTTACAGCAGCAATTATATTTTTTTGTTACAAAACATCTTTAAAATTTATTGTATTCTAACCATTATTTGCAAGCTAATTTAAATGCTTAAAAAGTAATATATGATTATTTTTAATAAAAATGCCACATGTTTCATTCAAGCCTTTAAAAATTTGATGTATTAATAAATTAGTGTAATATAGGATCTAAATGAAAATTTTTTTAAGATATTTAGTTCAACCTGTTTTTAGTTATTTTCTAACACTGTTAATCAAAAATATTTAACAAAAATACAGGAAATATCTTCAATAAATTGCATTTTCTAAAGAATTATTTTTATGCTTTTAGGTATTTATTAAAAATTCTACTTTGTGCATTTGCAAATGCAAGAAAACTATCACAAATAAATGATTAAAAGTTAGTAAAAATTACTTTACTCATATTTTTAAATAAAAAGATAACTTAACATCTTAGAAGGGTGCCGCATTCAAGCGTTAACACGTTTAATGGGCTAATAAATTAAAAATTGTTTTTAAGATTTCTGGATATAAAATATTCATAAAAGAGACTGCCTATTCATGAATCCAAAATAAATAAAATTAATAAGATTCATTAGTCCAGATTTTAGTTGAATTCAATAAATTAGATGAATTCAATTGATTCAAAGCCATAGAAAGCAATGAACAAGATTAGAAATAAGCTCATAGAAGGAAAAATAAAATTTAATCTAAATATGATTTTGCATTAAAATTTTGATTTTATTTCAAATTGAAAAAAATTATTTGTTTTAAGTATTGAGTATTATTTTATTTAGATTCATATATAATTAGATCTATTATGTTCGTGATAAGAATCAATCTTAAGGATTTACACATCTTAATCTATGATTAAGAATTAATGATTTACATTCAGAATTATATAAATTAAAGCACTTTATTGGTACTAGTAGCTATTATATTTAGTACTTAAAATAAAATTACAATTATAAAAATAAAGTGTTCATCTCTTATTAAATATTTAAGGATTCGAAGCTTAGCTAATAATAAATTCTTGAAGCCTTCAATCAATATGAATGGATTATTTTTTGTTTAATATAAACTATTTATATTTTCTTTCAATAAAGAAAATACATCAATAAATCAGATATTTATAATAGTTTTATCTAATAACTATCAAAATTGTTAAAATAATTAATTTTTGTAACTATCAGATATTAGATATGTTTATTTTTAAATATTTTATTATTCAATTATATCACCAAAAAATACAATAAAATATTTTTATTAAAAATGTTGCATATTTAAAAAATATTTATTCAAATAAAAATAATGCAAAAACAATAAGATAATAAAGATAATACACTAAGTTTTATTAAAAACATTGATTAAAACCAAATTCATTTATTTAAACAATATTTATTTTTTAAATAAATGGATTTCATTTTAATAATTTAATAGGGATGTAGGCTTGACTTCATGAGTATTTTTATATCCTTAAAGATAATAAAAATTTTATTATTAGCATAAATAAAAATATTTTTGATAAAATAATGAAATAACATTAAAATAAATTTTTGAAAGTGAGAGATTTGTTTTATGATTGTTTTAAAAAAAATTAATTTTTACAAACACAAATTATTTTTTTGAAAACACTTATAATTTTATTTATATAGTTTATTTTGTGATCATTCACAAATGTATTTATATTTATTGTCTTCAATAGCCTACCAGCAATCACAGTTTTCATCAGTAACTAAGCAATTTACTTGGATATTATACTTACCAAAGACTCTAACAGTTTTAACAGAATCTTAAGCTTATGCAACAGGAGCAAAAGCACACATAACAAAGAGAACAAGAAGAGCAATGATAGAGACCTTCATTTATTGATATTATTTTTAATGAAATTATGTTT
>JH720294.1:1830057-1852314 GCA_000231825.2 Tetrahymena elliotti 4EA
ATCTAAATATTACTTACATTAAAATTTTGATAATATTTCTAATTGATAAACATTTTTTGTTTTCAGATTACTTTTTACACTTATTTATATTGATAAATAATTAGATCTAGTACTTTCTTGATAATAATCTATCTTTATAAAATTCTTCCTATGTAAATATATGATAATATTTAGGGCTTACATCTTTTAATCAAGTTTCAAAGTATAATAATCTAATACTGTAATAACTTCAAATTCATTACTTGGTTCGAGGTCACACTGACCTAAATAGTGAGTTTTTATGACATTTTGAAAGATCATCTCTGATCACCAAAGGTTTTGTAATAAAAAATTAAATATTTGTCGAATTAGAAGGTAATTAAGGACATAAATATTATAAATACTATGTTAACTTTTTTATCAACATATAATATTCATATAAGTTTTATTTTCTGGTTTCTTATTAGAGTTTTCTTTTTTGTCTTTTTTAAAACTACCGTAGTTTCATCTCACTTAGGTTTTCAGCTATTGATAGTGTTGGCCTTAATCTAGAATTTTTAGATATAATGACCTCGGAGATGATCAATTATCAGTTCAGCACTCTTATCGAGTAATTACAGTAACCATTAGCATAAAAATATTTGAGATTTATAAAAGAATACTTTTTTTCTTTATCAATTTAAAAATAATTAAATCTAGTGAAATTCTAAATAAAAAAAATAATTTGAAAGAATTACAATTTTTAAATTAAAATCACTGGTAAAAAATTAAGACTACTAATTAAAAAATGCATTAAACCTAAAATACATAATCTCAAAATAGATTGAAAAATGTAAATTATTCATATTATCAGTGTTATTTAAAATTTTAAAAACACAAAAAAATCTTTCTTTTTGAAAGTAATTTATTATTATCTAAAAATTAAATCAAAGTCTTAATATCATCTTCTACTATTCAACTCTTTTACAAAGAAACAAATTAATTTTAATCTCAATAAAACATAACTAAATAAAATAAACATTTTAACAATTTTTGTGATGTGATTTAACTTTTTGACAAAATAAAACCTTAGAGTTAAAAAGAAAATGAAATTTTATTGCAAGGATTTTTAAAATTCAAAAATTAATAAACATTTTTATTTAAAATGTTAAGCATTTAATTAAAAATTAGAATATTTATTAAATTTGTTGAGTTTGAAAAAAACATTAGAATTATTTTTCTAAATTATCTGAAATCATTTAAATGAATGTTTTGATTCATAATAGTAGGACTTTAAATAAATTTTTTGTAAATTAAATCTGCCTGTTATTCTCTATATTTTAAACTAATATTTTTAGTTCCTTCTTAAATATTCATATTTATTATATGATTATTTTGATATTTAATTATATTAAATATACTTAAAAAATATTTTTATTAAATCATTTAATCTTATGTATGTGTGAAGGTTTTGGTTGAGTTGAATTATGTTTACTTATTTCCAGATTTTATTTTGTTAGAAAAATAATTTTTTAAGTTTAAAATCATAGACAAACTATAGCTACAAACAATAAAAAAATGAAAATTACTTTTTTGAAAATAAAATCAACTTTTAATTTAGGAAATTAATTTAAACATTATTTATTTTTTAAATTTTAGTAACAATTAAATAATACTAAAAATAATACTTAATTTTATGACAACTTTGATATAGCTTCTTTTAAATTTACTTATTAAATTATAATTATTATTCAGTAAAAAATAAAATAATTTTTTTGAAATGAGAGTATTTAATTAAATAAAAGAAAAACGTAATATATAATTTGAAAGGTTTTTTATAAAAATAAGTTAAAAAATAATATGTAAGATGTTTTTTGATTTTATGGAGATAGATAGAAAAGGATTTATTTGGTGGTTTTAAAAATATTTTTTGAAAGAAATCAAATTAAATAAAAATAATTGAGCTAGGAATATATATTAACTAAGTATGTAATTATAATAAGCAAAATACTTCAATGCTTAAATTAAAAAACACAAAACAAGTTTAGAAATATCAAATGCCAACTATTGAATAAAATTATGCCACAAATAAAATTTAAACCCTAAAAACGAAATAAAAAAATTGAGTTGAATAAACCTTTATTTATCAGGGATATTATTTTTACATATGAATATGTATTTTTCCTTTATATTGGTGAATAAAATAATCCCATGTATCACTAACTCTACTTAATAAATTGAGTATTTTTGCTATTTTATGATTTCTCTTCTTTTTGGGGTATTTTGTTTGAACTAAATTTATATCACAGAAATTCAATTTTTTAAATCTAAATTTAATTAAAGATATTTATTTCTTCTATTGAAGAGGCACGCTTTCTTTTTAACAAAATTTATTAAGCTATATTAATTTGAGATGGTCTAATCATTCTCTTAAATTTTATATTTTCTTTTCATTAATTATTCTTCTAATATAAAAAAGAAACTTTTTTAATTAAATAAATGAGCTAGCTAGCTCAAACAAAAGTGAAATATTCAAAATTAATCAATCATCTACACTACACCAAAGATAAAAATTTAGAATTTTTTGAATTTAGAAAAGGGTATATATTTAGAATGAATAAATATTCACAATTTATAAAATTATTAAAAAATTAAAACAAACAAATACTATCAATTTCCTTATACTTCAAAATAAAGTTTATGATTAAAATCTAAGATTTAGAAAAGAAAGAATATACTTTTTATTTATATATCTAACATTTTTATTAGGCTGCAACAAACTTTGAAAACAAATTATAATATATTTTGATTGATATAAATTAGTAAATCTTTAGATTTTTATCCTTTTTGTACCTCTAAAATTTGTATTAATAGTTTAATAATCAGTAATATTTATTTGTTATGATAAAATATAATTTATTTCAGATTTCATTTTGATGATAGAATAATGGATCCATCTCCACAATTTAAACATAATTTGCATTTCAAATTAAAAATAATCTTTGAACATTCAAAATATTTAAAGGTAATCATCCTAACAAATTATTTATTTTTAGATGGTATTTAAAATATATGTATTCATAATTTAACATGCTGATTAATCTATCATTTAAAAATTTTCAAAATTGGCATAATTTTTACATCTTTTGACTTTATTATGTCTATTAGATATGTTTTAGAGACCTTTTTATTATTTTTCCATTAATTATTTTACTCAAAGTATTTTTAAAATTACTCTTTCTCTTTTATATTACCATAAAAAACATAATTTAGGACATAGAAAACATTTAACTTTAATCAGAATAAAATAATTCAAAACAGACAACAACTAAAAAATAAAAGTTATGTAAATAACTCTTCAACAAACTAAAGTTTTATTATCTATCTATCAAGTTGAAAAAACTTCGATAACACATCAAAAACATTTGTTTCTAAAATGCTTTGCTTTTAAAAATTTGACATTTTTATTTTCCTTTCTTCAAAAAAAAATAAAAAATAGTGCTCTTTCAATTTTCTTAAATATCCAAATTGTATTTTCTAATTTAAAAAGACTTCCAAATTGATTTTTGAATATAATTAATTAAAATGAAATAAATATTCAATAGATGGATTAAGAAAAAAAATACTCTAAATGTAACATATATTTCAATTTCAATAAATATTTATTGTTATTTGAAGAAAATAATATCCACGCATAAATATGTTCAGCTTGTGCAAAAAGAATTACAAAAAATCTAAATAAAACTATCAATATTGAGGAGTTTTTACATGCTGATGGGAATTGCATCTTTTCAAGCTTTCCTCCTTTAGAAGATGAAAACCTTAATGAAATTTTCTAAAACATTTAAACTAAATCTTCTTTATAAGAAACTGTAGAATTAGTAGAAAATTATTTTACAACACTCAAATAAGAAATAAATAAAAAAATTGATTTCATAAAAATAAAACAAAGACACAATTAATACAAATTGAAGAATTAAACTCATTTCAAATAGATAAATTTGTGTCAGATTACAATCAAATAACTTTTAAATTTGATATTTAAAATATTTACAAACAATTTAATGAAAATTCAGAATCAAGATTAAAAGGCATAATTAAAGAAAAATATCAAAATATTAAGCAGAATAAAAAAAGCTGTAGGAACACATATCTAAATATGAATACATTATAAATTAAATAGATTTTGAAAATCCTATTGAAATTAACAAAAAATATTAGGCCTTTTAGAAGAAATAGATTTTTTTAACTAAAATCTAAAGAATTATATTTGGGATATTGAATTTGAAAAATCTAAATTTGCTTATTCATAAACTTTGGTAATTAAGAAATAGCTAGCAAAATAAGTAAATCTAAATTAAATAAGTGTAAGATAATAGAAATGGTATAGCATTTTTAAATTTTATATTGGATCCAATTAAAATGTATAGATTTAGAGTTAGATTATAGACTAACAATAGTAGTAATAGTTTATTAGTTAGAATAATACAAGAATAAAATAAAGATAATAGTTACTTGAGTTGTAGAATATGTTATAATGATAGAGGAGATTATATGACAATCAATAAAGTAGTAAAAGGAAGTAATGTTTATGAAGGGTAAAAATAAAATATGGATAAACAAATTAAAATGAGAATCTATCTAGCTGAGAAAATGATAAGACTAGGAAATTATCCAAATTATGAAAATGTAGCAGATTTATCAAACAAATAATTGATTGAAGATAACACATAGTATAGATTTGCAGTTGAAATGTTTCAAACTGCTCACAATATGACTCTTACTCATTTTTCTGTAGTTAAAAAATTTGAGAATAAAATGTAAATAAAAAATGGTTAATATTAAGATAAATATTAAAATTTTTAATTTCAAAAAGTATATTGATATTGATTTATGCTATTTTGTATACTTATTAAAAATATTGGATTTATCATTTTTTTCTAATTATTTCAGTAATATCGCATTCAATATTTTTTTCAAAAAAAAGTGAAAATTTAAGTTTAAAAATTTTAAATTTCAATAATTTAATTTTTAACTTGTTTATGGGATTAACTTCCATTCACAGAAAAAGTAAGAGTCATCTAAATTTGTTTAATTTTTAATTGTTTTATCATAATTTTTAGATTTCTACTTTACTTATCAGATGTCACATATAGAGATTGCAAAAAAAATACTTTAAAATTATAAATAACTGTTTTAAGATAGAATCTATGAGCGGATAATGTATCATTTTAAAGAAAATTTAAAGAGCTATCTAATGAATATAAAAAAAAATGGCTAAGGATAATTAGATAAATATCTTAATATATAATTTCAAAATTCAAAATTCAACATAAACTTAACCTTTACTTTATTACATTTTCTAATCTAGAGTTAATTTATTCTATTATATTTGCTATCATTTCTTCTGATAATTCATCCCATATCTTGTGTAATATTATCATAGTGTCTTTTCTGTTATCTATTTCCTCTTCTATTACTTTAATTTTAAATGCTTTCTTCATTAAAATTCCATATATTTTAAAGGGGATTTAAGTCACGAGAAGATGGTGGGCGAGGAATTAAGTAAGTCTATTTGATTCTTTTAAATATATTCTTAGGTTTTTTTTGAAATATGAGGATGGACACTGAACTAAAGCAATCCTCTTTTTATTTAGTATTTTATGAGCTTAATATAAAAATTTCTTTAGAAATTTGATACATGAATCAGAATTCATATTCTCATCAAAAATATATAAAATAGATTTACCTTTAGAGCTTTATTTCCAGCATACCTTTTTTTAGAATGTTTGAATGTCTTTTTCAGTATTACGCCAATACTTGAGGTTAAATTCATCCAAACTAAAGCGGCTTTCATCAGAGAAGAATACCTCATGATTTTTATAAGACTTTGTATAAATAATTCTCTTTTTTAATATTTAAAGCTAATTGCTTAATATAATTGAATTTTTTCATAAGAATACCCACACTCATCTAAAACATTAACCAATCTTTCAGAAATTGTTTTATCCAAAATTTTCTCAATTTCAGGATAGCCCATCTCTAAATTAAAGAATAATTGCTATTTAATAGTAAAATAAGTAATAAATCTAAATTAAATAAGCTAAAGATAAATCTCACAGTGTAGTATTCAAATTTTATATTATATCCAATAAAAAGATAATTATTTCAAGTTAGATTATAAACTTACTCTGAGAATAATAGTTTCTTAGTTGTTGGAATAATTATTTTTATATATTTTATCAAAAATATCTATTAAATGATGCTTCCTTAAACTTAAATTATCGTTGAAAGCAAATTGAAAAATTGAACAAATAAATCCACTTGAAACTTTTTAAAATTATATCAGTCTGTATTTTTGTGCTGATCAATCCTTTTTTATTAAGAATTTAGTTTAATATTCTTTAATTTTATCAATCAATCTCTTAAGTAAAAAACTTGTTGTATTGCTTACTTATTTCACAGTTTTTTGAAATGATTAAACAAATTTTTATGATTTCTTCTTTTTTATGTGTTAAGAATCTGCATCATCAGAATTCAAATTTTTATGTGTTTTAAATCTAAAATTTTACATAAAGGAATATTCATTGTTAAAGTGTATTCAATCTCTTAATTACATTCCAATTATATATTATCAACAAAGTAATGTCTATTTATAGAATTAATTATGGAATTCATATCTTTTTTATCTAAATTATGTTTTATTTTCTGAATCTTAAATTTTTATAAACAAAAAAACTTTTAATTCATTATCATACAGAACTACATTATTTAAATACTCTTAATAATATATCTCATTTTTATTTTTACAAAAAAAAAAATGAATAAAATGCACTCAAAAAGGAAATTTATGAATAAATCGTTTAAAAATTGATGTATGCTATTGATTAAATTATTTTAAATCATAGTATTGTATAAATAATTTGTGCCAATAGTTAAAACTACTTGATTTTCAACATTATTTCTTTATTGCTTTAACTATTTTTTGAGGATTTATTTCTAAAACCTTAATTTTAAATTAAATTTTTTTGTTGAATTGATTACTTTTAAAGATGAATAAGTAGCTAATTTATGATATCACTTATTTATTTTGTTAAAAATAATTTTTTATTATTAAAGAGATTCAACTTTTGAGAAAGTGGTTGGTATCTATATGTTAGAAGTTATCTAAATTTGCCTACTTTGACATTTATTTAGTTTATGAGAACTAAAGATTAGAAATTTTATTATATTTTGCATTGAGCCCTTTATACTTGATCCATTTTTCTTAAAATAATTTTCGAATGATTTATATAAAAAACTACTGAAGTAATTTGATAGTTATTTTTGAATTTAATCCCATTTTCTTAAAATAGAAATTTTTTCCAAAATAAAACTTGAGTTATTTAGTTAAGTATTTGAATAAAACTTCAAATACATTTTAAAACAATCTTACTTACATCAAAAATTAATTAGATATTCTATTATCCTTTTTAGCAATTTCCTGGGTTATTTGATAATTAGAAACAATATTCTTATTTTAATAGCTCTTTCTATAAAAATGAATGATAAAATATTCTAAAGTAATTAAAATATAAAAATAACATTTTGAAAAACGATTTCGACTAGCATTTGATAAATAAAATTAAATTATTCTACCATTTTAATAAAGTAAATTATAATAGTCAATTTATTTGAGTTTTTTTTACGAAAATAATTTGTATTTTCAAGATTTCGCTTAAAATAAATTTTGATCACATAATAAATAAAACACTTAAAAGTATTAGTTTTATTAAAAAACTCAAAGTAAAAATATTAAATCTAATATTTAACTTAAAAACTTTTTTTGATTCAAAAAAAGATGCAATAATGTTATCAATAAGCCTTTTAAAAAAATTCTTAATTACTTTATGTTCAATGCACTCAACTATGTCAGTTTCTTTTGGAAGAATGATTTGTAAATTTTTAAAATAAATAAAAATTTTTTCATTAAAATTCAAGGTTTTTGAGTATTTTAGATTATTTTCTCTTTTTCATGTAAAATAGCTCATTCTATTAGGATAACAATTGTCTGTAAGAATTCATACAAAAATAAATAAAGTTAGCCAATTAAAAAATTTTTTAGTCATCAATATTTTAAAACTTTAAAATACATAATATGAATAATACAAAATCAATTTTATTTGATTACCAATTATCATAACATAGTCCATTAATATGTATTCAAATTTTTTTTTTTAGTTTATTCTTTCTTTTTCATTTTTAAGAAAATTAAATTTTTTGTTTGTTTTTATTTGCTCATCCACAGTAGTAGTAAGTTTGTAATTCTCCATTAACAAAATAGTGCCACCAGCAAGTGCAACTTTAATCAGCAGGAGAATCTTATGTACAGCAATCTTCAGGATCAAGAAGATTACAAATTGTACGAGGATAGTCATATAGTTATCTTTTGAAATTACTAGCCTAAGCCAAACAGACCAAAGCCAAGAGGAAAACAAAGAGATATTATTTGTTCATTTTATTTTAAGCCTTTTTTTTGATTTATATTTTAATTAATTTATTATTATTCCAAAACTTATTTTCTAATAAGCTTTTATACTTATGAATACCCTCTAAGAAAATATATAATTCCCCCCTCTACTACTTTGAGATAAATTAAAATATTGAAATCTTGTCGCTAATTAAAATTCTGATATTTACTTATGTTTCGATAAAAAACAACATGAAATATTATTTTTGATATTAGTGATGCTTACTATCTTAAAATCTCTATTTATTCTAAATTGATGTAAGGATCGATAGTACTAATAAATTAATTGGAATTTTTTTATGTTGCGTGGCTTACTTTACCATTTCAATTTGTTATAGATGGTTGAATTTTATATTTTCTAAATGAATTCAAGAAATCAATAGATTTTTATTCAAATTCAAGGTTATTAAAAACTTAATAGATTTGTTACTGACTGACCTTTTGGATGATTTTCATTCTTGAATGTATCATAGCCAGTTCTATTAATCCAAAATATCTATATACATTAGAAAATGGAGCATTTATTTCTCATATATTTAATTACACATTAAAAATCATCATAAATTTAAGATCAGACAATTATTTATCATTTAAAATTGCTCATTAATCACTTTTTAAAGAGTAACTGAGGTGTTTAATATTAAAATTTTATAAATTTAAATAATATTTGTCAAATTGAGTGAGTAACATTCTTCTAAAATTAATAATATTTAGAAAAAGTATTTTTATTAGACTAAAGAATTGTGATCCCCTAGGGTATTTTGAAATAATTCAATCAAATTAAAAAGAGAATCTAAAACAAATATATGAAAAATAGTTGATTTTGAACCACTACATTAGAGCGCATTGCAAAATTGAAATCACCTTTATTTTATAATTCAAGGGGATTTCGTTCTTTAGATTTCCATTTCTTCATGATTTTATCAATTTATTCAAGACACTAGATGCTTTTGTAGATGATGAAGAAGTTGAAGTATATTCTGAAACAAAAATACATATTTATCATGTGTTTAAACATACAATTTCAAAATTATTTCAATATTGAGTAAAATATATATTTAGGGAGAGAAAGGTTTAGAGTGTGCATTTTGGTATACTTGACCAAATTTTACAAAGTATATATGTTTATGAGATAAATCATCATAAAAGTGATCAATCAAATTTAATAGTAATATTTTAACTTCTATTTTATGAGCAAGAGTTTTTCATTAAATTTACAAAGTAGATCTTATCAAAAAAATAAAAAAAAGATCTAAATTTTTTTTAGACTCTACAATAATTTTTATTTTATTTATTCATTTATACCACCAACTACTTAAAATTGTTTAAAAGGATATTAATAAACTTTTTAATTATTTTAAATTTAATAGGGAGGATGTAGACTTGACTTTGTTAGTATTTTGATATCATCCTGAATGTGAAGAAATATATAAAAATTAGTATTATTTACATAAATGAAAATATTTTTAATAAAATAATGAAATAAAATTAAAGTATATTTTTGTAGTAAAGTGAGAGATTTGTTTTATGATTGTTTTAAAAAAAATTAATTTTACAAACACAAATTATTTTTTTGAAAACACTTATAATTTTATTTATATAGTTTATTTTGTGATCATTCACAAATGTATTTATATTTATTGTCTTCAATAGCCTACCAGCAATCACAGTTTTCATCAGTAACTAAGCAATTTACTTGGATATTATACTTACCAAAGACTCTAACAGTTTTAACAGGAGCATCAGCTTTTGCAACAGGAGCAAAAGCACACATAACAAAGAGAACAAGAAGAGCAATGATAGAGACCTTCATTTATTGATATTATTTTTAATTAAATTATGTTTTTTTTAATTGTTTTTTATGAAATTTAATTATATTTTTCTGATTTAATCTTTCCTTTTCTAAAATTTATACTAATCAAAACATGTGATAAAAAGTAATATTTCAAAAGAATATTCTTACTATTACAAGTAAAGTTGAAACAAAAATTTCAAAATTTAAATAACTTTCATCTTTTTCAAGAGTAAGCATAGATCAGAAACGATATATGGTGCTTAAAGTATAGAGGTTTTTTAAATGTTATACTTTTCATTGGTAAAAATATTATAAATAAGCTGATTTTTCTAACATTTATAAACTTACCCCTACTTTTTAATAAATAGATCTAATAAAATAGATTGGGATTAGATTAATGTAAGCATACTTTTTACAGGATTTTTGAAATAAATTTTATCTGTAACAATAATTAAAAACTAAGAGAATAGTATTGCTCATTAAAAAAATCCTCAAGACAGATATTTATCAGGAAAAGCAAATTATAATAATCTTAGTTATACTTCATTTATTTTACAAATCAATTTAGATGATATTATTTTGATAACTAGTTTTATGTTATTTATGCTAAATAATACCTTTTTAAAGCGATTTCGCATTAATTTTTGGATTATAAAACATCTTTAAAATCTATTGTTGTCTAATCTTTATTTTCAGGCTAATTTAAATGCTAAAAAAAAGAGCATATTTATTTTTAACAAAAATGCCACATGTATCATTCAAGCCTTTAAAAATTTAATGGACTAATAAATTAGTGTAATAAGATCTAATTAAAATTTTTTTAAAGATATTGATTTCAATCTATTTACAGTCTTTGGCTCACACTATCAATCAAAAGTATTTAGCAAAAATACAGAAATATCTTCAATAAATTGCATTTTCTAAAGAGTGGTTTTTATGGATATAAAATTTTATTGAAAATTCTACTTACTTTATGCATTTATTTACACATGAAAGAAAACTATCACAATTAGATGAGAACAAGTTTTTAAAAATTTCTATGCCCATATTTTTAAATAAAAAGATACCTTAGCATTTTGGAAGGAAGCCGCATTCAAGCTTTACCATTTTTAATGGACTAATAAATTAGTGTAAGAGGATCTAATAAATTTTTTGTTAAAGATATTTAATTCAACATGTTTACAGTTATTCACTGAGCTATCAATCAAAAATATTAAGCAAAAATACAGAAATATCTTCAATAAATTGCATTTTCTAAAGAATGGTTTTTCTGGATTTAAAATTTATTCAAAATTCGACTTTATGCATTTATTTGCATATGAAAGAAAACTAGCACTTAGATGATAAAAGAAAACATTACTATGTCCATATTTTAGATAGAAAGATATATTAGCATTTTAGAATAAAGCCACATTCAAACTAACACATTTCACATTTGATGGACTAATACATTAGAAATCCTTTTTAGGATTTCATGGATATAAAGCATTCTAAAAAGATACTAACTATTCATGAATTCAAAATAAATAAAATTAATTATATTCAATAATAATCTAAATTTTAATTGAATTCAATACATTAAAAGTATTCAATTGATTTAAAACCATAGAAATCAATAAAAATAAATAAGTTGAATGCTGGAGAAATAAAATTTAAATCCAATATCTAAATATAACTTGAATTAAAATGTTGATTATATTTCAAATTGACAAACATTTTTTGTTTTCAGATTATTTTTTACACATATTTTATTTAGATTCTTAAATAATAAATCTTTTATGTTCTTGATAAAAATCTATTTTTAGAAAATTCTTCCTTTTTAATATGATAACAATGTTTAGGGTTAACATGTTTTTAATCAATTTTGAAAGAAAGATTATATCCAAATAATTAATGATTTCTATTCAAAAATAAAAAATAATTTATTGGCACAAAAAGCTCATTGATATTTTGTGTGAAAAATAAAATTTCATTTATCAAAATAAAGTGTCCACCTCTTATTAAATATTGAAATAATCAAAAGTGAGTTAATAATAAATTCTTTAAACTTTCAATCATTCATTATGAATAGAATCTTTTTATTTAGCACAAACTATTTATATTTTCCTTCTATAAAGAAAATACATCATTAAATCCAATATTTTATAATAGTTTTTTATAATACCTATCTAAATTAAATGTAAATCAAAATTATTAAAATAAGTAATTTGAATAACTATCAAATATTAAATATGTTTTTTTATAAATATTTTTTTATTCAATGATTGGTATCACCAAAAATACACAAGCTTTTAAAAATATTTATTAAAAATATTGCATATTTCTTATTTAAATATTTGAAGTGTTAATGCATATTTACTTAATGATAAATTATTCTTAATCATTTTAAATCTAATTCTTCCTTGATTTATGATAAGAACTAATTTCTCAAGTTTTTATTGAAGAAAACAATTCAAAAATGCTTTTTTATGTTCAGAAATAGTTTACTTGGGTTATAGTCTTTATTCTTTAAAAATATTTCATTCTTATGACTAAAAAATCTAACCAAAATGTATCAAGAAAAATAAAATAATGAAGCCATCAAAATCGCAGCCATTTCTTTGTTTTGATCTAAAAATATTTAATTCTAATATAAAATAATCTAATACCGTAATAACTTCAAACTCACTTTTTGGTTCTTGGCAACACTGACTTAAATAGTGAGGTTTTATTTGATTTAAATTCAAATAATTTATGATGACGTCGAAAATGCTCAATTATTGAGTAATTACAGTAACTGTTTTTCTTTTTCAATTTAAAAATAATTAAATCTTGTAAATTCTATTCTAAATAATTTTACATAATTTGAATGAAAGATTTTTATTTTAATTTTAAATTAAAATCAGTGTTAAAAAATTGAGACTACTAATTAAAAATGTATTAAATCATAAATTTATAATCTCAAAAGATTGAAAAATCTTTTAAATTAAAGGAAAAATATTCATATAATAAGTGTTATTTAAAATTTTAAAAACATAAAAAATTCTTTCTCCTTGAGAGTAATTTATTATCATCTAAAAATTAAATCAAAGTCTTCATATTATCTTATACAATTCAACTCTTTTACAAAGAAAAAAATTAATTTTACCTTCAATAAAACATAACTTTATTGAAGATTAGAATATTTATTATAATTTGTTGAGCTTCAAAAAAGAAATAACAATTATTTTTTTAAATTATCTGAAATCATTTAAATGATGTTTTCATTCATAGTAGGACTTTAAAATAAATTTTTTTGTAAATTAAATTTGCTATTTTCTATATTTTTAAATAAGATTTTTAGTTTCTTCTTAAAAATTATTATTTATTATATGAGTATATTGATATTTAATTATATTTAATACACTTTTAACAAAATTATATTAATCTTTTTATCTTATTTGAAAGTTTTGATTGAGTTGAATTATGTTTTCTTATTTCCAGATTTTATTTTGTTTAAAAATAATTTTTTAAGTTTAAATAATAGTCGATCTAATCACTACAAAATAAAAAATGAAAATTACTTTTTAGAAAATAAAATGGCTTTAATTTTGGAAATTAATTTGAATATTGTTTACTTTGTTAATTTTAGAAATAACTAAATAAAACTAAAAATAATGCTTAATTTATGGCAATATCTTTGAAAAAACATAACTTCTTTTAAATTTATTTATTAATAATATATTCAAAATAAGTTTTTTTAAATGTAATATTTAAATAAAAGAAAAGAAAGGTAATAAATAACTTAAAAGGTTTTTTTCTTCAAAAATAAGTTAAAAAATAATAACTAAGATGTTTTTTGATTTTAAGGTAATAGATAGAAAAGGATTTATTCTGTGATTTTAAAATATTTTTTGAAGGAAATCTAATTAAATAAAAATAATTGAGTTTAGGAAGATTTAAATTTTTAATTGAAATAAATAGTTCAATAAGCATGATTTTATTTTCATCAAAATAATATATTTAAATTGAAATATTAACTTTTTAGTAAATTTAATTAATGTGCAAAATACTTCCATTTTAAATAAAATATTAGCTTTTTAAAAAAGAGCCATAGAATATTATTCAAGGAGAAACCATAAACCCCTTTAAAAAATACGAAAAAAGGACTATGTTTGATGATTGTCTTTGAAAATGACTTAAAGCTTGAAATTATCAAAATTAAATCATTTTTATATGACTTTAATTAAAATAAGAAATCAATCCTTGAGTTTTGGAAAATAAAAAATTTAGATCTAAAAATTAAAAAATCATAAAACAAATGTATTAATATCAAATGAACTATTCAAAAAAAATGTAAATACTAAATAAAAAAAATAAGTTGAATAAACCTTTATTTATTAATCATAGATATTATTTTTACATATTAATATGTATTTTCGTTTATATTTATTAATAAAATAATTCCATTTATCACTCACGAACTCTACTTAATAAATTGAGTATTTTAGATATTTTATGATTTATTTTCTTTTGGGTGTTTTGTTTGCCCTAAATTTATCATAGTAATTCTATTTTTTTAATCTAAATTCAATTAAAGATATATTTGTATTTTAAAGAAGCATTCTTTCTTTTAACAAAATGTATTAAGCTATATTATTTTGAGTTGACCTCCTTTTCTCTTATATTGTATATTTCCTTTTGTTTTCTTTTCATTATTCTTCTAATTTTTTATTTTTTAATCATCCACACTGACCAAAGATTAAAAATTTAGAGTTTTTTTGAATTTAGATAGGCAAATAAATACTTGCAATTTTTTATATGTTAAAAGATTAAAAACAAACAAATACTATTAACTTCCTTCTACTTCAAATTAAATTTTATGATAAAAATCTAAAATTTATAAAAGATATTCTAGTTTTAAATTATAATATATATATTTAAAATGTATTTTCTGAGGCTGCAACAAACTTTCATGTTTTGATCGATATAAATTAGTAAATCTACAAACTTTTTTGCTTTTTGTACATCTAAAATTTGTATTAATAGTTTAATAATCAGTATCATTCATTTGCTATGATAAAATAGGATTTATTTCAGATTTTATTTTTATGTAGAATAATGGATCGATCCATCTCCAAAATTTAAACATAATTTGTATTTCAAATTGAAATTTTTAAAAATAATCTTTGAACTTTCAAAATATTTCCAGGTAACCATCCCAACAAATGATTTATTTTGTGTACTTATAGATGATATTTGGATTGTGAATTCTAAATTTAACATATTGTTTAATCTATCATTTATTACAAAATTCGCATAATTTTTCCATCATTTGACTTAATTATACCAATTAGATATGTTTTAAAGACTTTTTAATATTTATTTATCCATTAACTATTCTACTCAAAGTATTTTTAAATTTCTCTCACTCTTTTATATTATCATAAAACACAGAATTTAAGACATAGAATACTTTACATTTTAATCACAATAAAATAATTCAAAAAGACAAGCAACTACTTATGTAAGTAGCTTTTCAACAAACTCAAGTTTTATTATCTATCTATCAAGTCAAACAAACTTTAATGACATATCTAAAATATTTGTTTCTAAAATACTATGCTTTTAAATATTTGACCTTTTTTTCCTTTTTAAAAAATCCTTCATACAACAAAATAATGAATGTTCTTTCTATTTCTTCAATATTATAATTGTGTATTTTCTGATTTTAAAAAGACTTTCAAATTAATTTCTGAATATAATCAATTACAATTAAATAAATATTCAATAGATGGATTAAGAAAAAAAATACACTAAATGCAATATGCATTCAAATTTCAATAAGGATTTATTGTTGTTTGAAGAAAATAATATTCACACATAAATATGCTCAGTGTGTGCAAAAAAAATAACAAAATATTTATGTAAAACTATGGATATTGATGAATTTTTACATGCTGATGAGAGTTATATTTTTTCAAGCTTCCCTCCTTTAGAAGATGAAAACCTTTATGAAATTCTCTAAAACATTTAAACTAAATCTTCTTTTTAAGACATATTTGTGGAAAAAATAGAAAATTATTTTACATCACTCAAATCAGAAATAAATAAAAAAATTGATTTAGTAAAAAATAAAGTAAAAGCACAACTAATACAAATGGAGAAATTAAACTCATTTAAAATAGATTAATTCTTATCAGATTACAATTAAATATCTTCTAAATTTGATATTTAAAATATTTACAAATAATTGAATGAAAATTCAGAATCAAAATTAAAAGACATAATTAAAGAAAAATATCAAAATATTAAGCAGAATACAAAAAAATTGTAGGACCACATATCAAAATATTAAGACATTATAAATTTAATAGATTTTGAAAACCTTACTGAAATTTAATAAAAAATATTAGGCCTTTTAGAGCAAATTGATTTTTCTAATTCAAACCTAAAGAATTTTATTTAGAATATTGAAATTGAATTTGAAAAATCTAAATTTGAAAATTCATAAAATTTGATAATAGAGAGATAGCAAAATAAGTAAATCTAAATTAAATAAACTTTAGCTAGTAGTCATGGTATTGCATATTTAAATTTTATAATGGATCCAATGAAAAAGTACATTTTTAGAGTTAGATTACAGACTAACAATGATAGTAATAGTTTTTTATTAGTTGGAATAATAGAATAATAAAATAAAGATAGTAATTACTTGCATAATGGAATATGTTATAATGAGAGAGGAGATCATATGACAATCAATAAAGTAGTAAAAGGAAGTAACTTGTATGAAGGATAAAAATAAAATATAGATAAAGAAATTGAAATGAGAGTCTTTCTTGCAGAAAAAATGATAAGAGTAGGAAATTATCCAAATTATGAAAATGTAGCAGAATTATAAAACAAAGAATTGATTGAAAATAACAAATAGTATAGATTTGCAGTTTAAATGTATATAAATGTTCACAATATGATACTTACTCATTTTTCTGTAGTTAAAGAGTTTGATGATAAAATGTGAATAAAAATTATTTAATATTAGGATAAATAATAAAATTTAAAATTTCAACAAGTATTTGTATTTTGATATTAATTTATATTTTTGTATACTTATTTTTTTATGGTCCAACAAATAATAAAATAAATTGGTATAATCATTTTTTTCTAATTATTTAAGTAATATAAATTCAAAATATTTTCGATAAAGAAGTGAAAATTATTACAACTTAATATTTAATTTATTAAAGAGATTAACTAGCAAGCATCCACAGAAAAACTAAGAGTAATCTAAATTTGTTTAATTTTTAATTGTGTTTTTCATAATTTTTAGATTTATACTTTACTTATCAGATATCACAAAATAGTTTAAAATTAATTAAAACTTTTATTAATGATAAATAATTTAGAAGGAAAATATTCAAATAAAATATTTTTCCAAATTTTATTTTTATTTTTTAAATGAGTAATTATACTCTATTATTTTAAATCATTAAAAAATGCCTACCTACCTATCTATCTATAATAATGTTTCAATATGAAGTACAATATCAAAATCTAAAATAAATAAATATTTTGTTTTTACATTATTTTTTAAATTTAAAATAAAAATATATGTAAATAAATAGGTAGGTAATACTAGAATGCTTTTAGATTTTTGTACTATATTAATTGTAGATTAATAAAATAAGTTATTCGCTGTGATAAAATAAGATTTTAATTTGTATTTCATGTTGAAAGATCAAAATGAAAGTATTTCTCTAAGCTTTCAACATAATTTGGATTAAAATTGAAAAGTTTTTAAAATAAGAATCAAATTTGTCGAATATTCATATAAGAATTCATTATAGTTTATTTTATACTGTATCAAACAAATAAACATTGTTTTTACATCTTTTGTCTTATTTGCACTAAATAATTTTATTTTAAAGGCTTTTTTATTATTAAATATTTTAATATTTTAGCTTAAAGCGTTTTTTTAATTATTTTCAATCATTTCGATTACAAAATATGAATGAGAATTACTCAAAATGTATTCTAAATTTGGAATCATTATTAAATATATTCTCAAAACATAAACCAAAATGTAGAAATTGTGTAAATAGCTTTTCAAAGCTGAAAAAATTTTCCCTATAAAATCAAGCTTAGTTATCTATTAAAATATGCTATGACTCAAAACTATAATTATTTCCCCTCAGAATGTTATGTTTTAAAAATTTGACATTTTTATTTTCCTTGTTCAAAAATCCTTAATAAAAACTAAATTATCTTCTATTTTCTTAAATATCTATCCTAATTTTATTTTCTGATTTTAAAAAGATTTCCAAATTAATTTCTGAATATAATTAATTTAAATCAAAAAAAGTTTCTAAAGACGGATTAAGAAAAAAAATACACTAAATGTAATAAACATTCAAATATCAAGAAAGATTTATAGTTATTTGAAGAAAATAATATTCATGTATAAATTTGCTCTGTGTGTGCAAAAAGAATAAGCAAAAAATTTAACAAAATGATGGATAAACAAAAATTGAATTGAAAATAATGAATAATACAGGTTTGCTATTGAAATATTGCACAATGAACACAAAATGACTCTTACTCATTTTCCTGTTGTTAATAAATTTGATGATAAAATGTGAGATATATTATTGTTTTGAAATAAACAAAATATGTAAGCTATTTATTTAATGTAGAGTCATTACAATTTTATGAATTTTATATTTTTATAATTAATATTAGCTATTTAAAGAACAAGGAAAGATATTGGATAACAAACAATATGTAAGGTTATCCTATCTTTGAAAAAGAGGTGTTCATAACTAATTAAATTAAAAGGATAAAAATAAATGATTAAGCTAAAATTATGCATTTATAAATATGTTTTTATTGAAATATCATTCCAAAATATCATTATAATATCTGAATTATCCATCTATTTTATAAAAAAATTAGAATAAAAAAACAGAAGAATAAAATTTATCTAAGTTATTTAAATAAAATCAAATATTTCTAGAAAAAATTGAATAGATACAATAAATGTACTTAGACAGATAAAATATTAAAGATGTGAAAATTTATTACTTTCTTGCTGATTAAAAATATCAATCAAATCTCCTACTAAATTATTTATCCCTCTATAGTTCACAAAGAATATCTATTAAATGACATCTCCTTTAACTTTACTTTTCTTTTTTTTGTAGAAACCCAATTATAAAATTGAACAAATCCTCTTGAAACTTTTATAAACTGAAACATTTTAAATTATATTAATCAGTCAATATTTGTTTTCGGATCAATCAGTTTTTATAAAGAATTTAGTTTAGTCTTCATTAATTTTATAAATCAATCTATTAAATAAGCAACATATTGTATTACTTACTTACTTATTTCACAGTTATTTGAAATGATTTCGCAAATTTTTATGATACCTTCTTTTTGATTTGCTATGAATCTATCTCACCAATATTCAAAAAAATTATACATCAAGAAATATTCATTATTAAGGCGTATTCAATATCTTCATCATATACCAAATGCTTAATATTCCACAAGAAAGGTAATGAATATTTATTGAATTAAATATGGAATAGATATATTTTTTATCCAAATTTCTTTTTATTTTCTTAATCTTATATTTTTAATCCAAAAAACTTTGAATTCATTTTAATTCTTATTAATAAAATGAGCTATATTTATTCAAACTCTTCATGATAAATTTCATCTGTATGATTAAAAAAATAAAATAATATATGTAGAAATACGGGAACGAGCTCAAAATTCTAAAAGTCAAACAGCCCTCAACATTTTCTCGACAAAATTCTCACAAAAAATAAATCTTAAAATTTGAGACTTAAGCGATTACTAATTCAGGGGCATTCTATGTTATATTTAGCTAGTAGGGAGTTATCAGAATATAGATTATTCCTGAGTTTGTGTTTTATTTTTTAGATTATGTTTTTGATGCTTAACGTTCTCTTATACCTTAATTTTTACTCTCTTCTTTTCAAAAAAGAATAAAGTAAACTAGATACCAGTTAAATAATAGTATGTATCCATAGTTATTTTAAAAAACCAATGGATAGATAGATTTATGGTTTAAAAGAACATAAAAAAATTCAAATATTTGTGATATTTGTTAGTTAAAATAAAATTAATTATCACAAAATGAACAAATATTAATAAATAATTTAAAGGAATCAGTAGTATTAACAAACCCATAGTAAAAGGAGTTAAAAATATATTCAATAAATTTGTTTTATATAATTTAAATAATATCTATCACATATTTGGAAATTTTATTGAGCTATGATTCTAAACTTTATACTCAAATAATAATTTTTCTATTCAATTGTTTTAATATTTTATTGTTTAAATTTAAAAAGAAAATGAAAATGAATTAATTTCATTCACTTTTTTTTTGTAAATAAAGAAGATAAAAAAGAATAAATGCAGATTTTAAAAATGTCTTTTATATGTGCTACTTATTTTGATATGATATATAATATTTCACATACATATAAAATTTATTTTAAAATACTTCACAATTATCTAAATATTTTTGATCTATCTCATTACCATCTTCCAATAAGTCATCTAATATTTCATTTTCTTACATTTTTTATGATTTTCTTAAATTTTTATGTAAAACTAAGTCAAAATAGTTGTTAAATTTTTCTTTTTGTGTTCTTAAGAAAAATTAATTATGTAAGAATAAGAAAAAAAAGATATTATATGAGAAGTCTTTATTCAATTTGCTAAAAAGAATCACTAGAATATAATTGATGACACAAAAGAATGGATACTGAAGAAAACAAAAAACCTACTCATACAAAAATATCAATTCAAAAATGACTAGAAGACAATAAAATTAAGCTTTTTCTTCACTTTTCTTCTTCTCAATATCTGAATCGAATAGAATAAGTTTGGTCAATAATGAAACACTGCATAAAAGAGGATAATAAAAATAGAAAAATATACTCATGTAATATTAAATTCATACAAGCAAACAAAAAAACACAAAGAAATGAGTTAGAAAAAATAAAAAAACAAATGTCTTAATTTATTCTTAATTTTCAAACACTAAATTGATTTTAAAATTTATAAATTTTAGAAGAAGTTGGATATTTTTAAATTTTTTTTTATGAAAAGATAATATTCTCTTAAATGTAAAAATTTTTAAAATTAATAAAATTCTTAAAATTTCTAAAATAATTATTTGTTTTTAGCAATTTTTTGAGTCAAAAAGTGCAAAGTATTAATTAGTGATTTAAATTATAAAAGAAATGTTTGATTTATTTTATTATTCTTAGATATTATAAGTAGGTCGGTTTTTTTATTTTGAAAATAATAAACATTTTTCATAAGATTTTTTGCTTTTATATAATATTTTAAATTAGTTAGTTATTCATAATCTTCCTGTGTATCATTTCTTCCATGCTAGCCTCATTAAAGTTTACAGAGATAGATATTAAGTGATATCTGATTGCTAAAAATTTATTGATTATTTTTAAAGTTGTACAATCAAAATAGCAATATTTGAAATCTATTTTTATTTTAAAGGATAATATCTAAATTTTTGAATTAAATATGATATTCAAATCTTTTTTATATAATTCCTGAAAATTCTCTTAATCTTTTATTTTTATAACCTTAAATACCAATTAATCTTCATACTTATAATAGTTTTTCATTGAATTTATTAAACTCTTTAAAGATTGTTTCATTTTAACTAGTAGTAAAAAAAGATGGAAATGGGGAAATCAAAATTAAAATATATGAATATCTCTTTCAGATTTTAATGGCTGAAATAATTCAATAGATCATTTGCTGAAACTATAGTTTTCTCAAAATTATTTTTACAATAAAAAAATGTTTATGGTTTATATTTTCTATTTTTGCAATTTACTACCTACTGCTCATTTTTATCTAGAAAAATATTGTTTAGTTTCCTTAATTATTCTAATAGCATTTCACTCTTTAATAATACATCAATTTCTCTTCCTCTAAATAATTAATTAAAAATAAAAAGATTTCT
>JH720294.1:1857468-1869918 GCA_000231825.2 Tetrahymena elliotti 4EA
AAAACATAGATAAAGAAATAGAAGTGAGAATCCATTTAGCAGAAAAGATGATAAGAGTTGCAAACTATCCAAATTATGAAAATGTAGCTGAATTAGAAAGCAAAAGTTTAATTGAAAATAATACATAGTACAGGTTTGCTGTTGAGATGAATTTTAAAGTTCATAAAATGATTCTTACTTATTTTTCTATTGTTGATAAATTTGATGATAAAATGTGAGTTGAGATAGAAATAGCTTTGAAACATATTTTGAAATAAAAAATAAGGATTAATTTGATGATAAAATGAATTTATTTTTTTAATTTTAAATATTTATTGTAAAATAATACTGTTTTAATTTTTTTAGTTTAAAAATCTATTAATATCCATAAAAATATAAATTATAATTTTCCAAAAAAAAATGATAATTCAAAAAATCACCATAACTTTGAGCAAATAAAGTACATTTTTGAATTAAATATAATATTTATTTTTTGTCTTCTATTTTCAGACTCCTTTATTTTTACTAAAATTCTTTTCAATTTTGTGTTTTTTATTCATATCAGATAATAAAATGTTTATATGGTTTATATTGATTAATTAAGATTTAGTTTGTATATCATTCTTAAAGATAAAAATGAAACTAATATATTTCTCAAAATTGTAAGCATATCTAGTATTAAAAAATATTTTTTTATGAATCTGTATCATAAATATTAACATTTTCAATTGTTTGAGAAATATTAATTTAGAGATCAATGAATATTCATTTTTAAAGTTTTCTTTTTATTCAATCTCTTCATCATATTCATAATATTTATTATTATTCCTCAAAAGAGGGAAGTCTGCTTTTTGAATTCAAAATGAAATTCAAATCTTTCTTTGCCAAATACTTTTTATTTTCCAAATCCTTTATCTTTACCACTAAAAAATATTTAATTCATTTTAATACTCATTAATATTGAGCTACATTTATTAAAACTCTTGATGATAAATATCATTTTTATTCTAACAAAAAAAGATTATTTTATGGATTCAAAAAGTAAAATGATGAATAAATCTATTAAAAATTGATGTATGATCTTAAATATATTCAATTAAGTTATTCTTTTTCATAAATTATTTTATAAGACTTCTTATATTTTCTACTTTTTTTGTGGCTTGCTATTTTAGACAGTACTTTTTTATCTCTCAAAATATTTTTTGTTTCCTTAAATATTCTAATAACTCTACATTCTTTAAAAATTCAGCAAGCATCTATTTTGAGAGTAAATGAATTAAAAAAAAATTCTCAAAAAATGGATTAAGAAAAAAAGTTTACCAAATGTAAAATTCATCCAAGTTTAAACTAGGATTAATGTTATTTAAAGAAAATAATATTCATACATAAATTTGTTTAGCATGTGTGAGAAAATATTCAAAAAGTATTAATAATATCATAAGTATAGACGAATTCTTAAATGCTGATGTTTTCAAGTTTTCCTCCTTTAGAAGATGAAAGTATTTATGAAATCATGTAAAATATTTAAACCTAATCTTCTTCGTAAGAAATATTGATTAAGAGGATAGATAAGTATTTCAAAACACTAAAATAAGAAATCAATCAAAAAATTGACTAAATAAAAAATGAGATAAAGGCAAAACTAATTATGATGAAAAACGAAAATTAATTTAAAGCCTATAAATTTATGTAAGACTACAATGAAATATCTTCAAAATGTGATATCCAAAATCTCTACAAATAATTTGATGAAAATTCTGAAGAAAAATTAAAATAAATCATTAAAGAAAAATATCAAAATATTAAATAAAATACACAAAAATTGTAGCAACACATTTAAAAATATTAAGAAATTATAAACAAATTTTAATTAAAACAGCCAACTGAAATTTAATCAAAAATACTAAGTCTCCTTGATCAATTAAATTTTATAAATGAAGACCCATTAAATTCTATTTAGGATTTAGATTTTTAGACATCTCAATCATATTTTTCTTCCTAATTATTAGTAATAAAGAGATTGTAAAATCAGTAAATCTAAATTTAATAAACTGTAAATCATTATGGTATTGCATATTCAAATACTGTATTAGATCCAATGAAGAGATATATTTTTAGAGTAAGATTACAGACTAGCACTCAGACAAATAGTTTTTTATTAGTTGGTATAATAAAAGAATAAAATAAAGATAATAGTAAATTATATGATGGAATATGTTATAATGAAAGAGGAGTTAATATAACAATTAACAAAGTAATAAAAGGAAATAATGTATTTGAAGACAGGAAAGAAAATATAGATAAAGAAATAGAAGTAAGAATCCATTTAGCAGAAAAGATAATAAGAGTTGCAAACTATCCAAATTATGAAAATGTAGCTGAACTGCAAAACAAAGAATTAATTGAAAATAATTCCTAATATACGTTTGCTATTGAAATAGTCTCCAGAATTCATAATATGATTCTAACTCATTTTTCTGTTGTTAACAAATTTGATGATAAAATGTGAACTAAAATAATTTTTAAATAAAAAATAAAAATAATTTATGTAATGAGGAATTATTTCTTTACTTTTTTTAAATTTATAAATGTTAAAATTTAAAATAAATTTTTTGATACCTCAAAATTAATTTTCCATTTAGAATTCTTAGAATTATAATTTTTTATGCTAGATATTGTAATGTTTATTTTGAAAATAATAAACATTTTACAGATGATTTTTTGCTATTATCTAATATTTTGAATTAGTTAGTTATTCATAATTACTTTACTTTCTGTTTTTAACTCTTTTACCTCATAAAAATTTAAAGAAATATATTTATTTAGTGATATCTGATTGCCAAAAATTTATTGATTATTTTTAAAGTGTGTTTATTGTACAATCTATAAATAATAATATTTGAAATCTATTTTACTTAAAAGGATAATATCTATATTTCTTGAATTAAATAAGATATTCAAATCTTTTTTATATAAATGCTTACAATTCTCTTCATCCTTTGTTTTTATACCCTTAAATACTAGATTAATTTTAATAATTATAACAATTTTTCATAGAATTTGTGAAACTCTTTTAAGATTGTTTCATTTTATTAAGTAGACAAAAAAGATGTAAAAACAAAAATCAAAAGTAAAATATTTGAATATCTCTTTCAAATTTTGAAGACTTAAATAATTCAATAGATCATTTGCTAAAACTATAGTTTTTTTAAAATAGTTTTTTTTCAACAAAAAAATGTTTATGATTTATATTTTCTATTTTTTCTACTTTCTACTTACTGCTCATTTTTATCTAGAAAAAGATCTTTTTGCTTTCTTAATTATTCTAATAGCATTTCTCCCTTTAATAATACTTCAATTTCTCTTCCTCTTAATAATTAATTAAAAGCAAAAACATTTTTAAAAAGATGGATTAAGAAAAAAAAATGCACAATTCATCCCAAAAATAATTAGGGTTTATTGTTGTTTGAAGAAGATAATATCCATCCTTAAATTTGCTTAGCATGTGCTAAAAAGCCTATCAAAAAACGCAAGTAAAATGGTTGATATTGATGAATTCTTGTATGCTAATCATAGCTGTATATTTTCAAGCTTTCCTCCTTTAGAAGAAGAAGATATTTATGAAATTATGTAAAATATTTAAGTGACATCTTCTTTAAAAGAAATGTATTGAGAGAATAGATAAGTATTTCACATCACTCAAACAAGAAATCAATCAAAAAATTGATTCAATAAAAAATGAAACAAAAGCAAAATTAATTTCAATGGAAGATATATGTTATAATGTAAGAGGAGATTATATGACAAATAACAAAGTAATAAAAGGAAAGAACGTATATGAAGGGTGGAAAATAAATATAGATAAAGAAATAGAAGTAAGAGTCCATTTAGCAGAAAAGATGAGAAGAGTCGCCAAATATCCAAATTATGAAAATGTAGTTGAATTATCAAACAAAGATTTGATTGAAAATAATACATAGTATAGGTTTGCTATTGAGATGTATTTCAAAATTTAAAAAATGATTCTTACTTATTTTTCTATTGTTGATAAATTTGATGATAAAATGTGAGTCAAAATTAAAATTGCTTTGAAATATATTTTGAAATAAAAAATTTTTAAACTAATAAATTAAAAGAGCAATTTTTATAGCTTCAGAGATAATTTATCTATATGTTACTCATTATATGATAAATCAAATTTAATTCATTTTTTGTATAGTAATACTGTTTTAAAAATATTTTTAGTTTAAAAATCTACTCAATAGAATATTTAAATAGATATTGAAAATTATAGTTTAACCTAAATTAAAAAAATTTCTGATATTAGTTTTTTATTTTAGAAGTATTTTTAAAATTATTATTCTTCTAAAAAGTATGGAAACTTTTTTTTCAAGCAGTTCTTTTGCATATATCAAAGCCACTAATGTATATTATGATGTAAATAACAATACTCATTTACTAAAATGGGGAAAAGTGTAGTAATTTTTGAAGTAAAAAAACAATAAAAATATAATAGAATTTAAATAATGAAATTAAATTTTTTATTTCAAATGAAAGATTCACATATTATCCTACTTTTTAGGTACATAATGTATCTTTATAAAAAAGAAATATTGATTTCTCAAAAGGATACGATTCATATTCATACTTAATCAAGATTTTAGATTGAAATTGTTAAAAATACAGGATGGAATTTGAAAATCAATAGAAAAGACCATAAATAGGAGAGACTCAAAAACTACTTAGCACAGAACAGAAATGGTGAAAAATGATTGTGAATACATGTTTTGTTTTGTCTGTAAGCAAGATCTTAAAAATGTTTAATGAAAGTGGAGATGTGAAGAACAAAGATAAAATAGGTTAACCCCAGCTGAAGAAAACTATGGACATTGAAGACAATATTAGAGAAATTATGAAGGAAAGTAGCTCATATTGCTCATTAAAAATGATATCAGAACAGCTAGTGAAATCAGTGCATCAAAATAAACGATTTGAATATTCTCAAAGAGATGGGCAATAAATATGGTTTGAATTATGTGATTTTATGAAATTTATTTTCATGTTATTTATATTATTTTATCTACTTAGATTTACCATAAATTAGTTATCAGCATATGGTTCGAAAGAGAGAGAAATCTTCTATAAATTAATATATCTTTCATTTATTAATTATTATTTTTTAAATAAAAATAAAAAAGATTACATACTTATTGGATCAATAATATCTTTTCTAGTTTGAATCTTTTAAAAGTTAATAAAAATTAGATAAGATTATTAATTGATATAACAATCTTAAATATTTAAACAATATTCTTATTCATAGTTTTTATTTTGAAATATGCATTTGAATCATCATATGGTAGATATTGATCTCTTAATTTATTATTAAATTTCTTTATAATCATTAGAATAATTAAGGTTAAGAAATACTATTTGGATAGTTTTTCAAATGTGCTTATACCAATTCCCTAAATCTTTAGAAATCTTGTATATTTATCCAAAGAGATAATCACAACTTACATCTTTTTAGTTGAGTATGAAAAATAATTATTTTCATACATTTAAATGAGTAAATTTATTTATTTTTGACTAATATTAAATTGCGAGGATAAAAAAACTCTAAATGAATATTTCATTTTTCATTTGAAGTGGAAAATGCAAAAATGATTAAGTTACAAAAGAGTAATGAATCAATGTAACTTTCAAAATTTTAATGAAACTAATAAACAGAAATTATTTTTATCACCTCTTCACTAATATAATTTGAAAATAAATTGAAAAATGATTTTTATTTCTTTATAATTTGTATTTTTTATGTTATTTTAAAGAATTCTTATTCATCTAGAAGTAAATCTTTTATATTTCTTTTAAATATTCTAATTGCATTTCTCACTCTTTAAAAGGTTAGAAACATCTATTCTTATAAATAATTAATTAAAATCAAAAAATATCTCAAAAAATGGATTAAGAAAAAAAGTAGACAAAATGTAAAATCCATTCATATCTCAACAATGATTTGTTGTTGTTTGAATAGGATAATATTTATGCTCAAATTTGCTTAGCTTGTGCAAAAGATTTATCAAACAATGCAAGTAAAATGATAAATATTGATGAATTTTTACATGCTGATGATAGACACATCTTTTCGAGCTTTCCTCCTTTATAAAACAGCAATTTGAATAAAATGTTGTAAAATATTTAAACAAAGTCTCCTTTATAAGAAATAATAATTGAGAGAATAGATTAATATTTCACAACTCTGAAACAAGAAATCAATACAAAAATTGACTTAATAAAAAATGAGACAAAAGCAAAAATTTTATAAATGGAAGACTTAAATGAATTTAAAGCTGATGAATTCATGAAAGATTATAATGAAATATCTTCTAAATTTGAAATCCAAAATCTATACAAAAAATTTGATGAAAATTCTGGAAAAAAATTAAAAGAAATCATCAAAGAAAAATATCAAAATATTCAATAAAATACACAGAAGTTGTGGCCACATCTTTAAATATATTATGATTTAAAAAGCTAAATGGAATCAAAACAACCATTTGAAATTTAATAAAAAATATTAGCTCTTATTGGAGAAATAAATTTTTTAAATGAGAAACTTGAAAATTTAGAGCTTCAAAAATCTACATATTAATATTCATAATAATTCGCAATACAGAGATTGTAAAATAAACAAATCTAAATTTAATAAACTGTAAGAGATGGATGGGGTATTGCATATTCAAATATCGTGTTAGATCCAATGAAGAAGTATATTTTTAGAATTAGATTACAAACTACCTCTCTAAGTGATTCTTATTTATCTGTTGGCATAATTAAAGAATAAAATAAAGATAATAGTTATTTACATCAAGGAATATGTTATACTGAGAGAGGTACCTCTTTGACAATTAATAAAATAGTAAAAGGAAGTAATGTTTATGAAGGTATTAAAGATAATATAGATAAAGAAATAGAAGTAAGAATCCATTTAGCAGAGAAGATGATAAGAGTTGCAAACTATCCAAATTATGAAAATGTTGCAGAATTATAAAACAAAGAATTGATTGAAAATAATACATAATACAGATTTGCTGTTTCAATGCATTACTAAGCTCATAATATGATTATTACTCATTATAGTGTTGTGGACGAATTTAATGAGTTAATGTGAGCTAAAATTGTATTGAAGTATTTTTTGAAATAAAAAATATTATACTAATAAAAAAGAGTAATATAAATAATTTCTGATATGATGTACTTATCTTTGATGAATTTGATTTGAATTTTTTTAGTATTTAATATTTTTTGAGAAGTCATATTGTTTTTATATATTTTTAAGTTTATTATTAATTTAAAAATCTGCTTCAAAATACAACCTTAGAAAATTTAAGTATATTTTTATAAATTTTAGCTTAACCTTAATTAAAATAAAATTCTAAGATATTTATTAATCATTAAAAAATATTCTTGCAAAAAAATAAATTGCTAAAAATCTGTAAAAATGGAAATAAATTGATAAATATTAAAATCAAAACACCAAATATTGATATTTAGTACTGCTAGCTGTCATATTTATTTTTTTTATTTCTATTAATAAATATTTTTTTAATGAGTAAAATATTACAAAAATAATCAAAATCAATTTTGAAATGGTCAGCTAGAAAAGATATTTTCTGAAACTAACTTTATGTTTACTATAATTTTTTATTTCTTTTGTTTGTTGACTATTAATAAATTTACTATTGAAATTAATTCAATTCTTGAGAAATTATTTTTTTATTCATAAACTGAATGAAAAACACAAAATATTTTAAAGTGGTTTTATGAAGCTAAATTAAATAATCTAAAAAATTAGTTTTAAGCAATTTATGCTCTTAAAATGAATGAAAAATGAAAAATATGCAGACAAAAATGTTGATTCTCAAAAAATTTTAATTTCAATTTTAAAGAAAACAGCTATCATTTTTAAAGATATTTTAAAAGGGGATTAATAAGAAAAACAGTATAAAAATTAAACTGATTAAAATAGGAATAAGATTCAACAGTTTTTTAAATTATTTTTTTTCTTTCAGTTTAGTTTAATAGATAAAAAATTATATCTAAATAAGACTTCTATTTAATATTGTGTTAATTATCATAGGAAATATTATTCTTTTGTTTTGAAGCACTCATACATTTTTTTTGTGATAATAAGCTTATAAATAAATAAGATTTATGGCAATATATTATATGAAATGTGCTCTTTCTAACTGTATATCTTATTTTTGATTATCATTCAGTTTAATTGGTAATCACCTATTATTACTTTTGAAAAAAATAAAACTTTTTCTATTTTTCATTATAAAAATTAGAAAATATGTTTGCTTGAATTATTAATTACATTTCAAATAATAAATAGAATATAGCTATTTTAAATGGACATAGAATAAGATGACAATAACTTCGTCATCAATCTTTAAAAATGGGATTTGTTTTCTTCAAGACCTACACTAACAATAGTGAAAGATAGATTGCAGGTATCACAAGGACATCTTAATCTAACTTGAATAAAATATTCTAAATAGAAAGAGAGTTCATTCTTAAAGGAATCAGTCTTCAGATTAGATGATAAAATGTATGAAATATGGTACAAAAATAACAAAAAAGGAAATTCTTTTAAAAATTGGGAGCTATTAGTTGGGAGGCGAAATCAGATCTCTATATTTTTGATGGCTCTATAACTGCTGAAGCATATTTTCAATACCTTGAAGAATTTTTTCCATAAGCTGAGGATATATATGAAGGTAAATAATTCAAATTTGTCCAAGACAATACTAAACCACATACAGCATTGAAGAAAAAGGAATTTTTAGAGAGAACAAAATAAAAGTCTTACCTCACCTCCCTGTTATCCTATTTTAATTCTATCAAACTGATATAAAGTTAACTTAAAAGAGTGTTTAAGATCAAGGTGTTATAAGAAAAAATAAATCCAAAAGATAAAGTATTTGAAAGTTTTAACCTCAAATTTTTAATGAGGATATCCAGTAGAGACTAAAATAACTTTCCCATTATTTATTTTTAAGAAAATAAATGAATTAAAATGTGATATTATGATAAATAGATTTAAAGAATCAAATTTATATATTGAGTAAATTTTCAGTTAATAAATTTATTTTTGAATTTATCAATTCTTATTAAGAAAAAGAATAAAAATTTTTCAAGAATTATAAAAAAAATAATATCCAAATCAAAAATTGATTTTTATGATAGGTCATAGGAAATAAAAGAGCACTCAGAAAATGGGAATTTTCATATAGAGAGATAGAAGATGTTTTAAAGGTTGGGGTTATGAATATTTTTAATAGGTTTTATTAAGATAGAATTTTTGAATAATTTTCAAATAATTGAGAAAAGAAAGAAATGATGAGTGATAATTTGATAAAATAAATTTTAGATAGTTTTTAGATAATAGGAATCTATCTGCAGCATCAATTTAAAGAGAGAATCGGTTAATAACTATTGAACCTTCAAGATTAACTATAAAAAAGTTTCTCTTCAGTATGCTTTATCAGCTTATAAAATGAGTGTTGGCTTTACTATTACTGAATGGAATAAATAAAATAGAATTTCATTTTCTAAGGTTATGCTAAGAATAGTAAAGTACAAAAAAATCAATTATTTATTCAGATGAATCTATGATGGGTGCAGCATTGATATTTTCCAACATTTAATATATCTTTTATATATTACTCTCCATTTAAAGCACCATATTGGGCTTTGATTCTTGAAAATATTTCTACAAAACTATATATATCAACTATTGATTAACTATTAATTTAAATACTCAGCTTCCAATTTTATGAAATTGAATGTAGTTAACATCTTTAAAAAAATATTAAAAAATTAAAAAAAATAAATAAATTATATGGTTCAAACAGAGGTAAATAAATCTTTTAGTTTTCTTAAATATTCTAATTAAATTTCACCCTTTAAAATTTCAGAAACACTATTCTTCTTGATAACTAATTAAAATCAAAAAAATATCTAAAATGATGGATTAAGTAAAAATATAAACGAAATGCAATATCCATTCAAATAAAAACAAAGATTTGTTATTATTTGAAAAAGATAGTATTCATACATATATTTGCATAGTCTGTGCAAAAGATTTATCAAAAGATGCAAAAAAAATAATAGATAACAGTCACATCTTTTTGAGCTTTCCTCCTTTAGAAGGCAACAATACTTATAAAATTCTCATTTATATTTAGACAAAATCTTCTTTCTAAGATTTATTAATTGAGAGAATATTAAAGTATTTTGATTCATTCAAAATAAAAGAAATCAATCAAAAAATTGACTTTATAAAAAATCAAACGTAAGAAAAGCTAGCTATTTAAATGGAAAATTTAAAAGATTTTAAAGTAGATGAATTCTTGAAAGATTTTCTGAAATATCATCTAAATTTTAAAGATAAAAACTCTGAAAAAAAATTAAAAAAAATCATTAATTTAAAGATTAAAAAAATTATTTATGCTTTCAAGATCAACTAAGCTATTTTTGATCATATTAATCATTCATTCTTTTAAATAGTTGTCTTTTTACAAATCTCACTAAGAAAACTCATTGAATAATATTTGCTTTTATTTATAAAATGAATTTAAAAATCCATCATATCTATTTTAACATTTTAACAAATTTAAAAGACTTAACATGGCATCAATAGAATAAAACCACAATTTTTGAATATATTAATTTGCATGTTCTTTTTGTTAGATAATTTAGTTTAATCTTTACCGTTTTAAAGAGTTAATAAATAAAATCTGCTAATAGTTAGTTATACTTTTAATTTCATAGGTGTGGTATTTATTTTTATACAATTTAATTGGATAAATATGGATTATCAGGTAATAATAATATAATTTAGTTCTATTTGGATGGTTCATTTTATCTTTTTTTATTGGATAATCATAATTTTTAAATAGATAAATAAATCTATCTAAAATAGTGGATAATGTACTAAAATATTTGGAGGGGATTTTTTAATTTAGCAAATTTAATAAAAGTGTTTTAAGTGAATGTATTTATAGGGTGTTCCATAAAAAATTTCAATTAATTTTATTGAATAAATCTTAATGTAATATAAACTATTGAAGTTTTTTATGGAACACCCTTTATTTTAATTGATAGATTTATATGTAGGTTATTTTCTATTTTTGTTGTTTTTTTGATGGTCATTTTCTACAATTATTTATTATTACTAAGCCATTAGTAAAAACATTTATTAATTTTTGTTGTATTCTCATGGCAATAATTTTTATTTTCATTGAAAATAATTAATCAATTCTATATCAGTTGATATTAAAGTATGAGTATATCAATCTTTAAATATAATTAAATATTAAAGTACATTTTTACGATAAAAAAAGATTAATTCATATTTTATTGAAAGAAGAAAAGGCAAAATTTTGAAGTCAAAAAGTGTAATATTTGGAAATATTTTGAATTAAAATCTTAACTTAAATTCCCACAGCCCTCTATTTGCTAAAAGAATTACATCATAAATATAAAAAGAGAATCTAATTATTATTTAAAAATTCAGAGTGATATCTTCTTTTTAATAATTAATTAAAATCAAAAAATATCTAAAAAATGGAAATCGAAAAAAAATAAAGTAAATATTATATTCATTCAAGCAATAATTAAGATTTGTTGCTATTTGAAAAAGATAATATTCAAACTAAAATTTTTTTAGTGCTATAAAACTTTAAAAAAACATGTTTAAAATTTAATATATTGATGAATTTTTAGAAGAGGAAGAGAACCATATCTTTTCAAGTTTTCCTCCTTTAGAAGATGAAAATAATTTTGTAAAATATTTAAAAAGAATCTTCTTTATAAGAAATACTAATTGAGGGAATAGATGAGTACTTCACAACTCTGTAACAAGAAATCAATCAAAAAATCGACTTAATAAAAAATGAAACAAAAGCAAAACTAATTTTTATGGAAGATTAGAATTAATTTAAAGTTGATGTATCCTTTTAAGATTAAAATGAAATATCTTCAAAAAGAAAATACACAAAAGTTATAGCAACACATTAATAAATATAATGATTTATAAAACAAAATTGAATCAAAATAGTCAACAAAAATTTTATCAAAAGTATGAGATCTCCTTGGTTAAATAAATTTTCTAAATGAAAAACCAAAAAATTCTATTGAGAATCTAGAGCTTCAAAAATCAAAATCATATTATTTCTCATAATAACTAGTAATACAGAGATTGGAAAATCAACAAATCCAAATATAATAAACTGTCATTCAAATATTGTATTAGATCCTATAAAAAAGTATATATTTAGAGTTATAATATAGTCAACTTCTTTGAAGAATAGCTTGTTATTAGTAGGTATAATAAAAGAATAAAATAAAGATAATAGTGAATTATATGATGAAATATCTTATAATGAGAGGAAGTGGAACAAA
>JH720294.1:1880607-1918123 GCA_000231825.2 Tetrahymena elliotti 4EA
AATACAAATTATTATTGTTATTGTTTTTAATTGGTTTACATTTATCAATATCAAACATAAATGTTTAGCATAATTACAGATTACATCATGCATTTCCTCAAGATTGACTTTTCTCAATTGAAAAAAGTAATTTGAGAATTCTACTTTGCACTGTAATAGAAAGCAAATATAATTATATGATAAAAAGTAAGTAAAAATTAGTCCATATTTTTATATAAAAAGATATCTTAACATTTTATAAGGGAAACGCATTCAATTTTAACAAATTTATTAGAAAATTCAATAAAAATCCTAATTAGTATCAGAAAGATATAAAGTATTCAGAAAACAGAATCAATATTCAAGAAATTGAAATAAATAAAAATTATAAGACCCAATAACAAACAAGACTTTGGTTGAAGAGAAGAAATTAGATTAATTCAATTGATTCAAAACCACATATAGAAACCTATCAATAAAATTAAAGTAATACCATGTTTGTAAAAGTTGATATTTTTCGAAAATTTAGTTTTTATTTGTATCGAAAAATAGGTCAGAATTAAATTTGGATAAAACTATTTTTTATTAAATATTAACAAGAGTAAAAAAATGATTGAAGAAGATATATTTTTTATGTTATAAAAACAAGATTATCAATTGTATTTGTTTACTAAAAATAGTATTAAAAATTCTAATAATATTCAATTCTTGTGAATAGTTAGTTAGTTAGTTTTATTGTGTTGTAGAAACTTTTTTGATTTTACCATTCTATAAACAAATTGCATCAGTAAATCAAATTCTATTTTATATTGATAGATTCTTTTTTTACTTGAGAGCAATTATAAATTGTCTAATTGTAATATTATAGTTTTACTTAAATTTATGTAAAAGAATTTATTAAAATATTCTATTCAAGCCAATCTTAAAATAATAATAATAGTAAATATGAATGATGTGAACAAATCTTCATATTCTACCAACTAACTAATTTACTCTTTTAAAATTTTAAAAAATTTGAATGAAAAAAATTATTTTTTTCTGACAAAAAATACATCAATTAATTGATTTATTATTCAGAATATTTAAAGTTTAAGAAAAATAATTTAACCGTTGTTTTTATTGATGAAAAACATTTTGAAGTTAATTTATAATAAAAATCTAATCAATATCTTATTGCAATCTTAAAAAACTAACTCTATCACAAATAAAATAATATATTTACAGTTTTAAGCAAAGTAAATAAATTCACTTTTCAGTATAATAAAAAAATCCTTTTAATTTAAAAAGAAAATTTTAATTTTGTTGAAAAATCTATGGTTTTTCTTAATACAGTTTATTAGTCAAAAGATGATTGTAGAAAAATAATAAACAAACACTTTTAATTAGAAAATTAATAATTTTTATTAAAGTTATGGCTGGCTATTTAATATTAATTTGATTCCTTTTTTTAATTTGCTGAATTTGAAAAAATGCAATCAAAATTAATTTTCTAAATTTCTTAAAACAATTTTATGAGGGATATAATCCATCCATCCATTCAGAGTAAACCTTGAAAATATGTATTTATTTTTATTCTTTTTTTATTTAAAATTGTTTATTTGAGATTTCAATTAAATTTTTAAAAATAAGATTTTTAGTACTTACCATAAATATTCTTTGATAAACCCCACCTAAAAAATAAACCATTTTATAAAAAAGTCCCTGAAAAAAAATTACCATTATTATAGGAACCTCTCAATTAACAGCTCAGTGGTTATATAGGTTTTATGGTATTTGAAATTTTTAGCATAATTATTTTACTTAAAATTAAACTAGATAATTTCTGAAATAAAATAAAAAAGGTATTTAATTTAGTGATTAATCTTAGAAAGAAGAAGTTGGTTGCAAGGTTCTCAAAAATTTTGAGAAGATGTTATGAATGAAAAGAAATAAATAAATATAAAAAAACACGTTAAATTGTTTAGTATGTTTCTTTGATTTTGCAGTAAGTAGATTTCTCTATATTAAAAAATTGATATTTCTAGAGATTTCAAAATTAACAAACACATAAAAAATTAACTTTTTAATGTATTTTATTTGGTAATTATGAGAAAATAGTCAATATTCCTACAATAAAAGACATGTTATTTTTGTCTTTTTCAACAAAGTTCTTCTTATTTTTTAAGTTTTTTATTTTTGTAATTTGATTTCTTACTAACTTTAAAATAAATAGAATTAAAAGTTTAGACCTTTTTTAAAATCGATTTGTTTTTTTGATTTTACAAGTAAAAATTATATTAATTAAGAAAGCAATATTATATTTTTCATTAATATCTTCATTTTAAAATATTTTTTATACGAATTAGATACACTTTGTTTTTAAAATTAAATTATTTATTTAATTTAAATTAAAAATTTAGATTTATTTGAATTAAATCCTTTTTATTTTCCATTTTGATTGGATGTTCAAAGCAATTTTTAAGTTTAAATTCAGAAGAAAATTAACTTAAAATAATTAAAATCATACTTTTTTATGAGAAATTAACCTTTTGATAAAAAATGATTTTCATTTTGTGAAATAAAAATATTTATTATTTCTCAGCTGATTTTAGGAATATTAAAAAAAACTAAAAAAATAATTAATTGAATAACAATATCTTTCTAAGGACTTCTTTTTAAGTTTACTTATTAAATAATAGATAATATTTCATAGAAAACAAAATAAAATTTTAAAAATAAAGATATTTAAGTAAAAGAAAAAAAAAACAATAAATATTTTTAAAAATTTAAAGTGGAGTAAGTCAGATTGAAGACTAATTCTTAGAATGATAGCTTCTTACTAGTTGATATAATAAAAGATAAAATAAAGATAATAAATAGTAAATTGCATAAAGAAATGTGCTATAATGAGGGAGGCTATGACATGAAAATTAAAAAGTAATAAAGGAAAAATGGACAGGAAGATTCAAAAGAATAGTTTGATAAAGAAATTAAAGTTAGAATCAATTTAGAAGAAAAGATGATAAGAGTTAGAAACTACCTAAATTATGAAAATGCAGCAGAATTAGAAAACAAAAAATTGATTGAAAATAATACATATCTCAAGGTTGGCTTTTAAAATGTATCAGAAAGTTCATAAAATGATTTTGATAAGTTTGATGATAAAATTTGAATTAAATATTTTTAAATAACAAATAAAAATCAATTTATTATATGAGGAGTGTTCATTATTTTATTGATTTAAATATATGAAGGATAAAAATAATTTCAAATTATTTTAAATTTCTGACAAGAAGATCCCTAAATTAAGACAATAGAGAAACAGTAACAAAGTTTTTAAATTTTTTTAATGCATCAAATAGCTATTTTAATTAATCAACTACTTGTTTACTAAATTACTAAAGAACATAATTAAATATCAAATATGCAAAGATACTAAAGACGCTAACGGACTTACCATCCTTGAACTTAATGTTAATATAGATAGATGAAATGATAGATACTTCTTGAGTCAGCAGAAATCAAATTTTTGAATTAATACTAAAGAAAATAATTTAGATAAGTCTAGAAGTAATTAAATAATTTTATAGAATAGTTTATCTCTTAATTTTTATATGTAAGTAGAAAGTTGATAGCATTTATTAATTTAAGAATATCTTTTAATATCTGATATTTTTTTTGCTTTGAAAGTAAAATGAGAAACTGTAAAATCTATTTTAAAGCTTTATAAATATAAAATATTTTTCAAGAATTAAATATAATAAAATAAATAGAATTTTATGTATGAATATCTTCAGTTCTGTTTATTCATAAAATGTTTACTTCTCATTAAAATTTACAAGTACAAGTAAATAAATAAATCAGTGAACATATTTAATGACTTTTTTTACAATAATTGATTACGTTCAAGTCATTTTTCAAAGTTGTTTTTTATCAATTTAACGCAACCACGCTGTTATTTCCAAGTGTTTTAGATTTTGAATATAATTCATCAATAATCTTTTGATTAAATTTGGCGTGTATCAATCATCTCTAAAAAATAAGTAATCTATTTAAGCTAAACAGATAATTTTGAGTTAAATATGATATTCAAATCTTTTTTAGAAATGGTTTATCTTTTCTCAATTTGATATTTTAAATATTTAAAAGCAATTGATCTTTTTGAGTTATTATTAACATTCTTCTACTTTTAGGAGGAAAATCATTATCTTAATTCATTTTATATTTTAATGAAAAAAATGAAAGATTTTAAAGTCAAAAAAGTAAAATTTATGGATAAAAAAGCTTTCAAATTAAAAATTTTTCTCAAAACAGTAATTCACTCAAATTATTAATTGCTAAAATGATTTAAACCATGAATATAAAAAGAGGTTTTTGCTTTATTTTTACTTTTTATATCTACCTATATTAAGAATCCTATTTTCTTCTTATAAAAATTCAGCAATTGATCTTTTTCTTTATAATTAATTAAATTTAAAAATATTTCTTAAAAAATGGATCAAGAAAAAAAATAAATTAAATGCAATATTCACTAAGACAAAAATTAGGATTTTTTGCTGTTTGAAGAAGATAATATTCATGCATAAATTTGTTTATCATGTGCTAAAAAAATATCAAATAACTTAAATAAAATCATGGAAATTGATGAAATTATACAAGCTAATGACTCTCACATATTTTCTAGCTTTCCTCCTTTAGAAGATAAAAATATTTATGAAATTATGTAAAACATCTAAATAAAATCATCTTTAAAAGAAGTATCGATTGAGAGAATAGATTAGTTTTTCACATCACTTAAATAAGAAATCAATTAAAAAATTGATGAAATAAAAAATCAAACAAAAGCAAAACTAATAAAGATGGAAGATTTAAATTAATTTAATGTAGATTAATTCATAAAAGATTATAATGAAGTCTCTTCTAAATTTGATATTCAAAATCTCTACAAACAATTTAAAGAAAATTCTGAGTAAAAATTAAAAGATATCATTAAAGAAAAATATCAAAATGTTAAATAAAATACTCAAAAATTGTAGAAACATATTAATAATTATTAAAATATTACAAATACAAATACAAGTTAATTAAAACATTCAAATGAAATTAAATAAAAAATATTAGATCTCCTTGATAAAATAGATTTTATAATTGAAGATCCAAACTATTCTATTGAAAATATTGGCCTTGAAAAATCAAAATCATATAGGAATTCATAATCACTAGCAATTTTGAGATTGGAAAATCAACAAATATAAATCTAATAAACAGTAGATGGTCACGGGGTTGCATATTCAAATACTATCTTAGATCCTATGAAAAAGTATATATTTAGAGTTAGATTACAAAGTAAATCTGAGAGTGATAGTTTTTTATTTGTTGGCATAATAAAAGAATAAAATAAAGATAATAGTTAATTATCTAATGGAATAAGCTATAATGAGAGAGGAGACAGTATGACAATAAACAAAGTAATAAAAGGAAATAATGTACATGAAGGGTAAAAACAAAATATAGATAAAGAAATAGAAGTGAGAATCCATTTAGCAGAAAAGATGATAAAAGTTGGAAATTATCCAAATTATGATAATGTAGCAGAATTATAAGACAAAGAATTGATTGAAAATAATACATAGTACAGGTTTGCTGTTGAAATATTTTACTAAGTCCAGAATATGGTTATTACTCATTTTTCTCAAGTAAATAATTTTGACAATAAAATGTGATTTAAAATTCTATTTTAGAATAAATAAGTATTAATGTTTAGAATTTCATATTTTTTACTTATTTATGTGATTCTGTAATTTGATAATATAAAAGGTGGAAATAATTTATTTTTTAAATTCCTTATTATTTTCATGAAATTTTTTTATTTGCCTTTTTATGAAATCATTTTTATACTTTTATCTCTAAATTATTTATCTTAATGTAACACAAATAAATTGAGATAACCTACCCTTAATATATTTTTGACAGTATTACCTAAATCAATTTAAGGAGGAATCCCATAAATTTAATTGGGTTTAAACTGACACCGATAAATATTTATCTGAGAAAAAAATGATAAAAGTAATAAAATACTTGTTTAAATAGATAATTATTTTAAAATAAGAGTAAATCTAATGAATATACTTTCTTTAATTTTTATCTTTCTTTTTTAATTTGATTTTAATAATCAATTATTAAAGAAAATAAATATTATTTTTTTAATTTATTAATTTTTAATATTCTATCACTAAAAATTTAAGTATTTTTTTTCTAAATTATTTAATAATATAAAGGATTTTAATTTACTATATCCAATTATATATATATATGTATAGTACCCTAAGGTACTGCCTATAAGGCTACATACAGTTTTAACAGGTATTATTAAGAAATAATTTTACCAAAAAAGTAATTAATTTGAAATTTTTATTTTAATTGATTTCATTTAAATATTTTTTTTATTTATTTTTAAATTTGAATTAAAATGTTATTTCTTTATTTTAAATCATGCCAAATAAATATTATGTAAAAAATATTCAAGTTTATTATTTTTGAAAAGATTCTGAAATATTAAAAAAATAAGCTTCAAAAATTCTAAATAAAAATTTTTAAATTTATTATTTTCATGATTCTTAAAAACAGTTAAAATTAAAATAATTAATTTTGATTCACTTACAAAAGTAAATACTCTTCAAATTTCTTGAATGAAATGTCCTCTATTATAGGATCATTCTTTCTAATCAATAATTTCTAGATAATAAAAAGAAATTCTTAATTTTTTAAATGAATAATTAAAGTAATAATGAAAAATCATCTCATCCTTTGCCTGATAAAATAAAGAGGTCTGTTTTATTTAAATAAATAGCAAGGGAATGTTCACAGAAACAGTGATGGAGTCATTAAATTTAAATGCTAATATAGAAACCATAAATATAACTTTTCATGATTAGGTTATAAGGACTATAAAAACCATGTTTAACATCAGCAAACATTTAAAAAAATTAGAATTTACCTAAAAAGATTAAAAATTTAGACTAATGGAAAAAACTCATATTTACCTACAAAAGTATTTTAAGGTTAGTTAACTATAATGGTAAAGCATTTTTCACAAGATAGCAAAATGAGAAAAAGGTTGAAGAAATTTGTGCCAATAAAAAGAGCTAATGTCAAGAAGTAATGGTATGGGAAGCAATCTGCTAGGATAATGGTGCCAGAATATTGGAAAAGATAGAAGAGATTAAATTCTGAAACTTTATAAATGCTTTTAGGTAGAGATTGAAATGGCTATACCCTAAACTGTTCTCTAATTTGATGAATTAATTTCCTGAAAACAAATTTATTTATAGGCTCAATTAAAAACCTCAAAACCTAGATCTTAATTTTATTAAGGATGTTTGGGGGAAAATATAAACAGAATTGGGAACTTATGCTTTAAACAAGATAATCAATTTTCTGAAGAAATAAGTGAGATTTAGAACTAAATACCAAAAGATTTCTTTTAAAATCAAAGCAACAGCAAAAAAAATAGCATCTAAGCAATCATAGAGACTACAGTTAATAATATAGGGTTGGAAAAAAAAATTGCATATCCTTTAAATGACCAAGACATGCTATGCTAACTTAGTTATTAATTGAATAGTGTATTTATATGCATTGAACTTTAAACTATAAACATATCTTTATGAAAAATCAATATTTATTCAAATAAATATAAAAAATAATTGATTATGAAAACACAAATCTGCATAAAATTACTTAATATTTTCATTCATTAATTTCATAATAATTATTTTCTTACAGCTGATAATATCTCCTTTTGATTAAATAAATAAATGAAGATTGTTTGGTATACTCTTGATTGAGTTCTGTATTAATTACTTTATTTCCCTGTCATTCAAGAATATTTATTTGATTAATTTTGTGAATTTCTCTATGTTTTAAATGTCATCAAATTTTTATAAATTTTTATGTTTCAATTAATACCTAGCACTGTCAATAGGGTCAATATCTAGGCTTTAGCTTGCCTATTCTAGTAATTCAATTCTTTATTATACAAAATATTCATTTACTAATTTAGAAGTATGAAGTTTGGCATAATCTCACATGAAGCAAGCATAATTAGTATTATTAACATTTTCAAAAAAATTTTTAATGATTTTGAGATAGTTTTAAGAATTAAGAACTCCATTAACAACTTCAATATTTATAAGACCTTAACTACCAACTAAGCCTCAAAATCATACTCTTTAGGCCATTTTTAGTATTATTTTGTTGAGTTTTAAAGAGATTATAAGTCTGTCCATAGATTGTTATTTGATTGGTTTTCAAATTCAAATCATGATTCATCTGAGTAAATAGAGTTCTTTAATACCTTAATTTTTTTTCTTGTCATGTACCTGGCCTATAAAAACTCTTTTTTCTTAGTTAAGCTCGGTGATACGTAGTTTTCTTTGAGGCATTCTTTACTTGAATTCTTCTCTTTTTAATTAATTTTGCAAAGTTTTATCTATTACACCTTAAGGGTTTGCTGTGCTTTTCCCTAAATCTTTTCTACTAGATGATGCATTTTATTTGAAAAACTTTTAGAGTTAGTTTTTAGATTCTTCAGTTAGTATTTACTATCTACGAGTTTTCTTTTTGTACATTATATTCTTCTTCACTTTTCCAATACTTCCATCCATACTCTCTAAATTGACTATATTAATTATTTTATTTAAGAGTTAATTAATTTTTTTTGAAGAAAAACCTGCTATTTTAAGACCAATAATAACTCCTCTGTTTAATTGTTTTGTTCATTTAGTTGATAAGTATTATTTAAATTAAAAGAATCTTTTAAATTTTTAAACATTATTGAAAATAAAATAAGGAATTTAAATAACTGAACATTTTCTTGCTGTCACAAAAATCCTTAACAAACACTTATACACTCTTAACAAACACATTTAGATAACGTTTTTGATTCTGATTAGTTAACTATTATTTCTTTGATAAAAAATTATAATTTAACAATAATAAATCTGAAAAAAATAATAATAATAATAAAAAATAATTTTTTGAGTAGATTAATATTTTCTAATGTAATATTATTTTAAATGAAGGTAAATTAGAATCAATAATATATTCATATCTTATTTTATAAATATCCATAATTTATTTATAATTTTTTTTCTTTTCAAAAAAAATAAAATACTCGTTTAATTGATTTATTAAATAATAAATAACATACACTCAGAATTAAATAAATCTTATTTAAGCTATTTTTTTTAATAAGTATTAAGTCTTCATTAAATAATTATAATTTCAGTTATTTTTTATTTTATTTAATAAATTAAATTTCTAACGATTCATCTTTAAGCTGGAAAAAAATTATTATTTTTTTATTCTTTTTGAAAAGATCATATTAAGACTCAATCCTCTGGTTGTATAAATAATAACTCAATATGGTTTTTTTTATTGATATATATGGGAGAAAGACCTTCTTCTTACTTATTCTTTTTATGGGTGATAAAAAAGTTAATGGCCTATTTCATAATTATAATAACAGTGGTACTTAATGTCTTTTTGAACAGCTTATTTTGGTCTTTCTTGTCATATGTGTGTGTTAATCAAGGTGTATCAAAATTGGGAAATAACGATAATACGATTGAGTTCTTAAGTTTCATTTAACATTGCAAAGCCTATGGTTTATGCTAATTCTAGTAAGGAGTTCCAATAGTTTTAATATATCATAATTCTTATTATTATTAACCCTTGTGGATTATTTTAGTGGTTTTCATAACATACTCAAGGCAAACCAAACTTTAAAAAATTTGTTTACTTACTTATATCCTTATCATCTGGTAGTTAAGGTATATACTTCAATTCAATACTTATGTTTTACCTTATTCATTATAAATGCTTTGAATAGAAATATTTTTAGGCTTTAAATATTGTTTTGAATAGTTTTCTTTTTTTCAAAGTTAAAGCAATTAAATATTTAATAATATACCTAAAACAATAATCTTCAACTTAAATAAAAGGATATAAAGTAAGTATTGATTCTAAAAATAGTATGAATCCATTTTTATTTTTTTAAAGATCATTATCTTTAATATTTTTAAATTGATTTTATTTTTTCTTTCAAACTTTGTAAAATATATTGTGTTTAAAACACAATTTCAAATAAAAAAGCAATCACTTTTAGTCAGAATAGAATTATCATAATTTTAAAAGGTTTTTGTCTCATTAACTTTTGTATAATTGTAAGTCACTCATCAATTTTTAATTTCATATTAGATATTTCCTAAACTAGTGTTCAAACTGATTAGGATTCATAGTTCTTTTTTCCAATTTATTTACTGATGCTTAACTTATTGCTTTTTTCTGAAAATATGGTTCTTTCTTTGGGATGAATTAGCAATTTAGCTGTTTAAAATATATTTTGATCTTATTTTATCAAACTTTTATTTTAAAATTATTAAGATTTGTTTGCCAAATCACTAATATAAATGTCATTTTTAATCATTACTTCAAAGTGGCTCTTATAATTACATCCAAATGTAGAATTTATTTAAACAAATTATTTAATATTCATCAATAATTCTTTAATTTGATAAGAATATACAATCCCCTATTTCACCTTTTATTAGATTTAGGTTGAGAGTGATAAAATATTTATTTTTAAGCCAATTATGATCAAAAAATTAATATTTGTTTTTTTCTACTTTCTTCTTCTTCTATTTCAAATCGTCCCTAATTGCTGCTAATTAAAATATCTTTTGTTCTAAATATTCTAATTTAAAATTGATTGTTTAAAGCATCACTAAATCTTATTCATAAATATAATCAATTAAAATAAAAAAAATTCTAAAAAAATGGATATAGAGGTAAAATATTAAAATTGTAAAATTCATACAAATTTCAAATAGAATTTATTTTTATTTGAGCAAGATAATTTTCATCCTAAAATTTGTTTAGCTTGTGCAAAAAAGCTTACTAAAAATTTAAATAGAATAGTAGATGTAGATGAATTCTTACATGCTGATGAGAGTTATATTTTTACAAGCTTTCCTCCTTTAGAAGACGAGGATATCTATCATGATATCTAATAAATAAAAACAAATTCTTTTTAAGAAATGTTTATTAAAAAAATAGAGAAGTTTTTCGCTTCACTCAAAGAAGAAATCAATCAAAAAATTGACTTAATAAAAAATCAAACAAAAGCAAAACTAGTATCATTTGAAGATTTAAATTCATTTAACATAGAAGAATTCATAAAGGATTATAACTAAATATCTTCCAAATTTGATATTCAAAATATATACAAAAAATAATATAATACTGATTCTGAAGATAGTTTAAAAGAAATTATTAAAGAAAGATATCAGAATATCAAACATAATACTCATAAACTGTAGTAATACACTGAGAAATATAAAGAAATTACTAATGTATTTGATTTAGAATAATCATTTCAAATCTAATAAAAGATATTAGACCTTATTGATTAAATATCATTTTTTAATAAGAAACCAGTTAATTCTATTGAAACTATTGAATTTGAAAAATCTTAAGTCCGCTTCTCCTAGCAATTAGCAATATAAAGAATATAAAATAAGCAGATCTAAATTAAGTAAACTAAAGATGGTAGGTATATCTTGGGATATTTAAATTTTGTATTGGATCCAATGAAAAAGTATATCTTTAGAGCTAGGTTGTAGACTCACTCTAATAACAATAATTAATTATTTGTTGGCATAATATAAGAATAATATAAACAAAATAGCTATTTGCATGATGGAATATGTTATTGTGAGAGAGGTGATTAGATGACAATTAAAAAAGTAATCAAAGGAAATAATGTATATGAAGGGTTTAAAGAAAATATAGATAAAGAAATAGAAGTGAGAATCCATTTAGCTGAAAAGATGATAAGAGTGGCAAACTATCCAAATTATGAAAATGTAGCTGAATTAGAAAATAAATCACTAATTGAAGATAATACATAATATAGATTTGCTGTTTAATTAGGCTACAGTGATCATAGTTTGACTATTACTCATTTTTCTATTATAAATTAGTTCGATAGTAAAATGTGAGTTAAAATTTATTTTAAATATTTTATAAATATAAAAATGATATAAAACTAATTTATTTGAACCATATTTTTAAAATTTTGTAGTTTAACATAAATGTTGAGCATTTTAAATTGGATTTTAGTAAATTCTATGAAATTTTATTTATTAAAATAAAAATAATAAATGTAAATCAGGAGGGTTTTAATTATTTAAGAAATACTTTGAAAGTAAAAGCTTAATTAAAAAAATTAATTTTTTCACACAGATTATTGATAAAAAATTCGATTCTGGATTTTTCTTGTAAATTGAATGAAAAAATTTTTAATATAATTATTAAAGTTTGACAAAAAATTTTAGATTGATTAAACACTTTTTTTAATAAAGAAATGCCAGGTTCAAAACTTGTAGAGATTAATATTTTTATTTCTTATTAATTTTAATGTTTAATCAAATTCTCTTAACTGTTATTTATTTTTTATTGTTAAGCATATAAAAAAATAAAACAGAGAGAATAGCTATAATTAAAATCAGGAATTCTGTTGAAATAATAAAAGAGATTTATAAAAGCATTTAAAATAGTCAAAATTATTTTAAAAATTTATTATAAAATAATTTTTACATTTATTTAGAAAAGTAGATAAAAGTTAAAGTTAAGCAAAATAATTTGACCATCTGATAGATTAATCTGAAAATAATTTTTTTATTTTAGAACATACCTTACAGTTATCATTTCAAAATTGGCAATACCAAATAGCTACTTTTTGGTAGATAAGATCACATCATTCCATTCATTTTTTTCAAATAAAGTTTAAAAATAAAAGTAAATTTCCTTTTTAAATCCTTTTTTAATAATGTTTGATTTGTTTTCAGACAATTAAATAAAATAAGTAACTCTTAAATTAAAGAAATTAGATTTGTTAGAAAGTACTTACTATCTAATAAAAAAATTTAATAATGTATTTGATAAAGAAAACAGTAAAAGCAATTAATAGTATTTAAAAATTTAGAATAAACAAAAATTTAATATTTTTTAGTCTTTTGAAAGATATTATTATTTTTTCTTAATTTAACTTTTGATAGACTTAATATTTCTTCAATTAGATTCATTAGGGAAGAATAAGGAAGTGATGACATGTCAAAAAGAAATGTGAGTAATGAATGAACTAAGAATAATATTTCTGTAAATAAAATAAATCTTAAATTTTTTAGCCAATTTTCTATTTAAAAACCTAAGTAGAAATCTAAAAGTAATAAATAGAATAAAATCAAAAGAAATTCTGTTTTCATTTTATGGGTTGGAGTGTTTGTTGTTGATAATAAAAGAGATTTTTATTCCATATTTACATTTATTTTCATAGAAATTTAATACTTGTTGATAAAACAAAGAAAATACCCACCATTATATCCTTTAAATTTTATTTTATATGGAAATACAGTTTTTTGCAGAATATTATGCACATTTTAAAATTATTAAGGGTAAATCGATTCCAAATCAAAATATTAATACGATATTTTAAAATTTAGCATTTAAATTATATAAACATATATCAAGACTACTTGGTGATATTTCCTTTTAACTCTATCAATTGATAGATAGAGAACTCATACTTCATATCCATGTATAATAGCATTTTTTGTTTTATCATTTCTCGTAGCAGCATCTCTAATTGAATAAATTTAATGTATGACTAATGAAATGGTCATACTTTTCACTTCTTGTCCTATATCACTGATTGAGTATCTTTAATATTTGATAAAAAATAAAAATTAGACGAAATTTTCTTTTATTTTTATTTTTTTAACTCAAAGTAAATATATTTTTTCATTTATTGATTAATGTGAAAGAAGATAAGAATCATTTATTAACAAAATCCAAAATTCATTTTGACTCCAATGTGATTATCTTTGATGGAAAGTGTCCATAATAATAAGCAAGACACTGCATTTCATAATAAATCATTATCACTAGATAAAGTAAACACCTTCTTTCTTTATTTTCTTTTGTTTTTGAATTTTTTCTTCTTCATGTTCTACATATTTCAAGCAAGATATTTTTTCTTATTTTCCTTTTAGTAACAATATCTCCAATAAACTGCTGTTCAATGCTATAGGAGCCATCAAGTATTTATAGAAGCATTTATCATTTAAACTACTATTTTCAATTACAATTAACTCATAAAATTTTCTAAAATACGTAGAGATATCCTAAATACCAAAAATTTATTTTATTACTACAAATAACTAATTGAAGATAATGCATAATACAGATTTGCTGTTCAATATACTACATAGATCATAATATGATTCTTACTCATTTTTCTATTGTTGATAAATTTTATTGGAATTTTCAAATGAAAATTGCTAATAATTATTTGTTTTTAATTTGAAATGATTTTTTATTTTATATTTTATTCAGTAAAAAAATAATTTTAATTAAAAAAAATTCCAATTAATTAAATATAAATATAAATATAAAAAAAAACTTTAAACTATTTATTAATTTTAAATTAATTTATTTTTTATAAATAACAACCAAAAGTAAAATGCATTTATTTTCTAAATTTAAGACATTTTTATTTAAAAATAATGAAAATTTTAAATAATTTTTAAATAATTATTATATTTTTTGTCAAGATTTTTATTAATTCAAAACTCTTTATTTTATTTTTAATAAAATAACTTTTATTAAAAAATTAGTGGTATTTACTAATATTTTTAAAAATATTTAAAATGTTAAATTGAGTTAAAATAAAAACATGAAACATTAAATTCATTAAGTCTTTTGTAAATTTAATAATTGTTGATTCAATCAATTTAAGTCTAATTTAACCAATCTTTTTATTTTATGAGCTTTATTTATATGCTTCTATCTTAGTGACATTAGCTTACAATAACTATTTAAATAAAAAAAATGAAGAAAAGAAAAGAATTAACTAATTACAAAAGGCTAAGAGTGAGAACCTTGATATTTTTGCAATTGATAATGTCTTCTGACTTCAATAGTTTTTCATTTTTTCTGTTATTATTTATTATTACATTGAAAATATTTGAATTAGAACATATATTTACTAAAAATAGCATTGAACTTATATTAAATTTGGCAAGCCTGAAAGGCATTAATTAAATTTCAAATAACCTTCATCTGAAAAATTATTATCACTTCATCCAAAAAAAATATTAATTTTATAATTTCATAAATTAGTTTTATTTTCAAATTTATAAATTCAAATTTTTCATTGATTAACAAATTTTATTTTCAAATAAAAAGCACTAATTTACTAAAGGCTAATAACAATATTTTTTAATTCAACGCATCTATTTAAACCATCGGAAATGCTAAAAAGTCCAATATCACTTAATTTATTAGTGCTTTTTTTATTAATTTAAATAACTTTAGTTCTTTAATATTGAGCTAAAATTTTTTATTAATAAAACAAGTAAAAGTTTAAATTGAATTAATCACTCTAAGAACAGAATCAAGTTATTTAGTTTGTTTAATTTGCTGAAAGCTTTGCTGATTTCTTCAGCTCCAAGATCTGAAATTAGATTTGAGCTATTTATTATTATTAGTTATTAAAAAAATATCAGAAAATAAATTTTGTTTTTGTTTAATTAAGTAAATAGATATGTAAAAAGAAATCAAAAATTTATTTACAAAAAATTAAACCCCAAAGACTTCAAAAGATTTAAATCACCTAAACTTCTTGCTATTTCTATAATTCCTTAATTACCAATTTAATTTTCGCTATTAAAAATATAAGTTAATAAATATATAACTCAATTCTAAAATATTTCATTTTATGTATTATCAATTAATAAAAGATAATAAGAATCAAATACCTTTTATAAAATTAAAAATTATAAAAATTTACTAAAAACTAAGCTCTAAGCTAACAAGATTTTAATGGTTCTATAAAAATTCACTAATAATTTTAGCTCCCTTCTCTTGGATTTGCATTCGACTAACATTTTTTTAATAAAATTTATCTAAGATTAATAACTATTCTTTTTGATTTTTGTAAATAATTTTTTTATTGTAAATGTTCAAAATTAAGAAATCTCCAAAGTAAAAAAAAGCAAAAAGATATTTATCCTTTTTTTAAAATTAACTTCATTGATTTAATTAATTTTTATTACCATCTTGGGTTTATTTATCAAAAAATAAATCATTAATTTTATCGATTTAAAGCAAGATATTTGAATGTAATCTAATTAATAAATTAACAAGCAAATCGATAGAAAAGAGATTGTTTCAAAATAGTTTCTCTAAGATAATGGGTGGGTACATTTAAATTGTTTAAATTAGTTTTTCTAAGCATTAATACTTCAATGTAAAAATATTATTCTAATTTACTTTAAATAAAGCTCTAAGGTATTTAGATTTTTAAAAATAGGCAAATCTTCAAAAATCATCTTTATTTATTCATCTTAAAGATTTAATGCTCTATTTATTTAAGATTTATTCCTTTTGATTAATTATTATTCTTTAGATTAAAAACTTACTCAAGATATATGATAAAAGAATAAATTTCTGTGCAATGAGATATACAAAAATTAAGCTTCATCCATTCTTAATTGCTTACTTAGCAATTTCTAAATCAAAAAAGAAATTTTTTAAATTAATTTAGTAGTTTTGAATAAAATTAATTAAAAAATGTCAACCTTAAATCAATATTGAGATAGCTTAGATTACTTTTATCAAACTCTTCTAACTTTTGTTAATAAAAAATGAAAAATAAGATGTTAAATGATTGAAAATAAATTGATACTTATTAAATATTCTTAAATACTATATCTTAAAACATCCTCTTTTTATTAAGCTCTTCTTCTCAAGTTTATTTAATTTAAGTTTTCCTTTTTATTATAGAAAGATAATTAAATTTCCAAACTATAAATTAATAAATGAATATATTATTGGTTTATTTATTTTTCAGGTTCATTCAAAAGTATTTTTAAATAAACAAAATCAAAGTGAAAGTGAAGATGAAATAGAATAAATATTTACCATAGTATATCTGCTAAATTGCAAATTTTACAATGCATTTTTTCAAAATTTTGTAATTCAAAAAAGATGCAGTGAAGTTATAAGATTAAAAGGATCATAGATTGATTATTGAATTAAGTATTGTATATATTATATATTTGATATTATATAATGACAAATAATTCGTTGAGGATAGTATAAAATGATTACAGATAGTCAAATATATTTTCTTGATGCACCTTATGTAGTAAATTCATCTATTGCTTTTATAAAAATCGAATTCTTTCATATCTGGACCATTAAATTAAATACACATAAAATTATGAATTGTATCAATACTCTGTGAACATCATATTTTAGATTTAATTTGGCTTTCTGCTGAAAACATTCTCTCCAGAGTTGCAGAGCTTAGAATTATTATTTAATATAAGGTATGTTAAAATCTTGATAGACCTGGAATCGTGTTGATAAAGTAGTTATTCTCTTCTGCTTTATTAAGATAAATAAATTCTTTTAGATGTTAATACTAAGAGATTGCTTCTTTTTAATTATAATTAAAGAATTTATTATCAATCAAATATTACTAATAAGAATTCAATAATCCTTCTATTTGTTAATTACCATAATTTTTAAGATCTTTTTATTCCAATTTTCTTGATATAATCAATAACAAATACTTCACTTTTTAAAGTAATTTAAATCTTTCACTTAAAGAAATAATTAGTCTATCACATCAGCTGCTAATTGTCCTGCTTCTTTGATTAATAGTTAGTTATGCTTGGCTTGAGTTCTTACTTTTAAAATAACTTTACTTCTTCATATAAATAGTAATTATCTTTGAACATTAGAGAAACTTCAAATTCATTTACTTTTCATTCAATTTATTCAATTAATTCAGTGATATCAATCAGTATAATAAATCCATATTTTTGTGTATCTTAACTGACTGTTATGCTCTTTTTATTTGATAGTTTAGTTTATATAATCTTCAACAATTTTAAAAAGTTAATAAATAATATCTACTAGTTAGTGGTTAATTTATTGAATTTATTGTTACATTTCTTTTGATTTTTTTATGAATGAACATAAAATGCTTCTAAGATTTTAGAAATCATTAACTATTTACTTAAAATGAATTAATCATATTTCAAAATATATTTGTAATTCACTCTCAATAATATCCTAAAACTGTTTTTATTCTTCGAAAAAATATTATCTCTTCATTTTTTGAATAAAATGGGATATTCATTGAAATCTATTTTATCTAAATGCTTTATCTTCTTATCATCCTTTAGCATTATTCCTTTAAAAAACTACATTTAAAATTAATGTTGTGTCGACTATTATAAATGACTCTTTAAATTGTTTAGTTTAAATGAGATAGAAAAATGTATTTGTGAAATCAAAAGTAGAAAGAATGCTTAAATGCCTGCCAACTTCAAAATTTAATTAAAGAAATTCCTTAAAATTAGTATTTAATTAAATTATATAGATTTTAAATATAACAAATGTTCATCTTCGACATTTTTATTTTTTCTTCCTTGTTATTTTGAAACAATGCTTGCTTGATCAGAAATTAATTTTTTTGTTTTATTAATTATTCTATTTGCTTTAGACTCTTTAAGAATACTTGTCCAGTCTCTAACTTTTTATAATTAATTCAATATCAAAAAGAGCTTAAAAATAATGGATTAAGAAAAAAAATAAACCAAATGTAATATTCATTCAAAAAACAATAAGAATTTATTATTATTTGAACAAGATAATATCCATGCGTGCATTTGTTTAACATGTGCCAAAAATTTATCATAAAACATCAATAAAATAATAGAAATTGATGAGGTTTTAGATGCAGATCACAATCACATATTTTCGAGCTTTCCTCTTTTTGAAGACTAAAATATATATAAAATCATCTAAAATATTTAGCCGAAATCTACACACCTTGAGAGAATAGATATATACTTCACATGGCTTAAACAAAAAATCAATCAAAAAATTGATTTAATAAAAGATCAAACAAAAGAAAAGCTAATTTCAATCGAAGATGAGAATTAATTTAATGCAGTTGAATTCTTTAAAGATTATAATGAAATTTCATCTAAATTTGATTTTCAAAATATTTACAAACAATTTAATGAAAATTTTGAGAAAAAATTATAAGAAATCATTAAAGAAAAATAACAGAATATTAAATAGAATACCAAAAATTTATTGCAACACATTAATAATTATAACGAAATTACAAACATAATTGAATTAAAATAGCCAATGGAGATCTAATCAAAAATATTAGGTCTCCTTGATGAATTAAATTTTATAAATTAACAACCAATAAATTCTATTGAGAAAATAGAACTTGAAAAATCTAAATTTAGTTAATCTTAGTCATTAGTAATACAGAGATTGTATAATAAATCTATCTAAATTTAATCAACTGTAGAAGATTTTAATGTGGCTTATTCTAATTTTGTGTTAGATCCCATGAAAAGGTATATATTTAGAGTAAGATTACAGACAAACTCTAGCTATGATAGTTATTTATTAGTAGATATAATAAAAGAATAAAATAAAGATAAAGGTTCATTGTAGAATAAAATATGCTATAATGAGAGAGGTGATATGATGACAATTGACAAAGTAATAAAAGGAAATAATGTATTTGAAGGTAGTAAATACAATATAGATAAAGAAATAGAAGTAAGAATCCATTTAGCAGAAAAGATGATAAGAGTTGCAAATTATCCAAATTATGAAAATGTAGCTGAATTAAAAGATAACTCACAAATTAAAGATTATACATAATATAGGTTTGCAGTTGAAATATGAATGAAAGTTCATAAAATGATACTTACTCATTTTGCTGTTATTGATAAATTTGATGATAAAATGTGAGCATATCTAAAGATTAAAATATCATTTTAAACTAGATTCTGAACATACTTTAGGGGAAAAAATAAATCTCAAACCAGGAAGTATTACTGAGATAAAACAAGCAGAGATGAACATGAGCAATTTAATCTATACATTTTAATTTTTTTAGATTTATATTTTTTTATTTATTTGTATGCAGTTATTCATAAAAATTAAGAGTAGAATATATTTATTTCAAAAATAAAGCTACAGAACAACCTTTTGGTTTTAAACAGTACTTCTTCTTGTTTGAATAAATCCAATTTTAATTTTTTTCAATAGATTTATTTATTGTCTCAAGAATAAAAACATTTTTGATAATTAAATTATTTATCAATTAAATTTTATTGTTAATAATTTCTCTTGAATTGAGTATCTTTTTATTCTAAATTTAAAAATTAATATTTTAGTATGGCTAGGTAGAACAATCAACAGATTCCTACATTTTGCCATCAAATTTATATTTTTGTGTTCTCAAATATTTAATCAAATTTTAGTATTTAAAAAAGCAACTATATTTATTAATCGATATAATTAATATAAATAAAAAAGATTTCTTAAAAAATGGATATAGAAAGAAAGTATAATAAGTGTGATATTCATCCAATTTATAACAAAAATACTTTGTTATTTGAGGAAGATAATATCTAAACGTAAATATGTTTAGTATGTGCTAAAAAATTAACAAATAGCTTAAATAAAACAATAGATATTGATGAATTTTTATAAGCTGATGAGAATCATATTTTTTCGAGTTTCCCTCCTTTAGCAGATATAGATATTTATGAATCTTTGTAAAACATATAAGTAAATTCTTCTTAGTAAGAAATATTAATTGAAAGAATAGAAGAATATTTCACTTCACTTTAAAAAGAAATCAATCAAAAAATTGATTAAATAAAAAACAAAGCAAAAGCAAAACTTATTCAAATCAACGATTAAAATGGATTTCAAATGGATTAATTCTTAAAAGAATATAATAAGATATCTTCTAAGTTTGAAATATAGAACCTATACAAGTAATAAAATCAAGATTCTGAATTGAAATTAAAAGAAATTATTAAAGAAAAATATCAGAATATTTCATAAAATACTCAATAATTGTAGGAGTTTGTTTCAAGCTACTAATAATCAGTCAGCCAAATTGAATTCTAAGATGCAAAAGAAATCTAATAAAAAATATTAGGTCTCCTTGATCAAATAGAATTTTTTAAGTAAAAACCAAATAACTCTATTGATACTATTGAGCTTGAAAAATCTAAATATAGGAGCTCATAAAAATTAGCTATTGAGAGATTGTAAAATAAATCAATCTAAATTAGATAAAATGTAGATGGTAATGGTCGAGCATATTTAAATTTTATATTAGATCCTACTAAAAGATATGTTTTTAGAATTAAATTATAGACTTACTAACAATCTGATAGTTTTTTGGTTGTTGGAATCATTTAAGAATAACTTAAAGATAACAATAAATTATATGATGGAATATGTTATAATGAGACAGGTGATTATATGACAATTAAAAAAATAATAAAAGGAAATAATGTATATGAAGGGAGGAAATAAAATATAGATAAAGAGATTGAAATGAGAATCCACTTGGGTGAAAAGATGATAAAAGTTGGAAATTATCCTAGTTATGAAAATGTATCAGAATTAGAAAACAAATATTTGATTGAAGATAATACTTAATACAGATTTGCTGTTGAATTGTTCTACTTGGTTCATAAAATGATACTTACTCATTTTTCTGTAGTTGATAAATTTGATGATAATATGTGAGTTCAATTTTCGTTTGAACATATTTATAAATGAAAATTGCATACTAATCGTGAATTGTTTTTAATTTGAAATGATTTTATTTTTCGTTTACAAACAAAGGCAATTAATTTTTTGAAGAAATAAGATTAAATAATTATAAATTATATTTGTCTTTCTTTACTTATGTTAAACTATTATGTTTAGACAGTTTTTACTAAATACAATATTTATGGAAATGAAATTTTTGAAGAAATATTTTTTTATTTACTTGAAAATTTTCCTGAAATGTAAATTCTTGTTTTAATCATTTAAAGAAAAAATTTTTATAATAAAAAAATCCCAAATTTAGTGAAATCTCGAAAATCGCAAAGCAAACTTTATAAGGGAATATGGTATTTGTAAAATCACATGCTTTATGGCTTTGTGAAGTATGAATAATAGAGAAAAAATAATGGTGATAAGTTACTTTTTTAGGGTATAAAAAAAGCATAAATTTGATGATTAATTGCTAATTTGATGGACTTGAAAATACAAATTTAAAAAAATGAAATTTATTTTGATTTGTTTTAAGCTTTTTTTGTTTTTATTTTAGAGAAATTTTGAAACAAAAAATGTGTTATTTTTAAAGAAAGATAAAATAATAAATAGATAGATACAAAAGAAGTTTTAATTATTTACATAAAATACAAAATTAATTATTAATTAGCTCAAGAAAGAGTTTTTGAAGGTAAGTTTCAAATGGGGCTGAGAGCCATTTTGATATATTAATTAATGATTTGTATATAAGGATCAGCATCTTTTAATTGAAAGTGGAAAGTTTTAGTATCTCCTAGTATTATTGTTATTCTATTTGAAGATTGTTTTCCAAATTTGATAATCTCACTTAATTTAAATTAGTCAATTATATCTTTTGACTGTTTTTCTAAAACTAGGATTTCAAAAGGCTTTATTGCCACAATAGCTTCTTCTACTGTGCTAATTTAAGACAGAGAGCTTCTCTGATATGAGTCAGATGTATAAAAATGGCACTCAAATTAATGAGACATAAAGAGAAAACTATGCTTTTTTATATTATTTAAGAAAAGAGTTCTGGCCTGTGAAGAGTCACATGAAGGTATCTTATTACTAAGTGAAAGAGCAGCAGTTTACCAGTTGGTTAATAGAGATTCTGATTTTTCATTAACAGGAATGTATTCGTTAAGTTTAAGCTTCACACTTTTGAGAATTTTGATAGCTTCTTCTATGCTATTATAATCATTAATTAATTTGAGGAGTGCTAATCTCACAACTACATTATCTTATAAAACAAATCTTCCATTAAGATAATCTTAACAACAATGTGCATAATACATGAATATGGAATCTATGTCGTATTTATTGAATTTAAAGAAATTCTTTATTTTAAATATTATTTTTGCAGAAAAGCCTTATTTTAATTTTTTTCTTTTAATTAATTCTTTTTCATGTTCCCAACAACTGTAAATATCCATTATTTTTTCATCATCACCTAAAATATTCTCTTCAATAGTCACTTTGTTATTTTCATCCTAGCAATCAAAATTCTCAATAGTAATTTACTCAATAAGACAATAATTTCTTTAATTAGTTTCAATTTCCAACTCTCTTAAAACTAAAGAAATAGCACTACTAATATCAGTATAGCTTTCCACTGCAATAAATATGCAACGATTTATATAAATATGAATAGGAACCATAATACTCTTTCTATTCTCAATCATTTATATTTCCTATTTCGCTGGCAAATAAACCCTATTATTTCATATTAAATATTTTTTATGAATTGTATTATTTTATTAATTAAAATATTTTCTATTCAATTTATTCAATTGAATGATTAAATAATTATTTAATTTAGTCATTATTCTTTAAAGAATAAAAATTTTAATACTGAAAAAATTTTGAAGAAAAAATAAATCTTTATTTTGAAAATTTACCTTGGTGATTAGAAGCATTTTCTAATTCTTGTGAAAATGAATTTACATCTTTGTTTGTTAATTTCATCTTTTTCAGTTAAATTTAGATTGTAGAAACAGTTTAGAAGGGGATATATAGTTGTTGAGCTGGTGCTTATAAAGCTAGAGTAAATTGCCATTAATGAATAGTATTTTTTTTTTAAATTGACATCATCAGTTTGTAATTGTTTTGCAATTTATAAGAATACTTCATCTTACAAAGAGCTATCTTGATCAAAGCATAATTCTAAGAGCTTGTAAGCTTAACTCTATTCATTTTTAAACAAAATTAAAATAAAATCTTAAATTTAATAAATAAATTAATTACTCTTGAGTCTCTTTTGGATTTCAGGACTTCTGCATATTTTAGTATTCTTGTGAATGCCTTTAAAGCAAGAGGTTCTAGCAGGGGTGATATATTAGTTAAAGGTTTTTTTAATGGCTCTTTTTGATGATAACCTTATTTCTCAAAAGGAATAGTCCTTCCCCAGGTACTTCTTTTTTTATATATGTCTTTACAGAACTAAATATAGTTATTTTCTAATATTCTTTATTTCAGAGATTCTTGTAAGTTTTGCATGTTAAACATACAGTCTTATGATAGATAAACTTTATCAATATTAACTTATCCTTGTTATTCTTCAGGTGTTAATCTATTTTTACATTCAAAAAATCATGATCAAATCAAACATTTTTTTTTAAAATAGAATTTCATTAAAAAATTAGATTTCTTTTAAATTAAAATAGAACTCAGTATTAAATTTGTCTCAAAAAATTAAAATAAATTTTAAATTAAGTTTAAATATTATGAAGTCAAGTAAATGTTTGACAAAAATTACTCTGGGTTGAGATAATTATCAATAATTGAGATTTCTTTATCATCTTAGTCTTCATCATAGACACCACTAGATTAAAGATTTTTTTGGTCCATTTTCTTTTAATTAATTATGTTTGTCATTCTATGAGCAAGTGTGCCTCTTTTGAGATTTTCATGGATTATTTTATCATGGTTTGGAATCTAATCAACAAATGAAATATTGAGTGATTAGTTTAATGAGTCCATTTAAAACGAATTATTATCTTCATTTGATTTCTTTTCAGTTGAGTATTCATTAGAATTCTCTGTATTCATAGTCATTTCTTTAGTAGTGTCAGGACTAACACACATTTCCATTCCTTGAGACTGATATTATTAAATTTACACTTATTATTTTCCTTCTTGCTCTCTCTTTTTCTTTTCTTACTTTAAAAATTCGTTTTGTTAAATATCTGTTTCTCTCTACAACTTATCCTCTATTTACTTTTTCTTCAAATGAATTTTAGCTTTGTATTTATTGAAGTTTTTCTTCTTCATATGATAATCAAATAGCCTCATCATCAAAGCTAAACTCTTTTTCTTTCTTTCCTATCTTAGCTATTCTATTATCAATTCCTTCCAGATTCCATATGCAATTTTCTTAAAAAGTTTAGTCTTGATAACTTTGATCTTAAATACAGAAACCTTCATACACAGGAACTTCTTTCTTTAAATTTTAGTTTTATAAATAGCAGCTAATCTTCTAAAGCACTTAACAATCTTAGATATCTTTTTCAAATTAACAATAGTGTATTTTTTGAATTTAAAAACTTTAAATTAATGCTGAATCATTTTAGCAAAGTCATTTTTCTTTTAAAACCAGACATGCAATAACTCATCTAATTCTTTACCAACATCATCCTTAGTAAATATCTTAGTTTTACCATAGAGTAGCTTTTTCTTATCAACACTAGGCAAAAGCTAAGTTATTATTTCCTCACTTATTTAATTAAAATTAGCTTTCTAATCTATTTATTTCTTCAGTGATATTCCTCTGTATTTTTTAACCATATCTCCATACTAAGTGTATAAATCTTAAAAGTTTTTTCTGTTTTTTAAAAAAAAAATATTAATTAGAATAATAGGTTATGTTATCAGTAAATATTTCATCTCCATTATTTATATTTGCTTTTCTGATATTAGATCAAATAGTTAAATCATTTTTCATAACTAAAAAATTGATTATTTAATTTTTTATTTGATTTGTTAATAATTTAAAACTAAAACTAACTTGATAATTATTTAGCTTGATGAATAGCCATTAATTAATTTGTAAAAAACTAAACTTTTATATGACAATAATACAGTTGCTCGTACTAGGAAAATCAATGAAATAAAAAATATGCTGAATAGAAAATTACCTGTATGGAAATCCTTCCTTTCTAACATAAATTGCTTCAAGAACTCCCAAATATCTAATTTAAATGAAAGCATAGCCTTATAAAAAGTAGTCTTTTTTTTTAATTTCATTTGGTTTGATGCATCTTATAAAATGGCAATTAGCATTCATCAATTCATCCATAAGCTATTTCATTTAAAATCTAAACTTTGCTCCTAGAAATTTATCATTTTTAGATGGTTTTTTAGGCTAACTAATAATTGCCTGTTTTGATTTAACTTCTTCTCCAACTAATCCTATTAAAATAGATAAATAATTTTAATTATGATTTATTTTTGAAGAAAAATACCTAAAAATATATCTCCAAGCAAATCATTAGTGGATGAAAGAACAGTATCAATAATGTCTTAGCTAATTTCTGCTTTATTTTTTGTTCTAAAATTAGTAATGCAATATTCTACATTTTTAGCTGTGTGTTTGATCACGAATGAATCCTTTATTTTAAAAAATATATTTTATTAAATTTAATTTTAATGATTTCCTTACAGCACTCTATTTGTTTAGAATAAAAAATTAACAAGATTTATGGGTTGTGCATATTTTTTAAAACAATTGTTAATCAGTTGAGGAACCTAGAGAAGAACTCTCATCTAGAAGATCAAATATTCCTTTTGGATATTTATCCATCAAATCAATAACTTCTTAATTATCAGTATAGCTTAATTATCCTATAAATTCTTTCAATCCTTCATTAATGAATTCTTATTCTTCAGATTTAAAAACATATGAAATGTATAACTATTAAAGCTTCTCATTTGTATAATTGATACACAGCTATTCGAAACTGTTTACTTTAAAAACTTCAAAACCAAAAATATCAAGTAAACCTATTGAAAGGCATGTCTCTTGAAGTTGTTTTTCAGATAAATCTGAAGGAAGAATAGTTAAATTCAATCTTTTAACTAGCCATGTAAAAAGATTATCATACAAAGTTCTAGCTAAACTGTCTCTATTAGCATAAATATCCTATTCATTTAATGGGGATTCAGTAATATCATTACCAACCTTACGTCTTTTAATAAGCAAACATCTCTCCACAATATTATATTATATATCAAGTAGTTCTGCTACTTTTTTACAAAAATCAACTCCAATAATAGTGCAAGGCTTTGAATCAGTAAGTGTTGTTTTATCAAATCTCATATTTCCCATAAGTAAAATAGCACTTAAAATCCTCCAAATTGTATTTTTTTCATGCTATGTAAAATTCATACTAGAAAATGATTCTTAAACTTCATTATACAGTTCATAATCATCTATTGTATTCACTTCATAGCATCCACCATCTTTCAAGTATAAAAATTATTCAGGATCATATGGTAGCCCATTATTTGCATCAACCAATCCCAGTTTTTTCTTATCACCAGAAGAGCATCCTTTCAACAAGTGATAAAATATATGGTAGTTTCTTTCATCTTTTTTAATAAAATTAATTATTAAAATTTTATGTAAAAATCATTGATAAATCTTTAATTTGAAATCTTAAAGCAAAAGCATTTAAAATGAGAATCGTTAGCTTTTTTCTTTTATTTGATATAAAAATTAACAACTAAAATTTAATCAGAAAGGACAACAGAATAGTTATTAAATAGTTTGAGAAAGTCAATGTAAATAATTATTTTTTTACTTTAGCCTTAGACTGTAACTCTGCTTTTTTCAAGTAAATAATTAGTAATGCATGCACCCTAGATTTTATGAGATTTTTTATCCACAAGAATGCTAACATATTTACCAAATCTACTAGAATTATCATTTCTGACAGTTTTAGCATTACCGAATGCTTCTAGTATAGGATTACAGCTTAATATTTTATCTTCAATAGAGGATTCTATAAATAAACAAATAGTAGTAAATAAATAAATAGTGGTAGGAATAATTTGTTATTAAATTTTAATTATGTAGAACGAATGAATGAAGAATGCCTTTAATTTACATCACAATTTCTTTCTAAAATTGCAGAGTTAATCAAATGTAAATTGTAATTAAAGACTTTATTAATTATTCATTCTCATTTTCTACATATTCATTTTAGTTTATTAATTGCTGTTTTTTTAATTCTAATTTCAACATATTCTTTTAAAAATGATGTTTTACCTCCTTTGGAAATTCTGAGGACAGTATTTGAATCATGATGACTCATGGTTGTTAGGAATTTCATTGCTAGTTTTGCATTTTCTGTTTTTCCTGCACCAGATTCTCCACTAATAACAATTGCTTAATTCTTCATATTCTCAAATAATTTGCTAAAAGCCTAACCAGCTACCGCATAAGTGTGAGGAGGAGTCTCTCTTTAATCAATATAACCCTTAGAAATAAGCTCATTTTAATATGTAAGTAAAAGCTATTCATTCATAGCACTTTCTATATACTTATATGGATTCATCACAATTAATGTCGGTCCTATGTAAGTATAAATGATATCTTTAGAGTACCTCAATTCCAAATTATTTATAATTTCTGCTTCATTTAGGTTATCCATTCTTACCATATCTGAAAAACCTGTCTCAGGTGACTAATTTACTTAATATACTTTTTCCACGCTTACTTCATCAGGAATAGCCTCATTATCTTCTTTTTTTGTTAACTTTACTAATGTTTTATCTTTATTTATATCTATAATAGTTGCTTTCATAAACACTTTCTTTGTCTCAGGTTCTTCCTTTCCAACTTCTATCCAAGCTGGAGTATCTGGAACCATCCAAGTGGTATTTACCTTATTTTTTTGATTAGGTTTATTCGCCATATGGTTTAAACTATAAATTATTTGTCCTTTGAAATAAAACTCTACCCCAGTCTATTTATTACACTAATTTGCAAGTAGTTTATATTCTTTAAAATTATTTGATGTTAATAAATATCTTTGCAAAATTATAATAAATAGTATTAATATTATCATCTTGCACAATTTTTTAATTATTCTTAAAAGCACACTGTAAATAAATACAAGTCATTGTAATTAAGACTCTGCTTTTATGATATTTTTTGTTGAGCTTTTTTACCTGACGCTTTCACACCCATTAATTTTAGTTATCTAATTTACATCAATCTATGAATTCTTATCAAACACTATTCAATTTTTTACTATATTATATTTTAGTTTTTGTTCATAAATATAAAAATGGAATATTAAAAATACTAATTCTTATTTTAACAACTAATTTCCTACATTTCTTTATTGTTGTTTTTTGAAATAAAATTTTTATTCTAGAAATCAATATCATTTGGCATATTTAATATAAATTTTTACTTTCATTCATTTAATTTTAAAAAAATTAATTAATAATAATTATTTTAAAATCAGATAGCACCAAAACAATCAAAAATAAGCATAAAATAATAATGTTTTACAAATAAATCAAAATATTTAAAATTTTATAGGAGTAACTACCTCATTTACTATAAATTACCATAATATACCAATTAGAGCCCGGCCCTAAATTTCAAAATTGGATCTGTTTGATTTTTCTAAAAAAATTTTTATAATTATTTTTCAACAATTTTAATAAATAAAGAACTTTTAATAGGACATTAAAAGAAATTTATTTTTTTATTTATTTTAAATTTATAATTTTTTGCTTGACTAAAAATAGGAAAAAGTAAAAATTTTGTATCAGTTTATTTGTTAATTTTTTATGAAGATTAGTAAATAGTAAATGAATCTTAATTAAGCATTACATTTATTAAAAAGAATAAATATAATTTTAATTTATTTTCTATGCATCAACAAAGTAAAACAAAAACAAAAGTAAAAAAAATCATTATTATAATTTTGTACTAGATATTAAAATACATATAATCTTAAGAACACTATTATTGTCTAAATAGGGTTCAAGTTTAAGAAAATATTAATAAATTATTTTCAAATGAGATAACAATAATTATTAGAAAATAACAGGTTAACCAATTCATCTATTTCTTTTTCTGTTAAAAAATTTAATCATTTACTTACTAATTATTGGAATTAATTATCTTTTTTTGCTAAAAAGAGTCTACTTGTCCATCATAAGATAAATTTAAATACCATTAATGAAGTAATGTTAGTGTAATAATTGCTAAATTTATTTTTTAATTGATTTAAAGAAATATTTTAAATTGCTTACATTTTTCATTTTCATTTTTTTCTTTTTGTTTGATCAAAAAAATAATAATAAAATTAAAAAGGTATCTTCTTTATCTAAAAATAATTTTTGATGTTTTTATTAAGGTTTAGTTTTGATGAATAACCAACCATCTTTCAAAATATCTAAAATTATTAAAAGATATAATTTCAATATTCCTAATTTAGATTTATTCTTTTAATTTTCTTGAATATTTCTTGAATAATAAAATGACTTAATTAGCATTTTTTATAAGTGTCTACATATTATTAAATTTACTTACATCTCTGAAATTACTCAAATTTATTAATTTTAATAAATTAATTGTAATATAGCCAATTTGAATCATGCATTTCTCACTAATTTTAACACTAATTTCTAATAACTATAAAACCATGTTTAAACTCTTTCAAATTATCCAAACTTTAAAAATGTCAGAAAGAGATTAGTAAAAAACCTGTTTTCAAAGATAGAGTAGATATACTTGTAATTTATATTGTAATTCTTGCTATTATTTTTTAGATTGGAATGGATATCTTATGTAATGTTTTATTCACCAGATAAATATTTATTTTTTCCTAATAAATAAAAGCTTAACTTAAAGAATAAGAAAAGATGTTTACACTAAGATTTTGAGAATTTATTGTTGTTAGTTTAACAATCCAGATAGCAATACTGGTAGTTTAACTACTAAACTTCAGTAATATTGGTAATTTATCAACTAAAAAACATCTAGTATTTTACCTACTTATATATATCTCTAATTTCTCATTTTTGCTGTTTGTGTTGCTTTAGGAATTACATATTCTTGGTAAATCACTTTATTTGAGTTGCTGCAACTCCTCTTAAGATAATTTGTGCTTAATTTTATGCTAAATTTATATAAGGATACAGCCAAAGCTCTAATTTAACCAACAAATAGGCTGGATGAGACCTAAATAAATAAAAAACAAGCCTATAATAAAAATTTTCCCCAGTTTCTATCTAAAATGAGCAGAATCTCTTAGGAAACATAGAATTGAGAAATGTTTCTTTTAAATATCGATCTTGTGAACAATATGTTATCAAGAATTTACCTTTAAAAATAAAAGCCCGTTAAAATATTGCTTTTTTGGGCCAAGTGGATCAGGAAAATCTTCTTTATTACTTCATTTTTACACAAATTATGAGGGAGATATTTTTGTAAATTGTAAAATTAGAAAAAATTCTATAATTTGACAGCCTACCATCTAAATTTCGAAGATTTTAGCTAAAAAGCCTATCCTATTTAATGCCACTATTGAAGAAAATATTAAATAAAACTCTAAAAATGTTACTTAAGGAGATACAAATTAAGCTGCTAATAAAGCAAGCACTTTAAATTTCATTGAAGAAAATTATGAACTTAATGCCAAAAGAATAAAATAAATTTGAAAAATCCTAAGAGTTAGAAAAAGAAAAACTAGTTGAAGGTTTCCAGAGAAAAGTTGGATTGAAGGGAAGCTATTTTCAGGTAGCTAATAGTAAAGGATAGCAATAGCTAGGGTTATTATTAAAAATCCAAATATTCTACTTCTTTGATGTAGTTACAAGTGCTTTGGATCCTAAAAATGAAATAATCATTTATGAAACCTTAGATAAACTAATGAAATGAAAGAGCTCTATCAGTATAGCACATAGCTTATCTACTAACAAAGATAGTGATAGTAAATTAGTAAAGGAAAGTACATATTAAATAACTAATAGATAAAAAAGAATATTAATACAGATTAGTTACTTGTTGAAAAATTATTTCTTAAGAAATACATATTTGTTTTTATCTAAAATAGTAATATTAAAATATTCCAGCTAATTTCTTTTTGAATAAAAATATTTTTTTAGCAAAGCCATCTTTCTATAATAATAAATTTATCCATATTGAATTATTTTCATTTTTTTGTTCATGAGTAGACACATTATTAAGAATATTAAATTAATTACCTACTTATTTAATATATTTAAATTATTTTGTCTATTCCATGCATTTATAATATTTCTTCCATTTAAAAGATTTCATCAATGTGTACAAGAATTTCTTTTACTTTTTAAATTTGGTGTTAGCGAAAATAATTTTTTTATCTCCTGAATGGTTTTTAAATGTAAAAGTTTGAAAAAATTTGTAAAAACTAAGAGAAAAAATTTAGCTAGTTTTATAGTGTAATTTGATTAATACACTAGAAAGAACTTTAAACTATTCAAATATCAAAAATAACTTTTTAAATGATCATTTTTATCTACACAAATTTCTAGCTAACTAATTTATTATTAATTTCTTTGAAAGATTTTTTTATTAGAAATTCACAGAAAATTTTATTCCTTCAATTAGATATTCTTTTTCTAAAATTTTTATAATTTTAATTTTATGATGCTATTATTCATATACAAAGAAAATTATCAATTTAGTCCCCACTCTCATTTTTAGATCATTGGTGTTTAAAAATACTAATATGTGATGGGTAATTTTTATTAAAAAATAGTGTAAAGTAATATCTAAATTCTTTATTTATAATATATGTTTAATTGTTAAATTATGTTTTTGCTTTGTATTTTTATTTTCTAAAACTTGATAAAAACAAATTGAGTAATCTTTAAGATAGAAATAGTTAGAAATTATGCTATCTAAATTTGTTAAACAACTTAAATTTTAAATAAATTTGGTTTTTTATTAATTTTTATTTGTCTTTCGAAATTTTTTCGAAATTTTCTAGAAATCATGTTTGATTTTTATATAGATTTAATTCTTGATATTTTATTTTTTTATTTTATTAAATTACAAAAGTCTTTTATTTTTTTTACATATTCTAAAGTAAAGAAGATGATTTTATATTAATTTACGATAAGTATCATGTCAAAATATACTTTCAAATTTTACTTTAATTAATACAAAGAATCTATTACTTTTGTTTTGATTAATCAAATCTATTGGAATCTAATTAAATCAAAAGTAAAAGAATTTGTTATTATTTACCTTATAACTAAATCGCCACTTTTTAATTAAATAATTCTTACAACATTTAAAACTAAAATTTTATTAAAATATAATAGATAACCAGTTTACAAGCTCGAGACTCGAAATATTATTTTCATGTTATGCTTCATTTTATTTATGCTAACTTTGAAAATTATTTAAAATCCTTAAATAAATTGTTTGTTTAAAATTAGGATTTTCTAATAATAAAAAATAAAATAATCAAAAAATTAATAAATAAAAATTTAAAAAAATGAAAGAAAACTTAGAACCAGTTGGTTTCTTTTAACTTTTCAAATTTGCATCTAAACTAGATGTGATTTTAATGGTACTGGGTACTATTGCTGCTATGGTTAATGGAGTTCTTTAACCCTTAATGTCTTAAATAATTGGTAAAACAACAAATTAATTTAGCTCTAATCAAGATTAATCCGAAGTTGTTGAAAATGCTAAAACACAATGCTTTTATATGATAGGTGCTGGCTGTATTTCCTTCATATGCAGTTGGGTATAAACATTCTTTAATTTATTAAATTATTTTATCTTAATATTTATTATTTTAAAAATAAAATAATCAGATTTAAATGGCTTGTTGGATGATTTCTGGTGAAAGATAAGCTATAGAATGTAGAAAACAATATTTTAATGCCATCATAAGATAAGAAATAGGATGGTTTGATATGCAAAATCCAAATGAGTTAACAAGCAAGATCTCTCAAGATTGCTTTTTTATTTAAGGTGCAATTGGAGAAAAAGTTCCTACATTTTTAATGGCCATATTCATTTGTTTAGGTGGTCTTGGAGTTGGGTATTATAATGGTTGGTAAATGTCTCTAGTTACTACAGCTGCCGTTCCTGCTATTTTAATGGGCGGATTCATCATAGCTACAGTTCTATAATAGAGTTCTATTAAAACCTCTGAAGCTTATCTTCATGCAAGCGCTTTTGCTGAACAAAGCCTCAACTCAATCAAAACAGTCAAATCATTAACTGGAGAAAACTTTGAAATACAAAACTATTCTTAAGGCCTTTTAGTTTCATTTAAAATTGCTACAAAGTATGCAGTTTGGGCAGGTTTTGGATTAGGAATGTCATTTTTAACTCTTTATTTGGATTATGCTCTGTGCTTTTGGTACGGTTCTAAATTAATGGAAGATGAAACTATTAACCATAACTTTAATCGAAATTATAATTAAGGTGACATTCAAACGATTTTCTTTGCAATTTAAATTGGTAATTCATACTCTTATTTCTTTTTTCTTTTTAATATTTTAATTTTTAATAATAAAAGCTGGGTTTTCTCTTGGTTAGGCTGCTCCTTGTCTAAAAAATTTTTCTCTTGGAAAATAAGCTGCTGCAAAGATATTTAACTTAATAAATAGAACTCCATTAATTAAGAATTGTGAAAATCCAAAAACAATAAAAGAATTATAAGGACATATCATTTTGAAAGATGTTAATTTTTCTTATCCTTCTAAAAAAGATATTAAAGTTCATAACAATCTCTCTCTTGAAATATTACCAAATTAGAAAACTGCTCTTGTTGGAGAATCAGGCTGTGGAAAATCCACTGTTATGTAGCTAATAGAGCGTTTTTATGATCCTGATTGTGGATCAGTTACAATAGATGGTCATGACATCAAAGAACTTGATTTAATTTGGCTTAGAAAACATATTGGGTAATTATTTAATTTAATTTAAAAAAATCTATGTTGTTTAAAAATTAATTCATTTTTTATAGATATGTAGGTTAAGAACCTGTTTTATATGCTACGACTATCAGAGAAAATTTGAAATTTGGTAAAGAAGATGCAACTGAAGAAGAAATGATTGCCGCTTTAAGATAGGCTGAGGCATGGGAATTTATTTCATAACTTGATGATAAATTAGACACATTTGTTGGAAATTTAGGAAGTCAATTTTCTGGAGGATAAAAGCAAAGAATATGTATAGCTAGAGCCATCTTAAAGAATCCTCAAATACTTTTACTTGATGAATCTACAAGTGCTTTAGATAGAAAAAATGAAGCTGCTATTCAAGCAACTCTAGATGAAGTATCAAAGGGAAGGACAACTATTGTTATTGCTCATAGACTTTCAACAGTAAAAAATGCAGACAGAATATTAGTGATTGAAAAGGGATAACTTATTGAGTAAGGCAATTACAATTCTTTAATTAATGCTGGGGGAAAATTTGAGGCTTTAGCAAAAAATTAAATTCAAAAAGAATAAGAAGATAATTCTGATCAAAACGAAGGATCTGAAGGAGGGAAAGAAGATATGAAAAATGAAAGTGAAAAAATATAAAAAACCACTAATTAATTGTAAAATTAAATACAAAATACTCTAGAAGAAAGCACAAATAGATTGCAAAGATAAATTCCTTAAGATTTGTAAGAAAATCAATAACTAAAGTAAAAAATTGAATAAGCTAGTGATATAAAATAAAAAAATTCTAAAGAGGAAAAGTCAACAGAAACAAAGGAAAAATTTAAATTAAGTAATTTTCAAATAGTCAAGAAACTGATTGAAATTAACAAACCAGAAATTAATTATTTATATGCTGGATTATTAGTTTCTTTCATAAATGGTGCTTCTTGGCCAATAAGTGGTTTACTTTTAGGTGAATATTTTGATGTATTACTTTTTCCTGAAAAATCTGATTTTAGAGAAAGAGCTGATTTGCTTTCAATTTACTATGTCATTCTTGCTATTGTATGTCAAATAGGCTATTTATTGTAAAATATATTCTTCACTAGGTATTTAATTATATTTCTCTTTTAAATAAAAAACCTAATACAGATTCTCATAAATGAATACTATCTCCCCTCATCTAGTCTTCAAAATTTTTTAACTTTATATTCCATAATTTTAGTGAAAATTTTTTTTTTATTGATATTAATAATTTCTTAAATATGGTTTAATATTAGTTCTAAAATAAAACAACAATTTTTGGTGTTATTTAATCAAGTTATGGAGAGGATTAAGGTAATGAAATAACATTTTATTAAATATTTTTTAATTAAAAAGAGTTGGTGAAGGATTAACTTTAAGAATGAGAAAAGAAGTTTACACAAAATTACTTAAGATGCCCTGCTCTTGGTTTGATTAACCTGATAATAATCCTGGTAATTTAAGCACTAAGCTGTAGCAGGATGCCTAATATGTAAATTAGATCACCTCAAGTATTATTCCTACTTAAATTTAGAATTTATCATGTATGGCAGTCGGTATTGCTTTAGGATTTGCTTACTCATGGTAAATTACTTTGATTGGAATGGTTGCTACTCCTTTAATCATTATTTAAGGAAAATTTTAAGCTTAATATATCTAAGGGTATAGTGAAGCTTCAGATGGAGCTTATAAAGATGCAGGATAGATTATTATGGAAAGTGTTACCAATATTCGTACTGTAGCATCGTTTGGTAATGAAAATAAACTAAATGTATTTTTGGCTGAAAAATTAGTCTAGCCTCTTAAATTAGTAAAATCTAAGGGTTAAATCTCAGGTCTTTTCCTTGGTTTATCATATAGTCTTATTTTTTGGATTTATGGAATTATTCTTTATTGTGGGTCAATTTTCACACGAGATTATGGTGTTAGTCCTAAAGATATGTTTGTTTCTATTTTTACAGTTCTTTTTGCTGCTTATGGTATTGGATTCAATAGTCAGTATATTCCAGATATTGCTATGGCTTTAAGTTCATCAAATAGATTATTTGAAATTTTAAATTTAAAAGATGAGGTTCAAATTTGCTAAGAGCAAGCAAGTGAATTGAATATCAAGCCTATTGCTTAATAAAATAAATAAATGATTTAAGGAAATATTGAATTTAGAAATGTTTCATTTAAGTATCCATCTCGTGACCAGTAAGTCTTCAAAAATTTATCTTTCAAAATTTAAGCTGGATAAAAGGTAGCATTTGTAGGACCAAGTGGTTCAGGTAAATCATCAATAATATAAATCTTACTAAGATTCTACACTAATTATGAAGGTGATATCTTTATTGATGGTAAAAATCTCAAAGAATATTACGATTTGTCAAGTTATCGTCAAAATTTCGGTGTAGTGAGTTAAGAGCCAATACTTTTCAATGCTACTATTGAAGAAAATATTTAATATAATACTGAGAATATTAAAAGTGAGCATATTAAGAAAGCAGCATAATAGGCAAATGCATTGACTTTTATTGAGTAATTTAAAAATGAAGAAAATAATAAAGAGTAAGCTAAAGATAAAGAAGCAAAAAATGTAGACTCGCTTGGAGAAGGATTCTAAAGAAAAGTTGGCCCAAAAGGAAGTTAGTTATCTGGAGGATAAAAATAGAGAATAGCCATAGCAAGAGCTATAATTAAAAACCCAAATATTTTACTTTTAGATGAAGCAACTAGTGCTTTGGATCCCCAGAATGAGCAAATAGTACAAGAAGCATTAGATGAGCTGATGAAGTAAAAAACTTCTATATGTATAGCTCATAGGTTATCAACAATCAAAGATAGTGATAAAATATATGTAATAGAATCTGGAAAATTGGTAGAATAAGGT
>JH720294.1:1960499-1992248 GCA_000231825.2 Tetrahymena elliotti 4EA
TGTGATCAATGTACAAGTCAAACAGTATGCACTAAATGTGGGAGTAGTTATTTTTTAACAGCGGATGGAAAATGTGTATCTCAGTGTCCTTCCACATTTGTTGCTGACTTAAATGTGAATTAATGTGTATGTGATACTAATAGAACCCAAAACAAGTAAATTTTTTTTTTAATTTTATAAATTTGATATTTGAATAACTATTTAGTTAAAATTGCCCATGCAATGCAACATTTTTTGATAATAATGGTGAGTGCTAATCTTGCCCATAAAATTGTGATTTCTGCTCCTCATAAAATGTTTGCTCAGCTTGTAAAGCAGGATATTTGCTAACTATAAATGGAACTTGTGTTTTAACTTGCCCAAAAAACTTCATACCTGATTAAAATAATATAAATTGTATTTGTAGAGAAAATAGTACTTTAATAAAGTATTTTTTGTTTCTCTTCATTAAAAATTTTATTTAAAAAAAATAAATAATAGATTATAGTGCTCTTGCAATATTGGTTATGTAGATATAGGTGATAGTTGTAAGTAATGTCCATCTAACTGTGATCAATGTACAAGTCAAACAGTATGCACTAAATGTGGGAGTAGCTATTATTTTACAGTGGATGGGAATTGTGTATCTCAGTGTCCTTCCACGTTTGCTGCTGACCAAATGAATAAATGTGTATGTGATACTAATAGAACCTAAAATAAGTAATTTTTTTAAAAAATATTATAAAATTATTAGCTAAAAATAACTTGAGCATAAATGTTATCTTTTATCTTATTTATAAAGCTTAGAATGCCCTTGCAACCCTCGTTATATAGATATCAGTGGTGTTTGCTAGCCTTGTTCTTCTAATTGCAAATAATGCTCTTCTTAAAATCAATGTAATATTTGTGAAAAAAATTATTATTTGACACCAGATATGGACTGTGTGGATGCTTGTCCAGCAACTTATATCGTCAATGATAGTAAAACTGAATGTATATGTGAGGCTAATAGGATATTAACAAAGTAAGATAAGTATCTCTGTCAATAATGTTATTTTTACAATGGAACCTGTTTAGTCTCATGTCCGATTGGCACTTATTCAGATAAAACCTTTTAATGCTTAAAATGTGATCCATAATGTAAAACTTGCAATGGGCCAAAAAGTAATTAATGCTTAAGTTGTACCTTTCCTCTCTTTTTACAGGATGACTATACCTGCTCAATTTGTTTACCTGAAGAGTTCCTTGATAAAGAGAGGAATAGTTGTCTTTCATGCAATATGTAATGTTTAAGCTGTAATGGACCAAATCCAAATAATTGCTTATCATGCAGATAAGAACAAATTTTCAAACAAGACTCTAATGAATGCTTAACTAAGTAATAATTTGAAGATGAAATCAAATAAATTTAAAAGATAAATTACTCTGAGTGTAAATTTCTTGTTTTTACTTAATTAATATTTTAAAATTTATTAATTTAGGTGATTAAACAAGTTTAGACTGCTCTTCATTATTCTCTTTGTCTGAATTTTTTCAAAAAATATTTTTGGCATTATTTATAACAACACTGATAACTCTTTTTCTGCTTTTGATTTTTTCTGGCTCTAGTAATTTACTAGGGTGGTACTGCATTTAAATATTTTAACTCATAGGAAACCTTGCTCTGAATAAAAACATGAATATTTTTTGGTTAAATTTAGGCTTTTTAAAGAACTATCTAGCATATAACTTATTCAATATATTAAATGATAATCCATTTTAAGATTCTAAAGATCTCCAAATAGATTTTAATAAATATGGGATAAGCTTTAAAATTTAAGATTTGTATAAAAATGTCATATAAAATAGCTTTTATTAAATGATTGTTTTAGTGTTTGTTCTTTTTTTAATTCCTACAACGATTGTTTTGAAAGCTTAATCAGAAACTCTAAAGAGACTAAACAGATATATTATGTTCAATGGGCTTATTAGATACTTTATGGTAGCATCAAATTTCGTATTGCTTTCTAGTTTAAATTCAATGAAATAAGAAAATTATCTTGATTAAGGAAATATTTACATTATTGGAGTTTTTAGTTTAATCTATTTTTCCATTTAAATTTACAGTTTATTTATAATTTTGAGTGAAAACTAAAACAAATCCTAATCCGTCTAAGTACTATAACTAAATTTACTTTAACATAGAGGAGTTTATAAGGCTTTTTGGTACTTTTTTGAAGCAAGAAAAATAGGATGTGTGTTTGTTTTAACGTTCTTCAATGAACTTTAATTTAATGGATTTTTATTATCAGGAATCAGTCTGCTTTTTTTGCTTTACATCATTTTTTATCAGCCTACAAAAATAATATAATAATCAAAAGCTATTATTGTATCAGAAATAATAATGATTTGTCTTTTTATCATATTTGGATTCATATCAAATAGAGATAATTTGAGTATAAGTTAAGAGTTAACAACCTACTTAGCTTTAAGTAAATAAAATTTTATTTTATCATGAATTAAATAGAATTTAAAACATAAAAATTAGGTTTTGTGATAGTATTAATTATTCTTAATATAATATTTCTGATTATATTTTGTCATAGTCTGTATCAGCAAATATTAAACTATTTTAAAATTAAGAAGATTTAGAAAATCTAAAAAATAAATTAAGGCCAAATTGTTCACTAATTTTAGATTTTTAATTCTGCTGATATTTAATAAGTGCTAGCTTCTTCTTTAGATAGTAGCAAAATTAAATGGTAAAAATATAGAATTAGATAATGATCATTTATTTAAAAACGACTTAAAAATAGAAACAATTAATAATAAATTAAAAATTAATAAAATTAAATTATTTAAAAATATTTTAATTCTTTTCTAACAAAATACATATTAAAATTTGATAAATTTTTGAAATATCAATTATATTAAAAATAGATCATAGAATTATCTCAGATTTTTTTTAAAAGTTAAATTCAAATATTATTTTAAATTGTAATCTACTTTAAAAAATATCTAATTAAAAAATAAAAAGAGATTTAAATTTAATATGAAAACTATTAAAATTTATTTTTGAAAATAATCAAGAACAGGAGAAGTATTTAATTTATGAGGATTGATTTGTAGTATATTTCTTAAGAAAATAAGTTTTATAATTTTTAATAATAAAAGGCTTTTAATTGAATAAAACATTTTTTTAAAGTATGCTATTACTAAAAACTTAAAAACAAAGAAATTAAAAAATACATAAATATGTAAAGTGATAATTACAATATTAATGAAAGTTTAGATGTAAACTATAGTAAATCAAATTTATCTTACATTAGTTTTCTTTTTTTATGAGTTTCTGATCTTTTTTAATTTTCTACATTCATAAAAGAATAAAAACCAAAATGCGATTAATTAAGGAGAAAGCAATGGTCATTTGATGTATTAATAATTACTTTAGCAAGTAATCAAGTTCAAAAAAGCTGTAAATTAATTTGATTCATAAAAAAAAAATGAATTTTTAAATATTAAATGGCTAATTATCTCAACAATTTGTTTTTCAATATTTATTAATTATAAATTAAACTTTACTTGTAAAGTCAAAATAAATAAAATGATTAATAATCTATTAAATTTTAAGGCTAGTCTAATTAAATTGTAAAAAATAATTAAAATTTTTTATTAAAAATATTTGAAATCATTTTTTTTATGGTTTGAAATTTAATATTCAATATTTTAGAATTTTATCATTTACAAGGAACTTATTTGCTGTCACCAATTCAAAAAGTGTTTAAATTCAAGCTTGTTAGAGTAATTAATTGTTTTTTTTCTTCTTCTAAGCTTGCCCCATAAATAAGATGTAGAAAATTATAAGATATTTTATTTAAATTATTCTTCTAACAATACTAAAATTTAAATATAGTGTACGAACTTACTTTTAGTTTTTAAGTTTTAAAAATTATTTTATTTGCAAATATTTACCAATAAAAAATGAATATTTATTTTACAGAATCAAAAATAATTTCAAAAAAAGATTAAAAAGAGAAAATCATTCTAAACAAGGTTAACAATATACTAGATATAACTAAGTATTGCTTACCACAAATGAACTTAATTAAAAATAATAAAACATATCAATTATCTATTGATGCTGATAGTATTTCAGATTTTATAACATTTAATCAATATTTTAAAAAGTACCAGGGCAAAGAAAAATTTATTTTCACAATTTTTTGCTTTTAAAGAAATAAATAACTTTCTTCTTCAATTGAACTGCTATTCAATAGGAAAATATTTTTTTTTTTTTTTTTTTGAAGATTTAATGGGTGTAATTGTTTAAATGTACCTTTGCTGTTTTTTACAAAGATAAATGAAATTACCGACAGAAAACACATAGCCTTCAAATTACTATACCACAGTAGATATTAGTTAATAAAAGAATATTTCATCTCTTTATTTATTTACTTACCACTCCACCTATAAGTAGTAATATTTCTAAAATCTAAATTTATTATATGGTTAATAATCTCTGAGTAAATTATTTAATCCCCATACATTTATTTTAAAATTATATAATATGTTAATTAAACAAAATTTAACCTACTACAAATGGAACATGTAAAACGATAAATTATTAGATTCAATTTCTTTTAATTTAATCACCAAATAATTATTAAAAATTGGATTTTTTAGAAAAAGCTAGATCTTTCATTCAAAAAAAAAATAAGAGAGAGAGGGAAATTATATAAATTATTAATATCAAGAAAAAAGATAATAAATTTTCAGCTCTTAATTAGTTGTATGGATTTATAAAAAAAAGAATGATTAAAGCAAAAATTATATTGATTTTCTTTGCTATTAACAATTTAGTTGTCTCAATACCTCCAGATTAGCTTCCTATAAAAATTTTAAATGATGTTCTATATAACAAGGTATATAAAAATGAAGATTATAATTATCTTAATTTAAAATTTATTATATATTAATTTGATAGGAAAAGAACTCTATAATTTACAAATCTGCTTCAGATAAAATTTACAGATATAGCACCCTTAATACTGATGGATTAATTACAGCAACTTATTTCTTAAATGAACTTAAAGATATTGACCTAAAAACAAGATACTTTATAGATGATGTAAACATTTTTCAAATAAATAGTTATTTGATTATTTTATGACTAAAAAGGAGGTGCTTTACTTGAATTATTTTAAGAATTAGAATTATCAAACCATAGATTTAAGAATGATGTTAGACAATTAAACAGGTTATTTATTTACTCAGTAATAAGACAAATTTGCAAAAGAGTGCTCAACACAGGAAATAATAATCTAAAAAATTGTATTTTTATTTATTAAAAATATTTTTCTAGTTTTAATAAGAACTATTTAATTTATTAAAAAGTTAAATACTTACTATTCTCTTTGCTATGATGATAATGATACATTTGTGCTCTAAAGCGAATCTTTCTAAGGGCTCTTTACTTAAAAAGCCAGAACTTCTGCTAACACAATTAATGGAATAAAATAATTGAGAAATGAGGCTACCTATCTAATTTTTAACAATTATTTATTCTCTAATAAAGCAAAAAATTTGCAAATTAACGTTCAATAAAAAACAATAAATATCTTATTAGTCAATGTAAATTATCAAAAAATTTTAAAATAAATCAATTTAAACTAAAAATAAAATGAGATAACTACTCTCTTTATTTTTCAAAAACTCAAAATTTATTTTTTTCATTAAAAAATTTAAATGAATTCCTAATTTAATAAAAATATTTATTTTCATACTTAATAATAGATGGAATACAATTTATACCTTATTGAAGATTATCTTACTAAAATAACAGATTCGTCATTAAAATTTTAAAATGCTCAATAAATTAAACTCAATAATGCTGATAATATTGACTAGCTTCTCATTTCAGATGTCATTGATTTAAAGGATGTAAAAAACTTAAAAATTAAATGAATTAATTGATTTTAATTTCTATTTTTTAATATGAATTAGATTTCAGTTATTTTTGCCTATGATTTTAGCCAGAAAGCTTTTAGATACTTCGATGTTAAAAATTTATCAGAATTATAGAGTTCAGGAGTCACCTTACCATTTATTGACTACAAAACATTTTTGTAATATAAGGTATTAATAATTTATAAAATGCATTTTATAAATATTTATTTTATGAAAAAAGGAAATTATTTTTATTGGCTAACATCAGTTTTCAATATCATATGATGCATCAACAAACACAATTAATGTATAAAAGAAGTCTGGCACATTCTAAAAATTTTATACATTACCTTATCATCATCTAATTAACTATTCTTTTTCATATGTAAGTATTATTTTCTTATTCTAAATATTTAGATTTGTTTTTTGATTTAGTCCTAGATTTATCAGGTATACTAAGATTCAGATTAGTACTTGATTAATATTAATTAAGCTCTAGATGGTTAATAGATAACTTGCCCATAAAATTGTGATTAGTGTTCTTCTTAAACTGCTTGCTTGGTATGTTTAGGATAATATTTGCTTAATATAGATGGAATTTGTGTATCCTCTTGTCCAACTAATTTTATTCCTGATTAAACATAATCCAAGTGTGTTTGTAGAGCAAACAGTTCTTTATAAAAGTAATTATTACATGATTGATTTTCAAATAGTTTCTTAAATTATTTAATTTAATAATAAGCTCTTAATGTCCTTGCAATAGTGGTTATGTAGAAAATAATGGTATTTGTTAGTAATGTACATCTAACTGTGCTCTTTGTGAAAATCAAACAGTTTGTTCGAATTGTACTAAAGATTTCTACTTAACAGTTTAAGGAACTTGTGTTTCTCAATGCCCTTCTACATTTGTTTCTGATTCGTCTTTAACTAAATGTGTATGTGGTGCTAATAGAACATCATAAAAGTATCTTTTCAATTTCATCTATATTATTTTATAAAATTATTCTTTAAAAATTCCTCCAAATGATCAATTTACTTTTCTACTTTTTAAAAAAGTGATTAATGTCCTTGTAATCCTGGCTTTTTAGATGACAATGGTATCTGCCAACCCTGCTCTTCTAATTGCTCATAATGCTCTTCTTTAAATAAATGCACTGCTTGTAATTAAAATTATAAATTAGATCAATAAAATGCTTGTGAACTTGATTGCCCAAAACCCCTTATATTAAGCCAAGATAAAACTTAATGTAAATGTGATGTGAACAGAACATAAATAAAGTAAAATAAAACTTATTATCAATAATTAAGGTTTTTTATTAATAAAATAAAAGTGATTAATGTCTGTGTGACTCATCTTTTGTTGAAATAAATGGTGTTTGCTAACCATGCCCATCTAACTGTAAAACATGCTCATCATAATCTAATTGCACTGTTTGTAATGTTGGATTTTATCTGACTTTAGATAATATCTGTACTTCAACATGCCCAAAAAGCTTTGATATTGATACTTCCAATTTTAAGTGTATTTGTGGTGAAAATAGAATTTTGCAAGAGTAAATATATTACTAGTTTTATATTTGATATATACAATTTAAGTTTAAATTATTGAAAAATTATTTAATTAGTTACAATTAAAATATAGAAATATATGCACCTGCAAATCAACCTTTGTTGATATATAAGGAACTTGCTAATCTTGCCCATTAAATTGTGTAACTTGTTTATCTAAAGATACTTGCTCTGTATGCAAGGATGGATTTTTTTTAAATATTAATTCTATGTGTGTATCTTAATGCCCAGATACATTTGTCCTAGATAATTAATAAAAAAAATGTGTTTGTGAGATTAACTAGCCTTCATAAAGGTAATCATACCTTTATATTTATATTTGAGAGGGATTTTTTTTTCAAATTTTTTTTAAATAAACGATTTTTGGGAAAAATTCATAATAATTTATATTTTTATCATAAAATTTTTAAAAAAGCAAATCCCTCTTTTTAATATTCAATAAATAACTTTTAATTACCTTCTAATTTTAATTAATTTTTATAAAAAAGTAAAGAATTATGTGTTGATAAAACAAAAAATTATAAACACTTTGATGAAAAATAATAAGTTTGTATTTAACACAATAATAAGTTGAAGATCAAATCAAATAAACCTAAATGTTAGCTTATTCAGATTGTAAATTTTTTTTTTATCAATTATTCTTAAAAAAAATTATTTTAAAGGTAATCCAAGCATTGATTGTCCTTCTCTGATGAGTTTATCTAATTTCGTTTCATAGATATTTTTAGGATTATTTATAGCCAACATAACTATCCTTTCAATTTTTATCACTATTTCAAGCAATAATAGTTTAATTGGTTGGTACTGTATTTAAATATTTTAGCTCATAGGAAATTTAGCAATAAATAAAAACATGAATATACTTTGGTTAAATATAGGATTTTTAAAAAATTATTTGGCATATAATTTATTCAATATCATAAATAAAAATGCATTTTAGAATTCTAATGATATTTAAATAGATTTTAACAAATATGAGATGGGTTTAAAAGTTTAAGAGCTTTATACACATGTTATATAAAATTGCTTCTACTAATTAATAATATTAATAATCATCCTTTTTTTAATGCTAAAAACATATTTATTGAAAGGTTAATCTGGAATACTTAAGACATTAAATGAATATTTTATATTCAATGGAGTAATCAGACACTTTATGATAGCATCTAATTACATTTTTCTTAGTATCTTTAATTCAATCAATTAAGAAAAATACCTTGACTAAGGAAATGTTTATTTTATTGCTGTTTTTAGTTTAATATACTTATTTGTTTAAACTTACAGCTTATTTGTGATATAAAATCAAAAATATAATATCTAGTCTTAATCCATCTATTTCCTTTAAATTAATATTATGCAAAACAGAAGAATTTAAATGCTATTTTGGTTCTTTTTTGAAATCAGAAAAATTGTATGCTTGCTGGTATTAATAATCTTTAGTGAGGTTGGATATAATTGGTTCTTATTATCAGGAATCAGCCTTTTATTTTTGATATATATTATTTATTTTAAACCCATACAAACTAAATCATCATATTAAATGATCGTTTTATCAGAATCTTTTTTGGTTTTTCTTTTTATAATATTTTAATTTATCTCGAATAGAGAAAATTTTGGTTTAAGTTCTTAAGTTGCCACATATTAAGCATTAGGTATATAGATATTTTATAGATACATGACTACTTTTAATCATATTTAATAATTTAAAATTAGGTTTTGTGATTTTGCTTATTATTCTTAAATTAATATTTGTTCTAATATTTTGCTTAAATGTGTTTTAGTAATTGTAGAACTATCTAAAAAAAAAGAAAATTTCAAGGACATAAAAAATAGATAAACTGCCTATTGTTTAATCATTTCACATTTTTAATTCACTTACTGATATAGAAAGAGTGCTATCTGCCTCTATAAATAATAGTAAAATTAAATGGTCAAAATATCCTACTAAAAAATTATGATGCCATAAAAACTTAAAATAAACATTATCTTAAATACTAGTCATCTACTTTATATAATGTAAAAATTTTATTTTTTTTTATGTTTAAATCCCATTTAAAAATTTTGGTAATATATGAAAAAAAATCTTAATTTCAAAAAATTTTTGATTTTTTTTTCTCCACCTCTCTATTATTTTTACCTAAAGAGAGAATCAAATTAAATATTTTATATAAGTAAGTTTTATTTTGATTTATGTTTTAATCCAAATTACAATTTGCTTTCTTTTTTTCAATTTAAAAGGAATAGAAAGGTGATTTATAGCCAGTGGTATTCTTAATTAATAATAAACCCATAATTTTAAAGTATTAGTAAATTTTAATTGAAAAGTAATCAGATTTAATGAAATTTATTCATAGTAAAAAATTGAATTTTTATTGTTGATCATTCCAAATAAACTTTTTTTTTTTTCATCTTAACAAAAATATTATTATCTAATTTCATTTGTATTATTTCATATTATTTAGGCATCAAAATATCTTTTTAATCATCATGTGTATAATATCTATTAATAGGAAATTTCATTATATTTATTATTAAAATTCATAAACAAAAATTTAAAAGATAATCAATTATATCATTATATTTACACAAAGATTAGGTATCATCAAAAATTTAATAGAGATTTAAATACTTTAATTATTAGATAATTGCTTTCAATCACTTGAAAACAAGAGTTATTTTAATTTATTAGCTATTTTATTATGAAAATTAATTAATTTATTGATTCTTTCATATGATATTTAAGCGTATTTCAAAAATAAAAAAAATGTTTTGTATGGAGACTGTTATAAGCATCTAAGATTTTCTATTTAATATGGTGAATTCAATTTCTAATTAAAATTGTGGATTCAAGTTTATAATACTTCAAGTATTTTGAAAATTGTGGTTCTTATTCATTGAAAAACATAATTTGTTTGCTTACTCTAATATCAATTTTATCAAATTCATGTAATTTAATCAGAACAAATTCATTAATCAAAATTTATAAAAAATAAAATAAAGTAATCACAATCACAAATCAGCTATTTGTAAATATTAATTAAGAATGTATGGTTTTTTTTTCTGGCCTAATTTCCTGATGATTAATTGATATTTAAAAAACAAAGATATTTAACAAAATTTGATCATGAAAAACTTTGATTTTAGAAAAATTTAATGAAATAATCAATTATTTAACCAATTTTAGCAAATATTTTTAGAATATCATTTCATTTTTTATTTTCTATTTTTGGTTTTTTAAATTTTTTTGTTTGATGCTTGATTTCACTTTTAACTTACTCTTAAGGAAATAAATTAGATGATCAATATTAATTCCTTAACCTTACAATATCATATACTTTAAGTATATAAAAGAATATTACAATTCCTTATTACAAATGCATAAAAGTATAAATAGTAACTAATTTTTAAACCTATCTTCATATTTTACAAAACATTTTAGGTATAATTATTTATAATTTGACCTAAATACTAATTTAAAATGAAATTTGATGTAGTACACTAAAATTTTAACTAATTTAACATAAAGTATTGTCAAAATTTAAAAAAATAGTTCTTTCAATTTATTGAAATAACAAATATTGCTAGAAAAGAGTAAAAATTTAATTTTAAATAGAATTTTTAGATATATTTTACATTAAAGAAAAGTATTGAGATGGAAATTAGGTGTACTATTAAATATTCAGGTAAAATATAATAAATTTTTAGATTTTAATTAGTAATTGGAAAACATCTAAAATTCGAAAAAAATGATAAAAACCTGTATTCTTTTGACATTATTTATTATTTAGAAATTGAATATTACATACGCCCAAGATTAATTACCTATCTAAATTCAGAATGATGTCCTTTTTATTAAGGTAAAGAAATTAAATTATCATTTTTCTTTAAATCTATTTTTAAATTTATGAAATTGAAGGAAAAAACATCCATAATTTATTAAGCTGCTTCAGATTCAATATACAGATATAGCATCTTAAATGCACAAGGATTAATAACAGCCACTTACTTACTAAATGGGCTTATAACTGTTAATTTAGATACGAGATATTTTATTGATGGAGTATATTTTTTACGCAATATCTAATCTTACTTTTTTTGTGTTTTAATAAAAAAGAACTTGATTTACTTGAATTATTATTAGAATTAATAATATCATACAATAGATTTAAATCTCATGATTTCAAATTAACAAGGTTATTTAAAGACTTTAAAATATCCAACCTTTGCTAAAAAATGTTCTTAATCCTCATTTATCATCTAAAAAATTGTAAACTTATGAATTTAATTTAACAGGGGTAAGAGACATTAAATATATAACAGTATATTTACTAAATTTATTCATAATTTATTTAAAAATTTTCAAACTAAAAAAAATCAGAATAGGAAACACCCCACTTTTTAAATAAAGTTAATTAATAAATATTCAATTTTTTTAAAAAATATATTTAAAAAGTAAGAAACATTCTATTATATTTGCTTTTATTCATATGATTTGTTTTTACTTTAAAATTCAGCATACTAAAATCTATTTAATACTAATAACCCTATCTCTTTAACAGAAATGAGAAATGAATAAACACATATACTATCATATAGCGATCTCTACACAAATGGAACAGATTTTTAACTTTAAATTTCTTTTTTATCACAAACACTAGACATATTATTAGTCAACGTAAAAATGAATTATTAACAATTTTTTAATTTAAATTTTAATAAAATATTGCTTTTATTAAATTATTAATTTATAGTAAAATTTAACTTAATTTTGAGGAAATATTAAAATTATTTTTTTAAATAGATGACACATAATTTATATTTAATTGACGACTATCTTACTAAAATCTAAACAACAAATTAAATATTTAAAAATACCAAATAAGTAAAGCTAAATAATGCTAATAATATTGATAAACTTCTCATTTCTGATGTTATAGATTTTCTAAATGTAAATAATTCTTCATCTCATTCAAATATTTTGTCAATTGATTCCCAAACTCATATTTATTTCTTAAATTTTTCTGTTAGATATCTATAATATTTGCTTATGATTTTAGCTTGAAAAAATTTAGATACTTTAATGTCCTAGATTTGTCAGAATTATAATCTACTGGTACAACTTTACCGTTTATCAACTATAAAACATTCTTGCAATATAAAGTAATATTGAATCAACTAAATAAAAAATACATTTATTTTTAAATTTAAAAAAAAAGAATACCATTTTTATAGGTAATAACCAGTATACTATCACATATGTGGCTTCTACTAACAAAATTAATATTGCTTAGAATGCTGGTATATTCTCAAACCCTTACACTTTGCCATATCACCATCTTGTTTACTATTCCTTTTCATATGTAGTTATTTTATTATCTTTCTTATTCGTCTAAGCTTATAATTAATTTAGTCTCTGACTTATCAGTTATTCTCGGGATCAAATTAGTATTTGATTAATATTAATTAAGCTTTTAATTTTTGTGTACCAGGATGCTAAATTTGTTCATCAGCTACAACATGTGAAACATGCTAACCTTCAATGTACTTAACTAATGATCAATTATGTGATTCTATATGCCCGCCTTAGTTTGTACCAGATATAAATAACACAAAATGTGTTTGTAGACCTAACAGTACATTATAAAAGTAAAATTATTCAAGGAATAAATGAATTATTTTGAAAACCTTTACTTAACAAACTTTATCCTTTTTTATATGAATATAGTTCTAATTGTCCTTGCAATACAACATATTTTGATCTGAATGAAGATTGCTAAAATTGCCCATAATACTGTGATTCTTGTTCTTCAACAACTGTTTGCTTGATTTGTCAAACAGGATATTTACTTACTGTTTAAGGAACTTGCACTTCTTCTTGCCCAAATACTTTTATTCCTGATTAAACAAATAAAAAATGCGTTTGCCCTGAAAATAGCTCTATTTCAAAGTAATTTTTAATTTAATCAACTTAAATTATTATTATTATCAACTATATGAAATTTTTAATTATTTAAATTAGTTTACAATGCACTTGTAATATAGGATTTATTGATATTAATGGTGTATGTTAGTAATGTCCATCTAAATGTAACATATGTTAAAGCCAAACTGTATGTTCTTAATGTGAGAGTACCTTTTATTTAACCGTAGAAGAAACTTGTGTATCTTAGTGTCCTAAGACATTTATTGTTGATTAAAATTTAAGTAAATGTGTATGCGATGCAAATAGAACTCAAAACTAGTAAATTTCAACAAATTTATAATTTCCAAATAATTCATTACTATTAAATTATTTAATTAAAGATTAGAATGTCCATGCAATCAATATTATGTAGATATTGATGGTGTTTGCTAGTCATGCCCTTTAAATTGTATATAATGTTCTTCATAAACATAATGCACTGTTTGTGATAATAGTTACTTTTTAACAGTTGACATGACTTGTGTCAGCGCTTGTCCTCTAACTTTTATTGTAAATTCAACTCAAAAAGCATGCATTTGTGATGTAAATAGAACATTAAAAAAGTAAAATTATAATTTAATTTTGAATAATAATTTAGTTTCTAATTTATTTAAAAGTAATTTATGTCCTTGTAATTAAACATTTATTGAAATAAATGGTGTCTGTGAGCAATTTCCTCAAAACTGTAACATATGGTAATCGTAAACAATTTGTTTAGAATGTTAAGTAGGATATTATTTGACAGTAGAAGGTGCTTGTGTTTAATCTTGCCCTCAAAAATTTACAGTGGACAATATTAATAATAAATGTGTTTGCGATAAAAATAGAATCTTACAGAAGTAAATGCCTATATTTTTATCTAATTTAACTATGAAATTTAATTAAAATTAATACAATATAACTCTCATTAATATTAAATAAAATATAGCAATTAATGCCTCTGTAATAGTGAATTTGTTGAAATAAAGGATATTTGTTAACCATGTCCATCAAATTGTACTGCTTGTTCATCCTAAACCTCTTGCACATAATGTTAAAATGGATATTTTTTAACTATGGATTTAGTTTGTGTGTCTCAATGCCCTAGCACTTCTATTGTAGATTTAAAAAATAAAAAATGTGTTTGCTCTATAAATTAATCTTATTATAAGTAACTAAATTTTTTAGACTTAATTGTAGGAGGGAGGGATATTTTATTTAAAGTTATATTCTAAGAATAAAATTTTTGGAATAATCTGAAGTTTAAAAAAATTGTTCTAAATTTTTTCATAATTTTACCCTCTTTTATGATTTTTTATTCTCCTATATTAAGATTTTTAATGAATTATTTTTACACTATATTTTTAATAAAAAAAGTAATGAATGCATAACTTGTTAAGACGGATGCATAAAATGCACCAGCTCAACTAACTGCTTACTTTTTTTTAATTGTCCTGCTTAATTTTAATATGATTTCTAATAAAAAAAATGTGTATAATGCTTATGGGATGTTTTAGCTAAGAAATGTGTTAAAACTTGCACAAGTAATTAAATTTATGATTCAGTTCAATAACTCTGCTATTAGTGCTAATTCTATGAAGGAAATTGTGTAAGTTCGTGTCCCCTTGGTTTCTACTCTGAAATGAATTTTTAATGCTAATAATGTGATTAAAGTTGTAGAACCTGTGATGGGTATAAAAGCAATTAATGTAGAAGTTGTAACTTTCCTCTTTTTTTATAGGATGATCTGACTTGCTCTATATGTTCATAAGGGTAATTTTTAGATCCATAAAAAAATATTTGCCTTTCATGTAGTTTTAGTTGTTTATCTTGCTATGGACCAAATCCAAATAACTGTTTGTCATGTAGATAAAACTAAGTTTTATCAAAAGACACAAGTGAATGCTTAACATAATAATAAGCAGAAGACCAAATCCAAGAAATTCAAAAAATGAATTATTCAGATTGTAATTTTTTTTTCTCATAAAAAATAATATTAAAAAATCTTCTTTAAATTAGGTGATGAATCTAGTATGAATTGCTCAAAACTCTTTTCTTTATCTGAATCTATTTAAAAGATATTTTTAGCAGTTTTTGTTATTACAATAACTATTTTTTTCCTCTTTGTTATGGTTTCTGGATCAAATAATTTACTAGGCTGGTATTGTATTTAATTACTTTAGCTCATAGGAAATCTAGCAATGAATGAAAATATGAACATCTTTTGGTTAAATATTGGATTTTTAAAAAATTATTAAGCATATAACTTATTCAATATAATAAATAATAATTCATTCTAAAGTAATAATGATATGCAAGTTGATTTAAATAAATTTGGGATCGGTTTATAAATTTAGAAACTCTACTTTAATGTTATTCAAAATTGCTTTAGTTAAATAATAGCATTAGTAATCATCCTTTTTTTAATGCTAAAAGCTTATTTTTTGAAAGGTAAATCTGAAAATATTAAAAGACTCAATGAATACATAACATTGAATGGACTAATTAGATACTTTATGATAACATCTAATTTTATTTTGCTTTCTTGCTTTAATTCAATAAAATAAGAGAGATATTTTAATTAAGGGAATATTTACATTATTGGTGTTTTAAGTTTAGTTTACATTCCTATTTAGATTTTTTGCTTAATTCTCATTATTTCTAGAAGAGAAACTGTCCCTTAATCCATTTATGTGCTTTAATTAAACATACTTTAATACAGAACAATTTACAAGCTGTTTTGGTTTTTCTTTGAGATAAGAAAAGTTGGTTGTGTGCTTATAATCATATTCTTAAATTAATATTAATTTAGTGGATTTTTATTAGCAGGAATTAGTTTTTTATTTTTACTTTATACTATTTTCTACAAGCCAGTAGAAACTAAATAATAATTAATAGTTATCATCATATCAGAATCTTTCTTGGTAGTTCTTTTTATTATATTTGAGTTCATATTTAATAGATAAAAATTCAGAATAAATTAAAAATAAGTCACTTATTTAGCCTTAAGTAAAGAAATATTTATAAGCAATCAATTTATTTAAACTTTTAAAAAAATAAAATAGGTTTTGTGGTGGTAGCAATGATTCTCAACATTATATTTATAGTAATATTTTGTTTAAGCCTGTTTAAGTAATTGTAGAACTTTTAAAAAAATAAGAGAACCAAAAAAATATAAAAATTAAATTAGCAACCTGTTATTCAATAATTTAAGGTTTTTAATACTTTTTCTGATTTAGAATTTGTCTTAAATACCTCTTTAAAAAATAGTAAAATTAAATGGAAAAAAACTCAAGTTAAAAAATTATGATATTTCAATATTATGTAATAAAACATCAAAATATATTACAATATTAATAAAAGTATACTAATGAACATTAACAAAAAATTTATTTCAATAATAATAAAAAATTATTTATTTATAATCAAATTTTTTTATTATTGAGTATTTATTAATATAGTTAAAAATTCTTAAATTAGTTTTTCTTTATACCCTAAATCCTCATAAATTCTCACAGCATAAATTATCACCATATTTTCTGAACATTTACCTCACTTGAACTCAATTAAATAAATTGCTATTGGCTGACCACTTTTTAGAAATATTCATATTTTTATAATAGATATTTAATTAATATTTTACCATTTTTTTAAGGATTTAAAAAATATCTTCTTATGAAAAAAGAAAAAAATGATTAAAAAAAACTACTTTCAAGTAAGCTTGCTCTTCATAATCATTTAATGGTTATTAATTAAGAGAAATCAAAAAATAGATTTTAATAAATCTTGACTTATGTAGATTTTTATCTAGATGTAATTAATTTATATTTGATAAATTAGCATTTAATTTTTCAAATGAATGATTATATCACTTTTTTTACATATATTACTTTTTTGAATTATTATTATAATTGATGTAACCAAATTTAATTAATCAGCTTCTCTTAAATCAAGAGGAAAGATTGGTGTTTTTTAATCATCAGTTATTAAAATCACATATATCATCATTTATTTTAATTTGCGTATGTCTAAATTTAGTAAGCTGCATTCTAGTTTCTAGTAATCAAAAATATCTAAAAGAGTATTTGTTTTGTTTATGTTTCTTATTTAAAAAGCTTGCTTAACTAATAAAAAATATTTTATTTTGTTAATATTTTTAATTAATATTTTCTTATAACTGGATTTAAGAATTTTAGAATCAGTTAATTTTGTTGTAAATACTCATTTTTATTCTTAATTTTTCTCATGAATTTATTTACAAAATTAAAAAGGTGGTTCTGTCAATGCTCATAAAAGTAACTTTCTCTATTTAATTTGAAAAGATAGAAGAAACAAAATTGTCTAAACAGAAAATTACAAACAAAACAAGATAAATAAACAAAATACTAAAGTTAAACATGAATCTTTACAAACTAAAATTTTTTCTACTAGTCCTCCTTGAATATATATAAGCAAAAAAAAGAAATAATTTAATATAAAAAATTGAGTTTATTTCATTTATTAATCATAAATGTTAACAAAATTTTTTATCATAAAATCTAATAAAATTATTTATATTTGATAAAAACTTAATTAATTGAAAGCTATTTTAAAAAATGATAATTTATTACTTCATTTTCTTCTCTTTTTTATGTAATTATGGAGAAAGAATTATTAATATTTATCATGAAAAATATAAAAAATTTTAATTAAAAGTAATGAACAAAAAATATCTTAATAATGTGGTTTCAAGTTAATTGACATAAATTTTATATAAACTTAATTAGTTTAAAAGTTTATTTTTTAAAAATTATTCTTTTTTCTTTTTCAGAAGCTCTTTTTTAAGTAAATTGGAAGATTTCTTAACATTTCCAAATTCTTTTTGCTAAAAGAATGGGAAATTAAAGTAAAAAGTTGAGTGTATTTAGAAAGAATATTTTAATAATCAAGGAGTATTTCAATAATGAGGTTCTATTATGGAAAGATATGAATTTCTTAATTAATTAAAGTATTGATGGATAAAAACTATAAATTTTTTTTCTTGATTTCATGTAAATATCTCTTCTTATTTCTTAAAGGGTTTCGGAAAAGAATTAAAAAATACAAATTAAAAATTGAATTAGAGATAATGTCTACATCATTGCAAGCAAATAAGACATCATAATTTAATATAAAAATAGTTCTAATTGATTGAGTTAGATATTAAGGTAATCAATTAATTAAATTCGTAGATGTTTACTCACAAATTAATTATTTGGTTATTTGAATAAAAGGTTTATGAAGTATCTATCTATGGTTAAAATCACTAGTTTTAAATTACCTTATATTTAATTTATGTTTTCAAAATTAAATTTTTTTTCTAAAAATTCAGGTAAATTTTACAATATAAAAAAATGATAATTTCTATGGAAGCAAAGAGAGCGTTTTTTATAAAAAGTAAAATTTATCTGATAGAATTGATGAATTTCTTAATGAAATCCAATTTTGATTTACTTTTCTACATTTTTATTATTTTGTTGATATATTTAGATTTTACCTTACTTGTTTCAAATTTGATTCTGAAAATAAATTAATTAATCTGTAAGGATCACAATTGCACATTGAAATTGTAACAATACTCAAAAAATATAAAAGAATATTTATCAATTTGCATTCCTATTAATAACAAGGCACAGTAAACATTCTATTTATATTCACAGACTGAATTCATCATCAATCCAATAAATACTTCTTATTTACAGTTAATTATTATTAAGAGAACAAACATCGAAATTTTTCATTAAAAAAATGATTTAAAATTTACTTTATAAATTAAAAGAAAATTACACAAACAATTTTAAGCAAAAAATTTCACTTGAATTTTAAATAGTTGAAGAATCACTAAAAGAGGAAACAAAATTTTATTAAATGGTAATCTCTCTTTCTTAGATAGCCAGCAAAAAGATATTGAGATAAGAAAAATCAGGTTGATCAACAAAATATTAACGCAAAATACATTTGTAAAGAAATAATAATAATTATTAATTGATTAATTAATTGATTTTCAGATTTAATTTCAAATTGAAAAAACAAAATGATAAAAGCACAATTTTTATTGATAATTTTTACAATTAAATGCTTAATTGTAAATACACTAGATGTCCTGCCAATTTAAATAGAAAGAGATGTTCTTTTTATTAAAGTAAATAAACTTTAAAATGAAAGATATTCATTTTTTAAGATATTTATTTTTAAGGAAAAAAGCTCAATCATATACTATTCTTTTGTTGATTAAAATTATAAATATAGTACTCTCAACACAGATGGATTAATCACAAATACTTATTTGCTAAAAGGTCTTCTGCAATTCACAATTGATGCAAGATACTTTATTATTAATGTACAAATTTGTAATTAGAACAACCCTACATAATATTTATTTTATTTAAATAAAAAGGATATAATTTACTTGAATACATTTTAAAGTCAGTAGTACCATACTATAGATACAAATCTAATGACTTCTGGATAAACTGGGTATTTGTAAACTTTAACATATCCTCAAGCATATTATTCATGCAGTACATCTAATTTATAGATACAAGAAATAGTAAAAATCTCTAATTTATTTGATAATCTTCATTCTTGATAAAAAAAAAATTAAATTTGAATCCTATTATTAGTATTAATTTTTAATTTATAAAAAAGGCTGGAACTTACTTCTATTTATGCTTTGAGAAAACCAATCTCTTTTTGGTTCAAAGCTAAACATTTTTAGGATTATTCAATAGTTAAAATCAAGTTAAAGCTAACACTGGAATGAGAAACGAATTTACTCATATCATCTTAGATAATTAGTTATATATGAATGGTGCTACTTATTAAAAATAGATTTCTTTCATAAATTCATATAATATAGTCTTGGTGAATGTAATGTATTGAAAAAAACTTATTTTTTAATTATCATTCACCTCAAAAATTTTTTATTTAAATCTTGTCAGATTGCTTATGGTTACAAAAATATAAATTAAGATTTCAATAAAAAATTTATTAATTAAAAGACTATCCACACTTATTAAAATCTGGCAAGCCTTTAAATATCTTTTATCTTTCTCAAAATTCAATAGAAGATATCAACTAATTAATACTAATTTATTAGATGAAATGGAGTTTATATCTAATTGAAGATTATTTGACTCTAGTAGAAACCACTAATAATGTATTTTAGGATATTCAATCAATTAAACTAAACAAACCTTTAAAAATTGATTAACTACTTATTTCTGATGTCATAGATTTTGATAATGTAAATTTTTTAGAATTTTATAAACCAATTAAATTATTTATTTAACATAAAATGAATGAATATTTAATTAAATATCTCTTTTTATAGATTTCAATTATTATTGCCTATGACTTTGGCTCGAATACATATAGATGCTTTAATGTTTAAGATTTATCGGAATTATAGTTTACAGGAGGAACTTTACAATTTATTGACTACAAAACTTTTTTATAATATTCGGTAATTATTTATCTATCAATTAAATAAATTTATTTTATTTTTTTGAATTAGAACATGATATTTATTGGCAAATATTAATATACAATAACATATGATGCTTCTGTTAACAAAGTTAATATTGTTAGAAGTCAGAACTAATTCATAAATTCTTACACTCTACCTTATAATCACCTTGTTTACTATGATTTTTAATATGTAAAGTATACTCATTACAGAATTTTTATAAAAAATTATTTATTTAAATTAGTTTCTTACTTTTTAAGCATACTAAGGAACAAACTAGTACTTAATTAATATTTATTAAGCCTATAACTTTTGTATTTCTGGATGTCAAACTTGTTCATCAATTACAGTTTGTGATGCATGTACATCTCAACTCTACCTTTATAATCAATAGTGTGTATAAACTTGTCCAAATTAGTTTGTTCCAGATACAACAAACAAATGTGCTTGCAGACCTAATAGTACACTCTAAAAGTAAAATTATTTAATATTTTTTTAATAAAATTATTATGGTTTCTATTTATATTAATTTCAAATTCTTTTAATATGTGACCTTGATTTTAATAAATTAAAGTAATCTTTGTCCTTGTAATCCATCTTTTATAGATATTTCAGGTGTCTGCTAATCTTGTCCTTCTAATTGTAAGTAATGCTCTTCATAAACCTAGTGTTAAGTTTGTGATTAGAATTACTATTTAGCAGTTGATAAAACTTGTGTGGCTTCTTGCCCAACAACATTTGTAGCTGATGTTACTTAAACTTAATGTGTATGTGATACTAATAGAACATTAACTAAGTAAAATAAATATTAATTTTATTATTTCAAATAAATATTGATAATTTAATTAAAAAGCAATTCATGTCCTTGTAATTCAAATTATTTTGAAATAAATAATGTTTGCTAATTATGCCCTCAAAATTGTAATACCTGCTAATCCTTAACAGTTTGTAGTGTTTGCTAAATAGGATATTATTTGGCTATTGATGGTACTTGTACTTAGTCTTGTCCAAATACATTTATTGCAGACCCTACAAATACGAAATGCATTTGTGATATCAATAGAACCTTGAAAAAGTAAATTAGAATTTATAATTTATTTTTAAAAAATTAATTTATCTTATTTATTTATTTAATTAATTAAAACCTAGAAAAACATGTCCTTGTAACACAACATATATTGATATAGGAGGTACTTGTTAATCATGTCCTTAAAATTGTGCTACTTGTTCGTCTTAAACATCATGTATTGATTGTAATTCTGGATTTTATTTAACCATTAATTAAACTTGTGTTTCTCAATGTCCTAGTACTTTTGTTATTGACTAATAGTAAAAAAATTGTGTTTGTGCTGTCAATTAGTCTATTTACAAGTAATTAAAATTTATTTGAAAATTTTGTTAAATGGGAATTTTATTTCTAAAATTTATTTTAAAAAATAAAATAAATAAAAATTATTTTTAGCTTAAAATTTCCATTTTTTTTTATTTTATAAAAAAAATAGCTCCCTTTAAAAATTCCCTAAAATAAAATTTAAATTAATAATAAAAAGAAATATTTTAAATTCATTTTTAATGAAAAAGTAATTAATGTATAACTTGTTAAGAAGGTTGCATTCAATGTACTAGTCCTACTAATTGTTAAGTATACTCTAACTGTCCAAATTAATTCCAATATGATTTCTAATTAAAAAAATGTGTATAATGTTTATGGGATGTTTTAGCATAGAAATGTGTTGCTGCATGTACAAATGATTAAATTCATGATACAGCTAAATAGCTCTGTCAGTAATGTTAGTTTTATAATGGAAATTGTTAAAACTCATGTCCAGTTGGTACTTATCCAGATAAAACTTTTAATTGTTAAAAATGTAGTTCTTAATGTAGAACTTGTAAAGGTCCTAATAACAATTAGTGTACTAGTTGTAACTTTCCCCTTTTTTTACAAGATGATATGAGTTGTTCTGTATGTTAGTAAGGACAATTCTTAGATCAAACAAAAAATATTTGCCTTTCCTGTAGTATGAACTGCCTAAGCTGCTATGGGCCAAACTAAAGTAACTGTTAATCATGCAGATAAGACTTGATTTTATCAAAAGAAACTAATGAATGTTTAACAAAATAATAAATCTAAGAAGAAATTTAAGAAAATTAAAAGATCTAATATTCAGAGTGTAAGTTTTTGATTTCCTTTCAACCAATAAATATTTTTATTACAATTTATTAATGCAGGTGATTAAACAAATATGAATTGCTCTTCACTATTCTCTTTATCTGAATTCGTTCAAAAAATATTTTTGGCATTATTTATAACAACTTTGATAATTCTCTTTTTAGTTTTCATCTTTTCTAGCTCAAATAATTTACTTGGGTGGTACTGCATTTAAATATTTTAGCTAATAGGAAATCTTGCTCTGAATAAAAACATGAATATATTTTGGCTAAATTTAGGGTTTTTAAAGAACTACCTAGCATATAACTTATTCAATATATTAAATAATAATTCATTTTAAGATCCGAAAGATATCCAAATAGATTTCAATAAATATGGAATAGGTTTATAAGTTTAAGAACTTTACATTAATGTCATATAAAATTGCTTTTATCAAATGATAGCTCTGATGATTGTTCTTTTTTTAATTCTAAAAACCTATTTTTTGAAACGTTAATTTGGATTTCTTTAGAGACTAAATGAATATATTGCATTCAATGGGCTGATTAGATACTTTATGATAACATCTAATTTTATATTTCTGAGTATCTTGAATTCAATAAAATAACAAAAGTATTTTAATTAAGGGAATATATGTTTTGTTGGTGCTTTTAGCCTAATCTATGTTTCCATTTAAACTTATAGCTTAGCTGTTATTTTGAGTGAAAACTAAAGCAAGTCATAATCTATCTAAGTGCTTTAATTAAATTTACTTTAATATAAAAAAATATATTAGACTTTTTGGTGCTTTTTTGAAATAAGGAAAATAGGATGTGTACTTATTATTGTTTTCTTTAGTGATTTCTAATATAATGGATTTTTTCTATCAGGAATAAGTTTTCTCTTTTTGCTTTATATTATATTTTATAAGCCAACATAAACTAAAAAGTAATCAATAGTAATAATTTTATCCGAATTTTTCTTGATATCTCTTTTCATTATATTTGAATTTATTTCAGGGAGAGAAAAATTCAATCTAAATGAATAATTTACCACATATTTAGCACTATGTAATTTTCTAAAATTTATAAATCACCATATTAAGAATTATTTTAAAAACTAAACTAGGTTTTGTTATTGTAGCAGTGATTCTCAACATAATATTTATTCTATTATTTTGCCAAAGTCTTTATAAATAATTGATGAACTATTTTTAAAATAAGAAAATATAAAAAATCTAAAAGGGAAATTAATAACCTGTAGTTCAGTAATTTTAGATTTTTAATTCATTTAGTGATATTGAAACAGTCTTAGCTTCTTCTTTAGAAAATAGTAAAATAAAATGGTCAAAATACCCTTCTAAAAAATGATTAAACTAGTATAAAACCTACATGAAAAATAAATAAAGGCATTATAAATTAGTATTAAACATACATGAAAAAAAATTAAGGCTTAATCAATTATTAAAAAAATTTTTAAATAAAAATAACAAATTATTTAATAACGTAATCCATTATTTATTTAATAAAAAATACTTATCAACAAAAATTTATCCAATTTTTTTGTTTTAATCAAAATAATTTAAAAATAAAAAAATTTCTGTTTTAACATTTTTGAATCTAGGAATGGATTAGGGCATTAATAATTTTATTAAACCAATAAAATTGCAATAATAAAAAAAGCAAAAATCATTAAGAAGTCTTATTTTTTTACAAACTAAATCTAAAATTTTAATACTAAAGACAGTGGAAAATAAGATGAGATAATTGTTATCTATTATTTATGATTGATTATATTTTAATAATGATAAATAATATGGTAGTTACCAAAAGCACTTTTATTACATTAGGATATTTCAAAAATAATCAATGACTTATTTAATGAATTTGGGAGAAATCAAAATGAAAAAATCAGTAAATTTATTCAATTCATAAAAAGGAGACTTGCATTAATTAAATAGAAGGTTATTAAAAAGAAGATGCATTATTATTTAATTACCTTTATCTATTAGTATCCAAATTACAAGTAAGCTGTTTAGATAATTATTCATTTTATTAAAGAAAATTCTGTATTTTTTATTAGATCTTATAAATATTAATGAGTTATTTATTTAGGTTTATAATGTATTGAAATTGTCATAATTAGGTTGTTTGTTTCTTTTGTTTATAAAATTCAAAAAACCTAATTTCTTACGCTTCTTTAGATTAAAAAATTAATTTTACAAATTGAAAAAATTACACTTTCACTTAGTACTAAAGTAACCTTTAAGAAAAATGATAAAAGAAGTAAATATGGTTTACCAAAAAAATGAAATAAAAAACTTTTCAAAATTGTTTATTAAGATAAAATATTATCATTCATTTACATTTAATAAACCTCTAAAATTCAAAATTATAATTTATTTTGCATTTTTATTTTTATTGATTTTTTTCATCAACCAATCAAAGATTTAATAAAAAACTCACAAAATAAAATAAATTTTTAATTTCATTGATTTTTGTATGGAAATCACTTCAGTTTTTAAATGTATATAAATAAAATTTATAAATAGTAGAAAAGCTAAAACATGAAAACAATGAATACCTGTATGTTTAAATGTACTGCTTATTAAATTGTAAACTAAATTTCTTAATTAATAACTCTTTTGATTTTGATAAGAAAAGATCATATTTTACCAGATTATTTTGTTTTAAAAAAATGAATTTTTAAAAATAAAAAAAATATGATTTTCACACATAATTTTTTAGTTTTTTGTATAACCAGAAAGAATTTTATAGAGATAGATTTCTAGCCTTTAAAAAATAGATTATTATCTCAAAAGTTAGAAACTTTAAAAGGTAAAACTTTTTTTTTACTTGATTTTAAAAAGCTATCTTGGTTTTGAGATATCAAATAAATAGTAGATAATATAATTTTAATTTTTTAAAGGTTTTTTGGTATTTCTATTACTTTCTTTTGATACTTTCATTTTATCTTACTCAAATAGTCTTTTTACTGAATTTTATTTTGATTCATAAACCTTCAAAATAAACAGCTAATGTAAAAATTATAAAAGAATATTTTTCATTTTTTTCAATCTCCAATATCCATTTAAATTGGCAAAAATGTCATATTGAAATTGATGTTAAATATTTTATGTTTGGAGCGTAATGGTAATTTTTATATTTTTCTTGCTTATGCTAATACTTTCAAGGGTAAAATCATTTTTTTGTTTTTATATAAATGTATATTTTTGTTAAGCTTAGATAAATATCAAACTAATAGTCACTTGAATTTTTGAAAGTTATAGAACCAATCAAAAATCATTAATGTTTAATTAAAGTCAGGTATGTTAGACAAATTATCAGATTGATTTAAATAAATTCTTTAGTAAGAAACAAAAATTCATTTTTACATATCGAATTTTGTTTATTAGTTATAATCATTTGATAATTAATTTTTTGGATTTTTTCTAAAATTAAGAAGCAAAAATGATAAAAACAAACATTTTCTGGATCGTCTTTGCAATTTAATCCATAATTGCTGTAAGTCTAATAGATGTTTTACCAATCTAAATTATAAATGATGTTCTTTTTATCAAAGTAAATAATCTTGAAATTCTATATTATCTTAACATTTAAAACTTTTAATTTGATAGGAAAAAAACTCAATAATTTACCAAGCACAAAGTGATTCAATTTATAGATACAGTACAATGGATTCTTAAGGTATTATTACAGCCACTTATTTGCTAAATGGGCTTCAATAATTCACTTTGGTTAATAGACACTTTCTAATTAATGTAATATTATTATTATCTTTACAGAAAGCTTATTTTTAATTATTTGACAAAAGGATGTGATTTACTTAAATTATCTTAGCAGTCAAACCTATTAGACAATAGATTTAAATCTAATGACTTCAGGTCAAACAAATTATTTGAAAACCTTCTAATATCCTACAACTTGGAAATAATGTGGATCACCTAAAACCATAGTTTAAGAATTAGTAAAATAATTACATATTTTTATTCTTTCTATATTTGCTTTAAAGCGATCAAACAAATTAATAGTTTTTTGTTAATAAAAGGGAGGAGTTTATTATTTCGTTTGTCTAAATTCGCCAGATAAGTTTATCATATAAAGTTCAACATTCTAAGATCTTTTCAGTTCTTAAAATTTGATAAAATCAAGTAATCGATTAATTACTGACTATACTCTTATAGTTGCAGATGATCAAATATTTATTTAAGGAAAAGTTTTTTAAATTCAAATTTCTTTAGGATCAACTTCAAAGATAGCATTAATCAGTGTAATTTAATTATCATAATTTTTTTTAGTTTAAAAAAAATAATTATTTAAATTAATATCAGAAATAATTTTAATAAATAGATGGAATGGAATATATATCTCATAGAAGACAACTTAGTTAAAGTAGATACTACTAATCTAATCTTTAAAGATGTTAAAGCTGTTAAGCTAAATAATCCTAATAATATCTATTAACTTCTTGTATCAGATATAATTCAATTCCAAAATGTAAATCTTTAAAAATAAATTTTGTACCCCCATCCTACTCAGCATTATTCAGTAGATAAATTTTTTTTTTATGGCAAAAAAGGACAAAAATTTGTTTCTACTTTAGTAATTTTAAAATGTAATTACCTTACAAAAAATTAAAATAATTTAAAGCAAACTATTTCGTTTACTGAGACCATAAAAATACAGCTTTCGGCATAACCCGAACCCTATAAATTTTCTTAAATTCAGCTTTAAAATTTTAAATTGATTTCTCTTTCAAAATATATTCCAACAGATCTCAATAATATTTGCTTATGATTTTAGTTTAAAAGCGTTTAGATATTTCAATGTTTAGGATTTATCAGAATTGTAATTTACAGGTGTAACTTTACCATTTATTGATTACAAAACATTCTTATAATATAAGGTAATATTTAATTTAAGAAATAAATAAATAAATGAATTTATTTTATTATTTTTTTAAATAAAGAATATTATATTTATTGGCAAAATTTAGTATATAATATCTTATGACACTTCTTCTTAAAAAGTAACTGTGACTAAAAACTCAAATACCTTCTCTAACACATACACTTTAGCTTACTATCATATTGTTAACTATAATTTTTCATATGTAGACATTTCTTTTTTCATTTCTAATTAAATTTCTTAATTTATTAATTTAAAATCAGTCTCTGACTTATCAGGTTTTCTTAGGAACTACTTAATACTTAATTAATCTTTTCTAAGCTTAGAGTTTTTGTGTTCCTGGTTGTAAAGTTTGTTCATCAATTACAACCTGTGAAACATGTTTATCTCCTCTGTACTTAAATAATCAATTTTAGTGTGATACCACTTGTCCAGCTGAATTTGTCCCAGATAATAATAATACAAAATGTGTTTGTAGACCTAATAGCACATTATAAAAGTAGAAATATTACCTTTTTCTATATTTTTTCTCAATTTTAAAATAAATTTTGAATAATTATTTAGTTAAAATTGCCCATGCAATACAAGATTCTTTGATAATAATGGTAATTGCTAATCTTGCCCATAAAACTGTGATTCGTGTTCTTCATAAACTGTTTGCTCAGCTTGTTCAGCAGGATATTTGCTAACTGCTGATGGAAATTGTGTCTCTATTTGCCCAAAAAATTTCATACCTGATCAAAATAATAAAAATTGTATTTGCAGAGAAAATAGCTCCTTATTGAAGTAATTTTTATTAATATTCATTCTAAATTTTATTTAAAAAATTTTTAATTTTAATAATAGCTCGTAATGCTCTTGCAATATTGGTTTTGTAAATATTGATGATACTTGCTAGTAATGTCCATCTAACTGTAATTAATGTACAAGTCAAACAGTATGTACTAAATGTGGGAGTAGCTATTATTTAACAGTAGATGGAAATTGTGTATCTTAGTGTCCTTCCACGTTTACTGCTGACCTAAATTTGAATACATGTGTGTGTGATACTAATAGAACTCAAATTAAGTAATTTTGTTATTTTTCAAATGTTATAAAATTATTATATTATTGATCTTAAATTTTATATAAAGCTTAAAAATACTAAACTCTAAAGTTTAAAGTTAAGAGAAAGAAAAAATTAAAACACAAAAAAAATGTTTTACATAAAATTAGGAAAATATATTTACTCACCATTATTAAAAAATTTACGATCCTGGTTATATAGTTTACTATTTGCAGCATGTTTAAAATTTTTTTTACTCTAAATAAAACTTTTTAAAATATAAATTTTCTTTCTACTTTGTTTAAAATAGATAAATAATAATTAATTTTCACTATTGTAAATCAAATCCCATTTTTTTATTTCAATTTTACTTATTTAATTTTTAATAAAAAAGTAATGAGTGTATAACTTGTTAGGAAGGCTGTATTTCGTGCACAAGTCCAACTAACTGCTAAATATATTCTGATTGCCCTGCTTAGTTTAAATATGACTTCTTATAAAAAAAATGTGTGTAGTGCTTATGGGATGTATTAGCTTAGAAATGTGTTTCTAGTTGTGCAAGTTATTAAATTTAGGATGAAGTTAAGTATCTCTGTCTTTAATGTTATTTTTACAATGGAACCTGTTAAGTCTCATGTCCTATCGGTACCTATTCTGATAAAAATTTTTAATGTTTAAAATGTGATCCCTAATGTAAAACTTGTGATGGACCAAAAAGTAATCAATGCTTAAGTTGCACCTTTCCTCTCTTTTTACAGGATGATTAGACATGCTCAATTTGCTAACTTTAATAGTTCCTCGATAAAGATAAAAATGTTTGTCTTTCATGTAATATGAAATGTTTAAGCTGTAATGGACCAAACCCAAATAATTGCTTATCATGCAGAGAAGACAACATTTTCTAACAAGACTCTCATGAATGCTTAACGAAATAATAATTTGAAGATGAAATCAAATAAACTTAAACATTAAATTACTCTGAATGTAAATTAATTATTTTATCTTAATAAAAATTTAAAAGTTTTTTAATACAGGCGATTAAACAAATATGAGTTGCTCTTCACTATTCTCTTTATCTGAATTACTTCAAAAAATATTTTTGGCATTATTTATAACAACATTAATAACTCTTTTTCTGCTTTTTATCTTTTCTAGCTCAAATAATTTACTAGGGTGGTACTGCATTTAAATATTTTAGTTAATTGGAAACCTTGCTCTGAATAAAAACATGAATATATTTTGGCTAAATTTAGGGTTTCTAAAGAATTATCTAGCATATAATCTATTCAATATATTAAATAATAACTTTCAAGTATCTAGAGATATTCAAATAGATTTCAATGCTTATGGTATAGGTTTGAAAATTCAAGAATTTTATATGAATGTTATATAAAATTGCTTTTACTAAATTATTACTTTAGTGTTTGTTCTTATTTTAATTCCTACAACCTATTTTTTGAAAGGTTAATCAGGAACTCTAAGTAGACTAAACGAATATGTTATGTTCAATGGGCTTATTAGATACTTTATGATAACATCAAATTTTGTTATGCTTTCTTGTTTAAACTCAATAAAATAAGAAAATTATCTTGACTAAGGGAATATTTACATTTTTGGAGTTTTTAGTTTTTTTTATATTTCCATTTAAATTTATGGCTTAGTTATAATTTTAAGTGAAAACACAAACAAATTCTAATCTGTCTAAGTGTTTTCACTAGATTTGCTTTAGCATAGAGGAGTTTGTAAGGCTTTTTGGTAGTTTTTTGAAGCAAGAAAAATAGGATGTGTGTTTGTTTTTGCATTCTTCAATGAGCTTTAATTAAATGGATTATTATTATCTGGAATCAGTTTGATTTTTTTACTTTACATCATTTTTTATCAGCCCACAAAAACAAAATAATAAACAACATCTATCATATTATCAGAAATACTAATGATATGTCTTTTTGTCTTGTTTGAATTCATCTCAAACAGAGATTATTTCAATATAAGTTAAGAGTTTGCTACCTATTTAGCTTTAAGTAAATAAAATTTTATTATATCATGAATTAAAAATTATTTTAAAACTTAAAAATTAGGTTTTGTGATAGTATTAATTATTCTTAATATAATGTTTCTCATTATATTTTGTCATAGTCTGTTTAAGCAGATATAAAACTATTTTAAAAATAAGAAAATTGAGAAAAGCTAAAAATTAAATTCAAGCTCAATAGTTGACTAATTTAAGATTTTTAATTCATATAATGATATTTAAATAGCACTATCATCTTCTTTAGAGATTAGGAAAATTAGATGGTCAAAATCTCCAACAAAATAATGATACTTTTATATAAACACCACTGAAAAAATAGAAAAAATTCATAACAAATTAATAAAATATAATTTAAAATTATCTTATTCTTTATATAAAATACATATTTTAGTTTACAATTTATCAAAATATCTATAATTTTGTTTACTTATTTATTAAAATAGATCTTTGAATCATCAATAAATTTTTTTAAAGTTAAATACAGAGAATAGGTTTAGGTTTTTAGTATAGTTCTTTCTCAAATAATAAAAAGACCATAACAACTGATTTATCATGATTTTTTATCTTTTTCACAAATTTATTTTTTTCTTATTTTTTTATTCTAATTTTATCATTTTTGCTTTTACAATATCTAATCTTATTTCTTTATCTTTTTCTTTGTTGTTATAGAAGCTATATTGAAAATTGTGATTATT
>JH720294.1:1998661-2010157 GCA_000231825.2 Tetrahymena elliotti 4EA
TAATAAAAAAGTAATGAGTGTATAACTTGTTAGGAAGGCTGTATTTCGTGCACAAGTCCAACTAACTGCTAAATATATTCTGATTGCCCTGCTTAGTTTAAATATGACTTCTTATAAAAAAAATGTGTGTAGTGCTTATGGGATGTATTAGCTTAGAAATGTGTTTCTAGTTGTGCAAGTTATTAAATTTAGGATGAAGTTAAGTATCTCTGTCTTTAATGTTATTTTTACAATGGAACCTGTTAAGTCTCATGTCCTATCGGTACCTATTCTGATAAAAATTTTTAATGTTTAAAATGTGATCCCTAATGTAAAACTTGTGATGGACCAAAAAGTAATCAATGCTTAAGTTGCACCTTTCCTCTCTTTTTACAGGATGATTAGACATGCTCAATTTGCTAACTTTAATAGTTCCTCGATAAAGATAAAAATGTTTGTCTTTCATGTAATATGAAATGTTTAAGCTGTAATGGACCAAACCCAAATAATTGCTTATCATGCAGAGAAGACAACATTTTCTAACAAGACTCTCATGAATGCTTAACGAAATAATAATTTGAAGATGAAATCAAATAAACTTAAACATTAAATTACTCTGAATGTAAATTAATTATTTTATCTTAATAAAAATTTAAAAGTTTTTTAATACAGGCGATTAAACAAATATGAGTTGCTCTTCACTATTCTCTTTATCTGAATTACTTCAAAAAATATTTTTGGCATTATTTATAACAACATTAATAACTCTTTTTCTGCTTTTTATCTTTTCTAGCTCAAATAATTTACTAGGGTGGTACTGCATTTAAATATTTTAGTTAATTGGAAACCTTGCTCTGAATAAAAACATGAATATATTTTGGCTAAATTTAGGGTTTCTAAAGAATTATCTAGCATATAATCTATTCAATATATTAAATAATAACTTTCAAGTATCTAGAGATATTCAAATAGATTTCAATGCTTATGGTATAGGTTTGAAAATTCAAGAATTTTATATGAATGTTATATAAAATTGCTTTTACTAAATTATTACTTTAGTGTTTGTTCTTATTTTAATTCCTACAACCTATTTTTTGAAAGGTTAATCAGGAACTCTAAGTAGACTAAACGAATATGTTATGTTCAATGGGCTTATTAGATACTTTATGATAACATCAAATTTTGTTATGCTTTCTTGTTTAAACTCAATAAAATAAGAAAATTATCTTGACTAAGGGAATATTTACATTTTTGGAGTTTTTAGTTTTTTTTATATTTCCATTTAAATTTATGGCTTAGTTATAATTTTAAGTGAAAACACAAACAAATTCTAATCTGTCTAAGTGTTTTCACTAGATTTGCTTTAGCATAGAGGAGTTTGTAAGGCTTTTTGGTAGTTTTTTGAAGCAAGAAAAATAGGATGTGTGTTTGTTTTTGCATTCTTCAATGAGCTTTAATTAAATGGATTATTATTATCTGGAATCAGTTTGATTTTTTTACTTTACATCATTTTTTATCAGCCCACAAAAACAAAATAATAAACAACATCTATCATATTATCAGAAATACTAATGATATGTCTTTTTGTCTTGTTTGAATTCATCTCAAACAGAGATTATTTCAATATAAGTTAAGAGTTTGCTACCTATTTAGCTTTAAGTAAATAAAATTTTATTATATCATGAATTAAAAATTATTTTAAAACTTAAAAATTAGGTTTTGTGATAGTATTAATTATTCTTAATATAATGTTTCTCATTATATTTTGTCATAGTCTGTTTAAGCAGATATAAAACTATTTTAAAAATAAGAAAATTGAGAAAAGCTAAAAATTAAATTCAAGCTCAATAGTTGACTAATTTAAGATTTTTAATTCATATAATGATATTTAAATAGCACTATCATCTTCTTTAGAGATTAGGAAAATTAGATGGTCAAAATCTCCAACAAAATAATGATACTTTTATATAAACACCACTGAAAAAATAGAAAAAATTCATAATAAACTAAAAAATTAACAAATAAATTAATAAAATATTATATAAAATTGTTTTATTCTTTTTATATAAAATACATCTTTTAGTTTACTATTTCTCAAAATATCTATTGTTTACATGTTTATTAAAATAGATCTTTGAATCAAAGATAAATTTTTTAAAAGTTAAATATAGGGAATAGGTTTAGGTTTAGAGTATGGTTCTTACTCAAATAATTAATAGACTTTTAGAGGATTTATATAAATTTAAAAGCTAGATTCATCAGTAATAAATAAATTTGAAAATAAGTTTTCAGTTTTTTTGTTTACTTTTAGCAAATTTTCGAGATTTTCTAATTGTTTTTTTTAATGTTAATCTGCTCAAACTTAATTCTTCTTATTTTTTTTAAACCTTTTTACATTTTTTCATACTAGTATTCATTTTTAGTATACTCAATCTAATCTTTCAATAATAGTTTCATTGATTGCTCATAGTTATTTTTTTAAATTTTGATAATTTCAAAAATTAATTCTTCTGTTATTTTTTTGAAATTTATTCTTAAAATAAATAAAAAAATTAAATAGAATAAGCGTCTTCCTATTTGTTCTCTTGTTTTAGCAAAATACTAAAAAGAGTGAATATAACAAAAATATTAGTTAGAAAGGGAGGTTGATTTTTTCAAATTTTGCAAAAAATTAAATTCCTTTCAATAAAATAATCTGAGTTTTTTTTATTTTGGTTATTATAAAATTAAATTTAATAACTTCCCTTCATACAATAATAGAATCATCGGAAAAATAAAAATTTTTTAAATTTATTTTTTTTTGAAAGAATGAAAAATTATGATTTACCCTATTAAGTAAGAAGAAATATTAACAATTATTTAGATTAAAAAGTCTTCTTTTTCTATATTAAAAATTTTTCAACTAGAATAGAATTTTTAAAAAGTTTCTAAAAATATTTTTAATTAATAGACACATATAAATAAGAATTTCAGAAAATTTTTTCCAATTAACACTTCAATTCAGATAATTGTTTTTCTATTAAGTGTTTTGAGTAAAAAAAATGAAAAAGACTATTAATCTAATTTATGAATTAATTACCAAAATTAAAAGATAGTAAGCGTTAAGCATTTTATTTGAAAGAAATATTTATAAATATATTTTTAAAATTTAAGTAATGTTTAAAGCAATATTTTAAATTAAGAATATAAAAAGTAAGTATTTCAAAATTAGAATGAAAATACATTCAAATAGTATTCTTTTTAATTTTTTCAAATTTCTTTGAAAAGCTACTAATAAATTAAATTATTGTGTAGGTTGGGTCTTTTAATTTTTAGTGAAAAAGTTGATTTTAATTAAATAGTCTTTTCATAGAAAATTGCACTATTTAATTACAGTTTACTAAAATAAGTAATACTAAAAACTCATTCTAAGTTATAGATAACAAAACAAAGGCCATTTTGTTTGACAAATGAATTTTTCTATTAAATTTACAAATTTTTTCTTTTATAAAAATAAATGTAATAAAGATAAATAAATATACTGATATTATTATAAAAAAAATATCTTGCTTCTAATTGTTTTACTGAATAATAAAGGGTTAAATAAATTTTCATTTTAAATTAGCTTACTTCTACTTAATAACCTACTTAGGCAAAATTAATAAATTAATTTTAAATAATTTACTATCTATTCAAAAAGCAAAAAACAAATTTTTATAATTTCTTCATTGAATATTTAAAATAATTTCTTGAGTATTTTTTTAGGAAACTTTAAAAATTGTCTTGAGAAAGCTTTTGAAAGTTTTAAATGTTCAAAGCTAAGTTAATTTTTATGAATTTAGATAGTTGATTATTAAGACGTAAGTCTAATTAATATTATCTTGTAAAAGAATTAAATAAGAAACATTAGTTATCCATAAAATTTTCATAACCCAATGTTTATTATTTTTTTTATATAATTAATTAAGATAATCTTATTTCCTATCTTTAATTATAATATTTTTCATTCTAATAATCACAATAAAAAGTCTGAAAAGCTTGATTTAATTTTTTAAATAAAAAAGTTCTATCTACAAAAAATAATTTTAAAATGATTTTGATTAAAAATTTTGTTGAAGTGTATTAAACTTTTAATTATTTAGAGTAATTTTAAATTAGAGTAATCAAAAAATAAGATTATAGTTAGATAAAAAAAAAATTCTATTTTGAATAATTAAAGACAGTTGATTGTGGTGCTTTCTACACTACTTTATCAATTTTTTACCATAATTTAATTAATTTGTAAATATCATAAACAAAAGGAAAAGACAAAACAAATAACAAGCAAAATAATCAAATAGATGACCAATATATTTATAAATTTGATTATTTTACAATTCGCCATTTTACTCTTCAAATCTATCAAATGTTAAGATACAATTCCATTCTAAGTTACAAGCAATGTTTATTTGATAAAAGTAATATCAATTTAGATAAATAAAGATTCATTTTTTAATTTTTAAAAGGAGTATAATGCAATTGTTTACAAAGCGCAAACTGATTAAACATGGAGATATAGCACTTTTAATTAGCAAGGAGATATATAAAATACCTATTTATTGAAAGCATTTCTAGATCTAAATGAATATTCATTTTATTTTATTTAAAATGTAAACATTATTCTAAAAAAGGATAAACAAATAATTTAAAATAATAAATATTTAGAATAACTAGATATATTTTTCTGGTTTTGGTCTTAGTAATTATTAAATACTTGATTTAAATTTGCTTACAAATAATTAAGCAAATTATTTGGTAAAGAAAGCATTTTATAATCCGAATTTCAGCTGTTATAAGGAAGATATTATTGTAAATTATGTAAGGAAAATATTTTTTTAAAATAATAATAATTTATATAATATTTTTAATTAAAAAATAATTGAAATATTTTAAAATTAACTAGGGATAATATTATTTTTATATTTGCCTTAGTGGATATTATTTGCAAGAGTCAACTTTTGCTGCTCTTTTAACCACTTCATCTTAATATTCATTTGTAAAGGATGTCAGAGCTAGATAGACATATTTATTATTTTATAATTAACTTCTTGTTTATAAGAATGTAATCTATACTAATCTATAAGGAGCATATTATTCAAATTATCTTTTAGTTGATGTAAGTATTTCTTCATTTTCGAAAAATAAAATACAATTTATCTTTTTAACATTTTTCTGTAATAAAATTATTTTTAAATTCTTTAATTTTAACTTTCAAGGAATAATATGATATATTTTTGTAAGATAATAAACTTTGCAAGGCTTAAATGAATTAGTCAACATCAAGTTTTTCTTGCTCTAAAACTTAATACCTTGGAGTTTCATAAACAACAGCAGATTATTCTGATATTGTGTTATCAAAAGTTTTCTCATCTAATGGGGTATTTTTAAAAATTTATTCAATCTTTTTAAATAAAAAAATAATAAATATAAAAAGATGGATATAATATTTGCTTTTGATTACTCTTAGAATAAATATTTATTTTTTGATGCCTCTACTTTAAATATAATTAATACCACAGGTGGATCTATCATTAATCCTAATTCAAATAAAGATATCTTCTAAATTGATGTAAAATCAAATAAGAAAATCAATAGACACTTATTCTCTTTATTTATTAAAATAGAATTAGATATTTATACAAAGAAATTTGTACAGAGTAACATATGATTAATAAAATAATATAATTACAATTACTTTACTTACTTCTCAATTAGATTCAAATTATTATTAACTACCTAATGTCCCTTTTTATTAATAGAATTTTCAACAGGTAAATTTTTTAACATAAATTGAATTAATAATTAAATTTTTATAACAAAATTAGGGAAATACTTTATATTTAAAGCAATCAAGCAGTTTATATCTTATCAATGTTAATTCAATTTATTAATTATGTCCATAATTTTGTTAGAAGTGCTCATCTTAAACTTAATGCTAAGTTTGTTATCCTAGCTATCTCCTTGATTCCAATTTATAATGTAAAAAATGTCCAACTTCTGACTTTGAACTAAATTCTAATAATGATTGCGTATGTAAAACTAATATGACCATTTAAAAGTAACTCAAAATATTTTCATTTATTATAAAATCTTATAATTATAATTTATTTTACACACCCCTACTCCTTGCTTCAACTAATATTTTTTAATAAAAAAGCAGTAACTCTTGTATCTGCAATATAGGGTTCTCAAGAGACTCAAATAATATCTGTTAAAAATGTCCTTTAAATTGTGATTATTGTGATACTTAGTAAAAATGTACATAATGTAGCTCTGGATATTTACTTAATAGTATTCTTGTTTGCTAGTTTTGTCCTAGTTTAGATTTTTAACTAGATTAAAAAGATAATTGTGTGTGCAAACCTTATATGAATTAATTAGGGTAAATTAAATATTTTTTATAAATTTATTAAAACTCACTTTAAAAATTAGAAGTTCATGCTCTTGCATTTTAGGCTATTCGAGGGATGTAAATAATAATTGCTAAAAGTGTAATTCTAATTGTGCCTAATGTGATGTTTAAAAGAATTGTTTAAGCTGCTTCTATAATTTTATTTAAGATAACTAAAATAATTGTGTATGCTAATAAAATATGGTTGAATAGAAGTAATTCATTTTTTTAAATAAAATTACTTATTTATTTTATGTTAATTTTTATTGAATAGTGGATAATGTGTTTGTGCTAAAGGTTACTCAAAAGATCTAAGTGGGACTTGTATTAAATGTCCTCTAAATTGTGATTCATGCGATTTCTAATAAAAATGTAAAATTTGTGCCAATTCATTTTACATTTAATTGGATCACACTTGTGATTCTTAGTGTCCAGCCTCAGCTTAAATTAGTTCTCTAAATAGTTAGTAATGTATTTGTGATAAAAATGCTAATATTTCTTCAAATTTAACTTGTGAATGTAAATCAAATTTTTATTTAAATGGAAACAAATGCTTGCGATGTGGAGATAATTGTACTTCATGCTTGAATGAAACTACTTGCTAAACATGCCAAACAGGGTATATTTTACTTCCTAATGGGTCATGTTAATTTTGTGATACATAAAATGGATTCTTCATAAAGTAGTTTTTAAGTTAATTTTTAAAAATTTTTATTAAATTAAATAATTATTAAATAGCAATAATTAATGTCTTTCATGCAAATTAACAAACTGCTTAGAGTGCATTGACACAAAAGTATGCACAAAGTATGCTAATTGTGGGGCTTAATTTCCTTACAATTATGTCTCCAGGTAGTGTGAATAATGCTTATGGGATATAGAAAAGCTTTAATGCGTTGAAAATTGTGATTAAAGTTATTAATATCATGATTCTACTAAAAAAACTTGTAGTTTATGTAATTATTTTAACTAACAGTGTTAATAATCTTGTCCAAAAGGTTATTATTCTGACAAAAGTTTTCAATGCTAACCATGTAATTCCTCTTGCAAAACTTGTAAAGGTCCTAACAAAAATGAATGTACAAGTTGTAATTATACTTACATTTTATAAGTTGACCAAACTTGTTCATTATGTGGGGATGGTTCATTTTTTAATTAGAAGACTGAATATTGTAGTTTATGCCATATTACATGCTTAACATGTAATGGAAGTGAACCAAATTAATGTTTGTCTTGCTCTAATGAGCTTATCCTCTCAAAATTAACTAATGAATGCTTAACCTAATCAGAGATAGATAGCTAAATAGAAAACCAATAAAAATTGATTTATTCAAATTGTAAAGTTTATTATTTTATTGAATCAACATAATTTTACTTTTATTAAAACTTAAAGGTGATTAAACTTCTTATGATTGTTCATCATTGTCCTCTTTATCTGATTTGATTTAGAAAATATCTTTAGGCTTTTTTATAGCATTCTTATTTACCTTCTTAATTTCAAGCTTATTTTCAAATTCTTCCAATCTGGTTGGATGGTATGCAATTTAGATGTTTTAGCTGATAGGAAATTTAGCTGTTAATGAAAACATGAATATATTTTGGTTAAATATAGGATATTTAAAGAATTTTCTATCATATAACATATTAAATTTAATTACATACAATTAATTTTAATAAACAGGTGACTTATTGGTTGATTTTAACAAATTTTCAATTGGGATTCAAGTTTAAAATGTTTATAAAAATTTCATTCAAAATGGATTATATTAATTGATTGGATTAGTTTTAGTGTTTTCTATTTTGATTTTAAGTTGCTTAATAAAAAGTTAAGTTTGTTGCTTCAATAGATTATACTAATATCTGTACATAAGTGGAATCATTAGATATTTTATGATCACATCTAATTTAATATTTTTGTACTCATTCTTTAGCTTTTAACAATCAACTTAAACTAGTTAAGGAAATATGTATTTTATTGGAATACTTATTTTTATTTATATAGTTATCTAAGCCTTAAGCTTTTATGGATTATGTTTTAATGGATTTCAATATTTTAAGATAACCGTAAAGGCTTTACAAGAAAACTTAATTGAATAAAAAAAACTCTCATAGCTTTTTTGGATAATTTTTGAAATTAGAAAATTAGTATGCATTTTTAGTATTGTTTTTTTAAGAGAGTTTGAATACTGTGGTGCTATTATGGGTTCATCTAGCTTGCTATTTTTGGTTTACTTATTTACTGTAACTCCAATAGAGAAAAAAGCTGATCGAGTTGCTATTTATTTTTCTGAAGCTATTTTCATTATCATTTTTATTATAATTAGTTTTATCACCAATAGAAAAAAATGGGGAATAAGCTATTAATTAGCTACTAATTTCTCAATAAGTAAATCATTATCATTAAATTTATTTCATTTTAAAATAATATTTTTAAATCATAGGTTTTATTATTCTAACTTTGGGCTTAAGCTTGATGTTTATAATTTAATTTTGTGTAAATATCTTCAAATCTATAAAATCACTTCTAGCCAAAAGAGATCATTAAGTGGTTGTTTAAAAAAATACATAATCACCAGTTTTATAGCAATTTCAAGTATTTAACTCAATTAAAGATATTGAATCTGCTTTGCATTGTACCTTAAATAATTCTAAATTTTCTACTACTTAAAGATATTCTAAAAAATTTTATTGATTAATAATCATATTTAATTTATGTATCTATACATCTTTCATAAACAATTATCCTGTTTGAAAAGTTGATTCGCAATAGAAATTTTAATCTTTTTTACTTTTAATTAGGATATTTTTTGTGAATTTCAATTTGAATTGTAATAATATCCACCTAATTTAATTTAAGAACGGCTTGAAAAATACAAATTAAATAGTAATAAATAAATTTTATTCATTTTGTTGAATAAAAAGATATCTTTTAAATCACCTCTTAATAAATTTAGGCTTTTTAATAATAAGATTTTAATAATTATTACTCATCCATAATAAAATTTATGAAATGTTGGAAAATTTTCTTTTAAATTCAAGAACCAAAAATGTTGATTAATGCTAAATTAAAAAGATCCAAAAAATCACTGGCTGATCTAGTAATTTTTTAAAATAAGTGTTAATACATTTTTTAAATGTATCAATATCATTAACAATAAATTATTGTTAAAAATTGAAAGGGAAGGAGATATTTATGTCTTTTGTGATAATAATTATAATTATTTTAAGACTTTTATGTAAATAAAAGGATTATCAAATAAATAAAGATAATTTTCAAAGATTTTATCCATACATATGAGTATTATTTGTTAAAACAATTTGATTTTTTTTTAATCAAATTATAATCAAACAAAGATAATTTTCAAAGATTTTATCCATACATATATATGAGTCTTATTTTGTATTACTATTTCTTTTGAATTTTATTTTCACATTAAAATCATGTAGAGGTTTTGGGAGTAAGAAGTTTATTTTAGATATTAAATTTAGATAAAAAATTTTAAGAAATGTAAGGTTTCTAATATTTTAAAACTTCTTTGTCTCTCTTTTGATTGATTTTTTTTTTGTTTAGTTCTTTAAATTTCAAAATAGATTGGATCTATTTTGTTTAATGATTTTCCAGATAAAAATCTAATTAAAATTCTTTTCTTATTAATTCATTTGATATTTGTGAAATTATTCAAAATATCCTGTGAAATTGATAATGATGCAAAGCAATAAATAATTCTTCTAAAAATATTTATACTAATTTTTATTTTTAAAGGTTTTTAATAAATAAGAAGATTTGAGGGAAATACTATTTTCATCAGAAACTTTCTTATCATAATTTACTTAATAAGCTTATATTGCTTAACTTATAATTACTGAATTTTTTTAAAAATAAAGGTAATCTTTAAAGCAATGGTTATGATTTTCAGTAACTGATATTTGTTAGTAAGACACAAAAGTTACACAGTCAAACTTCTTTAAGTTTTTAAAGTTTATTGACATTTTTATTTGAAGAGAATGCTTGAAGTTTAAAAAAATCACAATTTCTTTATAATGCTTGTGAAAATTAGATTTTGTGGTAAAAACTATTTACTTTTTTAATTAAGTTTAGCTTTCATAAATTATCTTTAGTGAATAAATTAAATACTAAAGCACAATTAATTTTCCTTTTTACATTCAAGAAAGTTATTAATCTATTAAATGTGAAAGATGCTTAACTATGTATCTTTCATTTAGTGCTTATAAAATATATTTTTAATCTTCATAGCTAAGTGAACTTTGAATTAATTTATCATTCATCCCATAATGAGCTAATGACTGTTTTAATTAAGAAATTAATAAATTCGCATGCAATATCCCACTAAAGAAATTTGATTAAAATCAAAAAATACATGAATAAAAATATTTAAATATTCTTTCTTTCAAAGTAAATAAATAATAAAGTTTAAGAGAAATTTTGGATAATAATCTTTTTGCAAGGACTTTCCTAATCACAATTAATTTAGTTATTTTATTATTTTATTTTATATTATTCCATAATTTGTATTAAAAGACAAGCGTGCAGCTAAATCTACATATAATTAACTACCTAAAATACATTTTCGATAAGCTAGAAACTGTGCTATTTGTTTTGTTTTTTTTTATAAAATTTGTAACATTTAAATAATAGTAGAGTGCTTACTATTTTAAGTAACCAATATTTTTATAAATTTGATATAAAAGGGAAAGTTAGATTTTGTGGGAAAAAAACTATTTAATTATTAATTCAAATTATTTGTTTTCTTTCGTTTTAATCTATTTATTAGATATTAGAAGACATATTATTTTCTCCTCTTTATTTTAGAGGAAGTTATTAATTATGATAGAAAGATCTGTGAATATTTATCTTCAATTTAATTATTTAATAATCCAATTTTTATCTTTGCTCGTAAGGGAAACTTTGAAATCATTTATGTTTCTACTCATGCGTATTAAAAAAATGATGGTTTCTTGATAAAAGTAGAACCTTATTTTTTTAATGAATTTCTTAATTAGGCTTATTTGCTAATGTAGTATTTAAGGCAATAGTTTACAACCACATAAATATTTTAAAATTTCTTATTTTTATAATACGGACGGCT
>JH720294.1:2010257-2102528 GCA_000231825.2 Tetrahymena elliotti 4EA
AATTTTTGAAATAAAGAGAGAGGTTTAAAATTATTTTTTAGGGTTTAAAAAGTAGGATTTATATTATAATGTTGTGATATTAATCTCAAAAATTAATTATTTTTTATAATAAAATATTTTAATTATTTTAATTTTAAAAGCTTTAAAATGATATATTTTTAAAAAACAATCAACTTTGTTAGCTTAAAATGTAATAAAGTACCTTCATTTGTGAATGCTCAAAAACATTTTAAATTGATGGAGTTTCAAAATATGAACCTAACTTCTCCTAAGTATTTTTCTCTAAAACATTTCAATCAAACGAAGTAACATTTTTTTTATTTAATTGAAAAAAAATTGATTTTATTCTAAAAAAATAGATGAAAATAATGTTTATATATCAAATCACCAAATCAAGCTATACATTTTTTGATGCTTCTACTCTAAGTATAATTTAACATGAAGGGGATTAAATATAAAAACCTTCAACAAACAAGGATATTTACTAAATGGATGTATTTTTTACATACAATTTTAAATAGAAATATTATTTAAGTAATTTTAATTATGTAAAAGAATTAAATATTCTTAAAGAAAAAAATGTACACTGCTACTTATCATAAAGACAACAAAAAAGTGATAATTAAACTAATGACATCTAATATAAAAACAAGTTACTCATTACCAAATCTTCCTTATTATAATGAAAACTTCCAAAAGGTACAGATAATAAATACCTTTTTGTAGAGAATATTTTAATTTTATTTTTTTTTAAAAAGGGAAATACTTTGTATTTAAAAAATGGAAATAATTTATTTCTTATTAACATTTAATCTATTTTATAATATTGTCCACAATTTTGCTAAGACTGTCCTTTGGCATCTGAATGCGAAGTTTGTAATCCTGGTTATCTTCTAAATACTTAAAAATAATGTCAATAGTGTCCAAGTTCAGATTTTGAATTAGATTCTCATAATATTTGTAAATGTAAAGCAAATATGATCATGAATAAGTATTTTTATTTTTTAATTCATCAATAACACACCTAAATTTTTTATTAATTAGTAACTTATGTGAATGCGACGAAGGATTTTTTAGAGATTCAGATTAAATTTGCTAGAAATGCCTACCAAATTGTGCTAAATGTGATAGCTATTAAACTTGTACTTAATGTAAATCTTAGTACAACTTAAAAACAAATTATTGTGAACCATGTAATTTTCTTAATATCAGTAATAATTGTGACTGTGAAAAAAATATGAACTTAAAAAAGTAATTCAATTAACTAACTTCTATATTTTTATTTTTTTATTTATTTAAAATATAGTGGGGTATGTGTTGGTAATCAGGGTTTTTTCTTAGATAAACTAAATTCAGTTTGTAAAGAATGTCCAGATAATTGTTAGTAATGCAATTCTAATTAAACTTGTACCTAATGTAGCTCTGGATATTAATTAAACAAGTAAAATTAATGCCAATTCAAGTGCATTGATCCTGATTTTGAGCCTAGCTTAAATAATACTTGTATTTTTAAAGCAAATATGCGCCTTGAGAAGTAATTAAATATTTTATTTGATAATATTCATACTTTTATCAATTGATCATAGTGGAAAATGTGTCTGTAATGATGAATTTTATAGAAATGATTCAGGAATTTGTACAAAATGTTCAGCTAATTGTATAAATTGTGAAAATGAATCAAAATGCACTGAATGCAAATCTGAATATTAACTTAGTGAAGGCCAATGTCTATTATGCTCTTCTTCTGATTTTATATTAAATTCTGAAAATATCTGCGTTTGTTAAGAAAATATGAGCTTATTAGGGTATTTCAATATTTTTAATTAAATCATTTCAATTTCTTTTTTCATTCAATGTACATATATTAATAATAATATTGTAGTGAATAATGTTTCTGCAATGAAGGATTTTATAAAGATAGAGTTGAATAAACTTGTAAAGAATGCTCACCCGATTGTGTAAAATGTGAAAATTCATCAAATTGTACAGAGTGTAAATCTGGATATGAAAATAATGAAGGTTTGTGTAGAAAGCTATGCCCAACTCCTTACTTTAATTTAGATTCAAATAATGAATGTGTTTGTAAAAAAACCATGAGTTTATTAGAGTAGTACTTACATTCTCATATTTTAATTTTAACAATTTAATATTTAGAATAATTCTTATTTTTATTTATTTATCATAGTTAATAATGTGTCTGTAATCCAGGATTCTATAAAGATAATGACCAAAAAATTTGTAAAGAATGCTCCTCTAATTATACGAAATGTGAAAATGCATAAAATTGTTAAGAGTGCTCATCTGGATATCAAGCAGATAAAGGAATTTGTAAAATATTATGCCCTACTGCAGACTTTTAATTAAATTCAAATAATGAATGTGTTTGTAAAGAAAATATGACTTTATTAGGGTATTTTATGTTCATTTTTAAATCATTAAGAAATATAAATTATTAAATAACTAATAGAGAAAACTCATGTGAGTGTAATGCAGGGTATCAAAGAGATTCCAATTAAATTTGTCAAATAATATGTCCTTCTAATTGTTTAAAGTGTGTTTCATAAAATTAATGTCAAGAATGCAAACCTGAATATTTTCTGAATAGTTTGTCTTAATGTGAGAAATGCTTCAAAGCCGAAGGATACATTTTACTAAAAAATGGAACATGTAAATTTTGTGATATCAAAAGAGGATATTTTATTAGGTACTTATTCACTTTGATATTTAAAATTATTAAACCAACTTTTTAGATTAAAATAATTTAGATTTTTTTATTTTTAAATCGTAATTAAAATATAAAATATTAGTAATAGTTAATGCCTAAAATGTCAATAACCTAATTGTATAGAATGCTTAGATAAAGATTAATGCATAAAATATTCTACATGTGGAAATTAGTAAAACTATAATTATGATACTAAGTAATGTGAATAATGCTTATGGGACTTATAAAAGCTTTAATGTGTTGATAGTTGTGATTCAACTAATTAATATCATAATACAACTAAAAAAACTTGCAGTTAATGCTATTACTTTAATCAATTATGCGAATAATCATGCCCTGAAGGATATTCTACAGATTCTAATTATTAATGTTAATAATGTCATTCCTCATGCAAAACTTGCAAAGGCACAAAACAGAATTAGTGTACTAGTTGCCATAAATCGTATTTTTTGCAAGATGATTACGCATGCTCTTAATGTGAAGTAAGAAACTTTTTTGACTAGGAATCTTAATCATGTAAAAAATGTCATATGAATTGCTTAACTTGCAGTGGTAGTCTGCCAAATAACTGTTTGTCTTGTGCTAACCAAAAAAAACTATCCTAACAAACAAATGAATGTTTATCATTAACTGAACTTGAAAGCTAGACTGATAATTTACTAAAAATGGCTTATTCTAATTGTAAAATTAATTTATTTTTTTATTTTTACCTTATTCATTTAACTTAAAAGGTGAATAAACTTCTTTTGGCTGTTCATCACTTATTGCTTTATCAGAAAAAATATAAAAACTATCTTTTGGGGTAACTGTAATATTTTTAGTTGCTTTTGCTACCTTGAGCTTTGTTTCAAGCTATGGCAGCATTATTGGTTGGCATGCAATATAGATGTTTTAACTAATTGGAAATTTAGCTTTAAATGAAAATATGAACACATTTTGGTTAAACATAGGATTTTTGAAGAATTTTTAATTGTATAATCTATTCAATTTAATCTCATAAAATTAATTTCAAAAAGCAGAGGATTTATTGATAGATTTAAATAAATTCTAAATTGGGATTTCAGTATAAAATTTTTATAAAAATTTTATTTAAAATGGATTCTATTAGCTAATTGGATGGATTGTGGTTTTTTCTGCTTTGTTTCTATGTTGTTTACTCAAAAATTAGGTAGGTTTTTTGAATAGAATATTTTAGTATGCTAATATGAATGGAATTATTAGATATTTTATGATCTCTTCTAATCTATTAATGATTTATTCATTTATTGCAATATAGAACTCAAATTATAGTTCATATGCAAATATATATATTATTGGGGTATTTGGCTTTATTTATTTAATCCTATAGATATATTGCTTTTATACATTACTCAATAACTCTGAATAGTATTAAAATTAAACTAAAGTTCTACAAAACGAATTAATATAGCACAAAAAGCTATCAAAGTTATTTTGGATCTTCTTTGAAACGAGAAAAATAATTTGTGCTTCTAGTATTATTTTCTTAAACTAATTTAATTATTGTGGAATAATTATGGCTGCTTCTAGTATTATATTTTTGATTTATGTCATAGTTATTAAGCCAATAGAAGTAAAAACATAAGTTACAGTTATTTGCATATCAGAAGCTGTTTGTGTATGCATTTTTGTAATATTCAATTTAATTTGCAATAGAACCTAATGGAAAATAAGTGACTAAATAGCAACAAATCTTTCAATAGGTAATTTTAAATGTAATTTTTTATTTTTAGTTAATTTTTTACAAAATAGGTTTTGTTCTTCTTGCTCTTGGTATTAGCATATTGATCATAGTAATATTATTTATGAATATCTACAAATCTATAAAATCATATATTATTAGCAGAAAAAACTTATCCTTAATGAATAAGAATAGTGATAATGTAATTTAGTAATTTTAAGTTTTTAACTCAATTAAAGATATTGAATCAACTTTATCTTCAACTTTGACAAATTATAAATTTAGTTTTAATAAATCTACGAAAAAAGTATTATGAAATATTAGCATACGTATTTTTTCTACTTTAAAGTATTTCTTTAAAAAATTGTTTTCATCTTTTAATGTTTTTTTTTCTCTTCCTAATTTCAATTTTTTTGATTAAACAATCTATTTAATTTCCTTTCTTCGTTTTTAATAAATATTATTTTCTTTATTTTTTAATTTTATAATAAAAATTTAACAAATATGATTTATATTTTATTAATTTTAACAAATTTATTGAATAGAAAGTTAATTGTAAATTAGTGATGAAAAGCTTTATTAAATTAATTTTTTTAAAATAGAAATTCTATCTTTTTATAAAATTTTTTATTCTTTTTGAATAGAAATTCTCTACTCCTCCTCCCCCTCCCTCCTATTTGTGTTTATGAGCTAAAATTTATTTATAATTTAATACTATTTTAAGTGCTCTCCTATCTGAGACTGCATAAATAATTTGCAGAATAAAATATTAAAGTTATTAAGCTCTGATTTAACATCATACTTAAATCTACACATTGATCTCAGGTAAAATTATTTATTTTTCTTTAAAATGATCAAATCTCTAAACTTGACTCTTATTAAAAATCTCTTCAGAATAGCGTTTGAATATTAATTATCCATTTTTGAATAAAAATGACTTTAATTAATGATTGACAAACTGATTAATTTATTTGAATTTTCTCGATATTTCATAATTTTTAATTGTATTTTAAAATTTAATTCACAAGAAATATTTTTTTAATCAATATTTATTTTTTTTAATTTTTTAAAAGTGGCAATAATATTGATAAAATAGGCACATAAGAATTAGGGCCCGCCTTAATAAAATGTACAAATCTCTAAACTTTAACTCTTAACCTCTAATAAAAATAGTGTTTAAATATTATGTATTTTTGAATGAATAAAGACTTTAATTTATGAGCAATTGACTAACTGATTTGGTTTGGTCTGCTTCATGTTTGTTTGATTTATTAATTTTTATTTGCAGTTTTCAAATTTAATTCTAATTTTTATGTTTTTCTTATTCTTTTAAAAATATTTATTTTAATAATTTTTGAAAAGCTAAAATAATATTGGCCAACTAGGTACAAAAGGATTATGATTTTTTATTTTTATAATTTTTTAAAAGCAAGAAATGGGAATCTAAGGATTAGGATATGGTTTAGCAAAGTGCTCTAAAATCTTAAATTTGACTCTTACCCTATTGTAAAAATAGTGTTTAATATTAATGATGAATTTTTGAATAAATAAAGATTTTAATTTAAATGAGACTGACTAATTAATTTGAGTTGGTTTACTTTTTTTTTTGACTCATCAGTTTTTATTTGCTATTTTCATATTTAAATTAAATGCTAATTTTTTTTCATTCACAAAACATTACTTAAATGAGTATTTCTTTTTATTATATTTTTAAAGGAGAAATAATATTGGCAAATTAGGAGCATAAGGATTAGGATCTGAGTTAACTAAGTGCTCTAATCTCTAAACTCTCACTCTTGATCTTGTGTAAAAATAGTGTTCTAATACTAATTATGTGTTATTTTGAATAAATAAAGACTTTAATTTAGGAGCAATAATTGATTAATTTGGGTTTTACGTTATTTTTTGGCTCATAAATTTTTTTTTCTTTGCAGATTTAATTCAACTTTTTATGTGTTTCTTATTCCTTTATCAAAGATTTATATTTAATTGAATTTTTTCTGTTTTTTCATTCTTTGAATATTTTTCTATTCAATATTAATTCTTTTAATTTGTTAAAAGATGGAATAATATAGGTGATTTAGGGGCACAAGGATTAGGGTTCGGTTTAGCAGCATGCCCTAATCTATAAATTTTGGATCTTGATCTCTAGTAATAATAGTTTTTTAATTTTAATTATACATTTTTACAATCAAACACGACAATTTATGAGCAACTTACTCATTTAGATTGACTTACTTGAATTTTAAAGTCTTAAGTTTTTATTTGTTATTTTCAATTTTAATTTTAATTTTTTTTGTTTTCTTATTCTTTTAAAATTTTAAAAGGGGAAATAATATTGGTGAATAGGGAGCCTAAAAATTAGGATTTGGCTTAAAATGTTCTAATCTCTAAACTTTGAATCTTAACCTTAGGTAAAAAAAGAGTTTCAATATTAATTATGCATTTTTGAATAAATGAAGACTTTAATTTATGGACTGATTAATTTGGGTTTATTTACTTTATATTTGTTTAGGTCTTCATTTTTATTTGTTTTTTAGATTTAATTGAAATTTTAATGTTTTTTTTATCCTTTAAAAATATTTTTTTACTAAATATATATCTTGAGCTTCTTAAGATTAATATTAAAATTAATGAAAGCAAAAAGACTAGTTAAATTTTTATCTGTATATTGAAATAAACTATTTCCAATAAAATAGAAAATATTTCTTTATTTTTAAATAATTTTTATATTATTTTTTCATTTAAAAATTTATCAATTTTAGTCAGATTTCTTTAATTTAGTATTGATCTATTAAAATTAAATTGTTAATTATTTTTTTAAAACATAAAATCTTAAGAAAAATTTTAACAAATCTTCTTTTCTTCATTATTTTTTATTTATTTTATGCAAATTGATTAGATTAAAAATTCAACAATAAATAAGCAATTTTCTATTCAAGAAACAGATATTTAGACTAATCTCTTCATTTAAAGGGCCTTGTATTTGAATTTCAATTTTGATTAATCATCAAGGTAGTTGTTACTTTAAATAAATTTATTTATTAAAAGAAGACATAAAATAATAGAATTTTATACTTTTTTATTTTTACATATTTATTTTTGAATTAAATATATAATTTTATTTTACCTTAAATCTACATTTAAATTCAAGAGATGAACAAGGCTTAGTAATGAAGTAGATAAAGCTGATAAACCTTATTATCCAAAGTAATTTTCACTATTATAAATGTTTAAAAAGAAAATTTTAAAGTAAAATAACAATTAGTTATTCAAACTAATAAAATAAGAGGTGAAGTAAGATAAAATAAACAATTACCAAAGAGAGAGCTCCAAATTTTATAAATTAGTAAATTTTATTATAAAACAACCCAAACTTGATACTCCTTCTTCTCCAATAAAATTTTCACTTTTAAATAAATTTAATAAGTGTGAATTAATAATATAGAGAAGTAAAAATTATATAAAATATATTTAATGAATAAATTAAACAAAAAAATCAGTATTTTCAACTAATAATCAATTCTTTAGTTTATTTTCTTTCTATTTTTTTATTTTATGAAAAATTTGATCAAAGTAAATATAATTTACCTTAGGTTTAGTTTAAAATATGAAAGGTTTAAGCACTTTACCTCATGAGAAATTAATTATGAAAAGACTTCATGAGAAATATTATTATACCTTTAAAAATATTTTTTGTAAGCTATTACTGAAATTTTATTGTTCAGAAAAAACTGTTTAATTATTTTTTTTTCTGATGAACTAATTGATAAATTCATGAAGTTTTTGTTACTTAATTGATTTTTATGTTCTTTCAAGGGAGAGTGGTGAAAAAAAAGTTAAGCATTGAAATTTTTTATCGTTATCATATTATATTATTATCTTATGATAATTAAACTTTAAAACTACCTATCTGCCCCCCACCACCCCTGAAAGAAAAATTGATTTGTAAAGTAGATATCACACTCAAAAGATTCAAAAGAAAAAAAACTATATTTTTATGTAAAATAAAATAAACAAAAGTCTTTTACCAAAGATCTAGTGTTAAATTTGAGAGATTAGTGCATTTCGTTAAACAAATAAATAAATTTTTGGTAGCTCCATCTTAAATATTATTATCACTTGAAATAATTTATTAGAAAGGTGTTGTTTAATTTAAAAAAATTATTTTTAAACAAATAAAGGAATTTAAAAAATAAATAGAGAGGTTTGCTGCTAATAAACAATTTTTACTCAATAAAAAGGATTAAAGTTTAAAGATTAACACACTTTCCTAAAGCAATACCTAAAGCGTATGTACTCTCACTGCCAATTTTATTCATACTTTTGTGTATTTAAGAATTATTGAATGATTATTTTTTTAGAATTAAGAAATAGCTAAATAAAAAACAGAGTTAGCAATTTCTAAAAAACATGTAAACTTAATATTTTTTGTGATAATTTAGTTAAAAATTATCTAGATTTATTTCTAATTAACATAATTATTTCTTGTAAATTGAAATACTTTTACCTGAGTTATAGAGTTAAATTTTTGATATTAACTAAATTTTCTAAAGTAGAAGCCAATAGTTATCCACCTAATTTATTAATTCTATTCAAGCTTTTATTTAGATAAATATTGGAGAATTATGAAAAATTTGAAAGAAAAAATATTTATTGAAAAAATATGAACCTAAAATAATGTCAATATAATAAATTAATAATGAAAAATTTAGATTAAATTAGATTAAAAAATATTAAAAATATATAAATTTATGGAAGATATTCCCTTTACCTTAAATCCAAAACTAAATTCGTGAGATTTGTATATTATTCTAAAGCTAAACATAATTATTTTGTACCCTCATCACCAATTTTATTCTTATTTTTGCTAATAATTTGTTTAATAAAATAAGTATTATTTCATTGGTAACAAAACTATTAATTTTAATTTTAACTTAAGTTAAAAAGGCAAAAAATTCTAAAATATTTTAGCTAATATAAAACTAGAAAGACCATTGATAAAATAATTTTTTAGAAAAATTAAAACAGAAAAATGAATAGTTTTCATAATAGTATAAAAAGAAACATTTTTTTTACTTAAAATCTATTAAAATGTTGATGTGAGACTTGACCTAAGAGTTTAAAAACTTTTGGCAATAAAAAAAGAATTAAAAATAATTTTAAATAAAAATTTATTTGAGTACATCTTGAAGATTATAAAATTCTGCTACTTTCTATTCATTCATTTTTACAAACGGTTTTCAAAAAATAAAGTAAAAGTTACAAAAATGAAAAATAATTAATTAATTGAAACAAAGTCTAGCCGCTTCTTTTAAAAATAAATTAATTCTTAAAATATTATTATCAACATATTTTAGTTTAATTTAATTTAATGTTTTTAATTTTTAATAAATTTTAAAAAAATCATTTTTGAATAAAAAAAAATCTAATAATTTAAATACTACATAAAATGAAAAGGCTCTTCCTTACTTTAAAAACTTGAAAATAATTATTTAAAATAGAAAGACAAAATAAAATAGAGACTTTAATATTTTATTGGTAAAATTTAAAGAAAATATAATATTTTAGTAGTGATATCTGTTTTATGTGATTTGTAATCTAAATAATAAAATTCATTTAATAATTATAGAATTTGCTATTAATAGATATTTAGTAATTTGTTTTCTATATTTTTCCATATAAAAATGATATTTGATTATTTTGACAAGAAGAAATAAATATAAAGGAAAGTACTTGAATTATAATTTAATGTTTTTAAAATTTGGAATATACCACTCAAATAATACAAATTTATTTCTGAATTAATATTACTCAATTAATGCAAATATATTAAATTTACTTAACATTTATTTTTACATAATTACCATTTAATTACTAGTAAGTTAATTTGATTGGTATTAGTTTCCTTAATTTTACAAACAAAAAAAGTAATCTGAGAGGATGATATTAATAATAAATAATAATTATCATAATTGCTTTTATAAAAGAAATTTTTCTTCTTTGAAATTAAGATAATATAAGTATATAATTATGAATTAAGTGATGTACTTTTTTGAACAAAATCAAAAGAAACCAAATCGAAGAAACTCAACAATAAAAAAAAAGTAGTTTTTTGACTTTGCTTAATTATGACTAATAATTAAATATTGAAAAAAGAATATTAAATGTAGATTTTTGAGCAGTAAAATTTGGTATAAAGAAATAAGATAAGTAATAAATTGAATCATTCCACCAAGTATTACAAATTTTCAACATTTATTGTTGCAGTATTCACAATTAAGAATTATATTGTATTTGATTGTTAGTAATGAATATTTATTTATAGATTAATAATTAGTAAGTTGAATTAATTGATCAAATAATTTATGATCTAAGAATATACTTTTCTAACATTATTTATATCAATATAATCAATTTAATAAAATAAAAAGACAAAAGAATTATTTAAATGTAGAAGCATATTTTTCCTAAGACAATCTAAATATTTATCATTTTACTACAATTTATTCATTAAATTATATGTTAAGATACCCTTCCTATTCAAGTTAAGAGTCTTGTCTATAATATACCTGTAAAATAACATAGATTTCATTCCAAAATTAAATATTTTTCTTACTAATTATGTAGGAAAAGAAAGGGATAGTGTATTAAACCAGCGCAGATTCTAAATGGAGATACAGCTAATATGATATTTATGGCTAAATAACCTCTACCAATTTAATTAATGGGTTTAGTGATTTATCAACGCTTGGCAGATCTTATTATTATTTAGAGAATGTAAATTTGTCATTTTTAATTTTTTAAGTTCTTTTCAAGTTTTGATAAAATGAATAGGATAATTTGCTTTACTTTTTTACAAGTAGTACAAGTTAAGAGTATCAGATCATTGACCTGTCTTTATTGACTACTAATTAAAACGGTTATTTAACAAAAAAGTAATTCTCAAATACAAATTATGATTGCTCTTCTAATAGTATGGTTGTTAAGAATGTAAATACAACTCAAGAATATAATAATATTTGAATTAAATATTTATGTAATATAAAATAGGGTTAATTCTTTTATTATGTCTGCTTAGATGGTTATTATATTTAGGGAAGTTCGCTCCTAGATTTATCAGCATCAAATAATAAGATCGATTTCTCAGGAGGAAATACAAGGATAAGACAAGGCTACTTCATGGTTGCTACCTAAATATTAGTTTACAAAGACTTTGTTTTTACTTAGCTTCCTAATGTTGGTAACGTTGGCTATATTCTATTAGACGTAAATATTTTGTGATTATTATTACATTATTTGGAAATTCAGGCAAATGAGATATCATTAATATATTAAGTTACTATAAATAGCAAATAATTAATTAATTTACAACCAATTAAAAATTATTGGTAGAGTTAGTTTTAATTAACAATGTGAATCAACTATAATATTGATAGAGTTACTTTCAATTTATTCATTAATTTATTGTTAGAATTCTTAAGAATTAATTTTTATAACAATGTTTACATTAAATTAGATTAAAATTTTTATTAAAAAAATGTAAGTTAAATTTCATTTTTTCTATTTTCTTTACAAAATAATACAAATATTCTATTAAATAGTAATAATATGATTTATTTTTGCAGGATTGCAAACTTTGTAGAGGATCCTTGAATCAACCAAAATTCAGCTGCATTAAAACTTATGATTTTGGATACACTTCAGATACAGATGTTATTATCTCAAAAGTCTTCTAATCTAATGGAGTAATTATTTTTCAAGGTTAATTAATTACTAGTTTTTTGTTTATTTAAATACGCAATATATATAGATTAATATTATCTTTGGGTATGACACAAACACTTCTAAATATATTTTTTTTGATGCAACCAATCTAAATTAGATTAATGTTTAAGGGGATACGTTATAATATGCCTCAACTTAGCTTGACATTTTTCAAAATGATGTAAATATTTATCTTCAAAAATGAATGTAATTTTTAACATTATATTAAATACAAAATAGAATTATGTCTATATTTAGTCTTATCTTTATACTCTCACATATGATTCAACTTTATCAAAAATTATCATTAAATAAATATCATCATCATTACCAAGATATAAGTTAGTTAATAGTCCTTACTTTAATTAAAATTTCTATGCAGTAATTTTTTTTCTTTATTGAGTTTTTCATGTAACTAATTATGTAAATTTAGGGAAGCGCTGTTTTTTTATAAGACTCAAACTCTTAAAGATGGATTTTAAATATCAATTTTGTTTAATAAGTTTGTCCAAGAGGTTGTTTTTACTGTTCTTTTTATGCACTAAATGTATGTGAATTATGTAATGTGGGATATAATCTTGCTAATAATTCCTGCTCTAAAATTTGCCCAAATTCAGACTTTGAAGTTGATTCAAATGATAATTGTAAATGTAAAATAAACATGAACCAAATTAAGTAAAATATTATATAAATTTATAAATGAATTTGAAATAATAAACTAAAAAAGTACTAACACTTGTACATGTAATTCAGGATATGTTAGAGATGCAAATAACATTTGTTAAAAATGCCCTAATAATTGCATTAATTGTGACTAGTAATTAAATTGTACTTAATGTGCAGTAAGCTTTTACATGCAGCTAGATAAAACTTGTAATAGTTAATGCCCATCCACAGCAATTACTGATACTGTAAATATGGCTTGTGTTTGTGATCCTAATTCTATAGTTAAAAATAACTAATGTTAATGCAATATAAACTACTACCAATAAAATAATAAATGCTTGAAATGCATTGATAACTGTGATGTGTGTTCAAACTCATTAACTTGTACTTAATGTTCGTCAGGTTTTTCAGATTTGGGAGATGGTAAATGTAGTGCCTGTCCTACAAATAAAGGATATTATTTAAGGTATTTTTCTTGTTAATATTTTGTTTTTATTAACTAAATTTTAATTACTTATTAAAGCTAAAATTAATGCTTAAAATGTATAAGTAACTGTGATTAATGCACTAATTCATCTTCTTGCACCTAATGCTCATCTGGGTTTTACTAATTTGTAGATGGATCGTGTAACACTTGTGACATAACTAAAGGCTATTATATTAGGTAATTAATTAAATTTACATTTTATTTTGAAAAGAGTTACTCTATGATAAGTAAATCTTTTAGAAAAATCATTAAAATTTTTAATTTTAATAAAAAATAATAGTCAAAACATCTGCCTTAAATGTATTAGTAATTGTGATTTGTGCTAAGATTCTTCATCTTGTAATTAATGTACTAATGGATTTTACAAATTCACAGATGGCTCTTGCAATATTTGTGATACATCTAAAGGATTTTTTATAAGGTAAGTAGTATTACAGATTAATATTTTTATTTCAGAGCATAGTTTAACGACTATGATCATTTCTAAACTCAAGTTTGAAAATTTTTTATCTTCCATGAAAGAAAATTTTTTAGGTTCTAAAAATAATAAAATAACTCAAATTTTCAATAAATTAGATGATAAATAAATAATTTTCATAATCTTAAACCTTTTTATTTAAACAAAATAAATAGCCAAGATATGTGTGTAAAGTGCATAGACAATTGTAATTAGTGTTCAGATTCTTTGTCTTGTAATTAATGCTCAACAGGATTCTACAAGTTTGAAGATGGAACATGCAATATTTGTGATACAAAAAATGGATATTTTATTTAGTAAAATTTTTTATTTTTCTATTCATTTTAAAATCATTTTATTTTTTAAGAAATAATAAATGTCTCCTCTGTATGGAAAATTGCCTTTAATGTACAGATAAAAATAGCTGTATTGTTTATTCAAATTGTGGATAGAGATTTAAATTTGATAAGTAATTAAAGAAATGTGTTTAATGCTTGTGGGATCAATAAGAACTGGTGTGTGTTAATGAATGTCAAAAGAATTAATTTTACAACTAATCATAGTTGTTATGCAGCAAATGCTTTTATAATTAAGGAGTTTGTATACAAAATTGTCCTTTAGGGTATTATAGTGATGAAAATGATTAGTGCTAAAAGTGTTCACCTGAATGTAAATAATGCTTTGGGCCTAAATCAAATTAGTGTAAATAATGCAATCAGCCATATATTTTGTTGGATAATAACACATGTTAAATGTGCTAAAGTGGAACATTTTTTGATGCAGTATCTAATAATTGTACTCAGTGTTACAATAAATGTCTTAATTGTTTTGGAAGTTTAGAAAATAATTGTACAGAATGTGCAAGTAATTATATTTTATCAAATGAAACAAAAGAATGTTTAACGCAGGAAGAACTGAATAACTAAATAAATGAAAGCTTAAAATAAGAATTTTCGAATTGTAAAATTGAATTTAAAAAATTAAAATGAAAAATAAATCAATTAACAAATAGGTAATTAAATAGGAAATGATTGTTCATCCTTGTTCTCATTTTGCATATCCATTTCTAAGATTTGTTTAGGAATGTTTGTTACAACAACTGTTTTGGCAGCTTTTATTTTTTGTTTGAATTAAGACACATTTTTGATTTGGTATTACACTCAAATGTTTTAAATGATTGGAAATCTCTCTTTGGATAAAAACATGAATATCCTTTGGATGAATATTGGTTTTTTAAAGAACTAAAGTGTTTATAATTTCTACAACCTAATAACTTAGAGTTACTTTTAAGATAAAAGTTAAGTTTTGATTGATTTTAATTTATTTAGCATTGGCTTTAATGTGTAGAATTAGTACTAGAACTTCATTTAGAATTGTTTTTATTAGTTAATAGCTTTATTTCTTGTTTTTCTTTTGATGTTTTTCTGCTATTTAATGAAAAACTAATTAGGAATTCTAAACAGACTCCACTAATACTTGACATTAAATGGATTAATTAGATACTTTATGCTGTCATCTAACTTAATAATAATCTACAGTCTTTAGATAGTTAAACAAAAAAATTATTTGGAAAGTGGTAATATATATATCATGGCAATATTTGGCTCAATCTACTTTTCGCTTCAAATATTCTGCTTCTATGTAATTAAATACTAAATGTCAAGCTCATTTTCAGATAAAATAAATGTCATTTAAAATAATATCCATCAAAACAAATGTTTTTGTAGACTATTTTGGATTTTTTTTGAACTTAGAAAAATAATTTGTCTTGTTTGTTTGATTATTTTTAATCAATTTTAGTACAAAGGATTTGTTATTGCTTCTGTTAGCCTGCTTTTTTATTTGTACATATACTTAATAAAACCATTACAAGCTACCATAGATTTTATATCAATTAGTTTCTTAGAATTTAGTTGCATAAGTCTATTTATTATTTATAACTTAATATCTGGCAGAGACGCACTTAATATTGAAGTTAAAATAGCCCTTTACTTATCAATAAGTAATTTTTTTTCTAAAATTTAATTCAAAAAAATAATTATTTTTAATTTTAAAAAATGAATAAACAGCCTTTATAATTATAACATTTGCAGTCAACATATTTCTAATTTTACTCTTATTTTAGAAAATATACTTGTTTCTTTCAGGATACATGCTTTAAAAAAATAGATAATCCATTCAAAAATCAAACAAATTATCAGTAATACAACAATTTACTCTTCCTAATTCCAACAAAGATTTAGAAATTGTGCTAGCTAACATTTCTATGAATTCTTCAACATTAAATACTAAAAAATACACTGCAAAAAAATAAATTAAATGAAAACATTAGAACATTAAATTTATTTTAGTGCTTCAGTTATCTTGATATTTATTTTAATTAAATTATTTATTTATATGGTTCTTAAAAATTTAATTTATATTCAATATTTCTGAAAATAAAATTTTTATGTTAATGTAATTAATCTAGTATTTAAAAATCAAATTTTATAAAATATTTTACCAACATACATCTTATTTAATTTATTGTAACAAATTAAAAAAAATAATTTTAGAGGCACTTGTTAATGCAATTTAGGGTATTTTCTTGATGAAAAAAAGAACTAATGCTAAAAATCCATAGAAAATTGCTATAAATGTAGTGATAAAATTTCTTGTGATAAATGCAATCAAAGCTATTTTAAGAGTTATAATGGATGATACAATTTGGATTGTCCAGCTACATTTTTAAAAAATGAAAAGGAAAAGGAATGTTTTTGTGATCAAAATGGTGAGCCTATTAACAACAGTTCTGAATAGTAAAATTTGTTTAGCTTTTAGGCATTTATTTAATTTAAATTTTAAGTTCTTGTGAGTGCAAATCTGGATTCTTTATAAAAGAGGGGAAATGAGAAAAATGTAGTAAGTTTTGTTCAATTTGCTAAAACTCTTCTACTTGCTTGGAATGTGCAAAAGGATATCTTCAATTTCAAGATGGTTCATGTAAAATTTGTGATACAACCAAAGGATATTTCATAAGGTAATTTAATTGTAAAAGAAATAACCTTAACAAAAATAAATACAGAGATAATAGGTGCATGAAATGAAATGTAAGGCTGGATGTATTTTATGTATAGATGAAATTACTTGTGTTGATGGAATTTAATGTGATGGAAAATAAAGATAAATTTTTGATATTAATCAAAAAAAATGTTTCTAATGTTTATGGAATAAACAAAAGAATAAATGTGTTGATAAATATGGGAAGAATTAAAAATATTTAAAGGAATAAATGATTTGTACTTAATGTTTTTATTAAAAAAATAATGAATGTCTTTTATAATATCCATCTAAGCATTTTGCAAATAAGTAAAATCAGTGCCTTCCTTGCCACTCATCTTGCTCTGAATGCTAAGGACTTAATCCTAACCAATGCTCTAAATGTACAAGTCCATAATTACTATAAGATGATAAAACTTGCTCTTAATGTGAGCCAAGAAAATATTTTGATAGCTAAAAATAAGAATGCCTTAAATGCTACAGCTCATGCGAAACTTGTGATGGTCCAACTCAAAAAGATTGCTTGACTTGCGCTGGATCTCTAATTTACTCCGAGCAAGCAAAGTAATGTGTAAGAATAGAGGAAAATTCAAAATATAGCAAGAAAAATAAAAATTGTAGCATTTTGAATGTAAATTTGAAATTTTATTTTTCTAAAATTATTTATTTTGAAATAATATGATAGGTGAAACATCTGGTTTAGACGTTTAGACTGTGAAAATATTTTAGATTCTAATTAAATACTTTTGAAAATAGAATATGGATTGATAATTATCAATTGGATATTCATGTTGATATTTTTAATTGTAAGTAAAAATAAGACATTAGTTTGTTTCTACTATATTTAGATACAATAGATGCTTGGGAATCTTTCTTTTTTAGAATAAGCTAATTTAATGAGATGGATGTGGGCTTTTTAAAGAATTTGTAGATTTATAATATATTTAATTTAATATCAAACAATCCCTTTTAGAGTGAAGATGATTTTGCTAAAGATTTTAATAAACATAAGAATTTCATCTAAAACACTTTTTACCATTTTGTCTATCTTATTCATAATAATACTATTTACCTTACTGTTAAGAAACAAATAAAAAAATTCAAAGAGACTATTTGAGTATATGAACATCAATGGGATTATAAGATTCTTTATGATATCCTCAAATTCATTAATGATTTATTATCTTTTGTATTTTTCAAATATAATGAGTTAAAAGTAAGCTTGAGTATTTTTTAAATCCTCTTCTTTTTGGTTGTTTACTTAGCAATTAATTTGAGTTTTATTTATATTACTATATTTAGTAAGAATGAAGCTTTAATTAAAAGAATAGATGTCTTTCTCAGTTGCTTAAAAGATAATAAAAAAAATTAGTAGCTCTTTTGGGTATTATTTGAAACGAGAGAGATAGTAACCATAGCTTGTATTGTGCTTTTTTAGAACTGTATTATTGGAGGTATTTTGGTAATAGTAGCATCTTTCTTATTTATAGTCTATTTATTTGCAACTAGACCTATTCTTGATAATTAAGACTAGCAATTAATCTTTTTGAATGAATTTATTTTAGTAATTGTTTTCATATTATCGTTTTTAGTTACTAATAGACAATGAATAAGCTTAAATACCTAAATTTCTACTTACTTATCAATAGGTAACATTTTTTTATTTCTTTTAAAAATTCACTAGAATTATTTTATAAATAGCTATGATACTTTTCATAATTCTTCAGATGGTTATAACAAACATTAATATATTTATTCGCATAACAACATAAGCACTACAGTATTTCAGGAATAGAAATTAACTTTCATCAGAAACCAAAAAGAATAATTTTGCTATGTTAGAATTTCAACAATTTAATTCTATTACTGATATAGAAACAATCCTCAACAAATCATTGAATCAAAAAAATATAAAATGGAAAAAAGTCAATATAAATTTTTGAAATGAGCAACGAATAAAAAAAAGCTATTTTGCTAATTTCAAAAAATAATAAAAGATTTAGCTTTTCATTCAAGTTTAATTGATTTGTTAATAAAAAAAACTCATGATTAATATTACTAACTTTAATAAATTTACTTCTAATAATATGTGAGTAAAGTACTATACTTATTATTCATGTATATTTATCTGTGTATTTATTCTTTCATTAAAAATTTGGTAAAGTCTTAATAAATATCTATTAAATCACCCTTTTATTATATCAATCTCGGTCAGAAATGTAATGTGAATTAATCTTAAATTATTTTTAATTCAGTTTAATAAAAGATATAAAATAAATGTATATATTTTTGGATTATTTTTCTTCAGAATATATTAGCAGTAAACCACCAACATATACTGATTATGCTGTAAATGCTGATTTTATTTTTTATTGTAAAGAAAGAGCTTTAATTAATTATGGTATTCTCGCATAATTTAGGATTCTTAGAGTATTTCAATTTTTTTTATTTGATGTAGTTAGTCATCTATAAATATTTGGGTAAATTACACTACAAAAGTGTAAGAGGGGACTTGATAAAAAAATATTTAATTCATTATTTAAATAGTAAAAAATGAAAATGAAGAGAATTTGTTTGTAAGCTATGGATACTAATTAAATTGATTGTATAAATTTTATTTATGGTTGAGAAAGAAAAAGAAAAGAAATTTGATGTATCTTAAATGTGTAAATAATTATAAAAGATTTGTTTTAACAAGATAGGTAATTTATAAATTCTTATTCATGTATTTGATTGTTTGCGGAGTATACGAATTAATTATAGATGCATCAAAAGCGCAAATTCATTTTAAATTGAAAGTAAAGAAAAATACTAAGAAAATAAATAAAAATTGCAACTTGAATAATTGCATAGATAAATTATTAATTAATTAGGATAAAATACTAATTTAAATTCAGTAATCTAAAAAATTAGATTACTTTGCATTACCCTTGTATTCTTTTAAATTATTTCTCTTCAAATCAACTTTTGATTTTTTAGCTTACATATTTCCAAATTATTAGATTTTAGATGCTCTTTTTATAGTAAATCATTCAAAGAAGGCCAAATATAAATTAAGGAAAGAGTAAGCTTTATCTCTTGTTTTTTATTGATTTTTTTGGTTATTTTAAATTTAAAATAGCTTTTATAAATCCAAAGAAAATAAAGGTTTTAGTTACAATTATTTTTTATAACTAAGAAACCAAGAGTTTTTATTGAGCTCTGCTAGATTGCTTGAACAGGTTTTAAATATGATCAAGATTTATGCACGATTTAATTTGTATAAATACAAAGTATCGATATCTAGGCCATTCAATTTATTTATTAAGTAATTAATTTATGGGAACAAAAATTGTTTGTGCAAATCAAACAAATCAAATCAATTTTTGGATTTGAAGAGATTTGCAGAAATCACAAATAGTTGATAATTCAATCAATCAAACTTAGATTCTATTTTTATAATTAATAATTTTTGATCTATCAAGAATAGCTTGATTTACAAATGTAAGTTAAATACATTATATTTTAAACAGAAAATAATGTAAAGTATATATCCTCGCTTTAGCAACAAAGATTATCTCAAATTTCAAAAGCAACTCTGTATTTCCTCCATTTAGCTTATTTTACAGTAATTTTTACTTTTTAAATTGAAACGAATCTTTCAAAAATAATTTTTAGAGATTTTTGCATAATCAAATTTGAGAATAAAATTTGTCGAAAAGTAACTTACTTCTCCCAATAAAAGAAAAATTTCAAATACCGAATTTTACAAATTAAATAAAAAACATTGAAATTTGATTTGCAATTTGCTATTTGATTTCCCTCTTTTTCTCTCTTCTGAGATAGAAAAAAGAATAGAGTAAATTAATTAATCATTCGGACATACAGACAGACAGACTTGATTAATAAATTATTCAACAATAAAAAATTCAATTAATTTTCTTTTGGAAAGCAAACATGAAGTAATAAATTTCATTCAAATATTTTCAGTTATTGTTGATTCAGATTTGTTACATCAGCTCTTCCTTGGCTATTCTTGATATTATCCCTGTTTAAATATCTAGTGATGTCTTCTACATCCAAGTAACTTGTTTCTCCATTTTATTTTGAAGTCATTTTTGTTTTGTTAGGAAAAATCAGCAGCTATCTATCAGAAAATTAATGATGTTTACAGGTGCTCACTTTTTAGTGATATGGGTGACATTACAGCCACATACTTACTTCCTTCATTTTTATAAATTAATAAATATTCTCATTATTTTATTGAGGTAACTTAATACTTAAAATGGAGCTTAATTTTTTATTTATTTATTTCATTATGATATGTATTAGAATAATGTTTTATATATCTTTACAAATGGACAAAATGCTTACTAAATTATAGATTTCACTATTATTGAAAGCGGTAATAGTAATTACTATTAGCAAATTTAATATCCAAAAAATATGAAATACTCTTGTTCAGCACAAAACATGTACATTTACAAAGAAGTAAGCTACAAAAAAAATAAGTTTTTTTATGAATATTAAAATTTTCTTTTTTCCTAAAGGATAAGTTTTATTATGCTTGCTAGAGTACTTATAGCTATTTTGTTGTTTCTGATACATCTTTTTAAAATCTCTTTAAATCAAGTTCGTATTAAACAGTTGACTCTCTCCTTACTGAGAAAAATTTTTTGATTTATAATGACAAATTATGCTATAATAAAAAATAATCATCAATAAACTTTTCTTCAGATGAAATGGTTAACATTGATGTAAATTTTAATGATTTATTAAATACAAAAATTTAATTATAATTTAAAAATCAGCTACAAAATAACATTTTCATTTTGAATTATAAATTGACTTTGCTTACTTTTAGTGGTTCTAGTACAACTGTTTCTAAAGCTGTTAACTTAGGCTATGCATCAGAAAATGTATTCATGTCAAGTATAATATATTTTGGCACAGTAACAAGTTTTTTTTATTTAAATAAATGAAAAAATTTATTTATTTTTAAAAAAAGATAAATGTTATCTTTACCTATGATTATAATTAATCAAAATTAAAATATTTCAATGCATAAACTTTGACCGAATTGACCGCTCAAGGAGATTCAATTTAAATGTCAGATTACCTTTATATTATACAATTTGAAGTAACTTAAATATTACCAAATACAATTTAAATTAATGACTCTCAATTTATTAATAAAAAAATAATTTTTTTTATTTTAATTTTAAATAAAAATATTATTGGAAATAATAATAGAATATTGTCTTTATAAAAACTACTCAGTATATTCTTAGTTTGTAGTAGAATACAATCTTGGTTAAAAAAGTTAATTTTTCATATCCTAAAGCTTACTCACTAAATTATGCTAATTTAGAAAGATAGAATTTTAGAAAGGTAAATTATTTTATTGTTTTTTGCTTTTTTGGAAAAATTATTAGAAAAAATATTTATTTATTGATTAAAAAGTACTAATCTTATGAAGTAAAATAAGGATCAAACAAATATATTATGAAGCTTTATGATATGTATTAATTTTGCTAGGAAGGATGTGAGGTTTGTCTAAACTAAACCTAATGCAGTAAATGTATTTAGTCATACTTTTTAGATTATTCTTAAAACTGTGTTTTAACTTGTCCTAATACTTATTCCCCTGATTCTACTTTGAGAAAATGTGTTTGCTCAGGGGGTCAAATAGAAACACCTCAGTAATTATTCATTTATAAATTTTGTCATTTTTTTATTTTTAATAAATTTTTAGGAATAAATGTTAATGCCAAGATGGCTACTCTTTTTTAAATAATGTTTGTATGAAATGTCCAGATAATTGCTAGACTTGCACATCTTCTACTGTTTGTACTTTATGCAATAGCACTTATCTCCTTAATTTTAATAAACAATGTGTTAGTTAATGCCCTGATACGTACGAACCAGATTAGGCTCTACAAAAATGCATTTGTGGTGCAAACAAAACAGAAATAAAGTATGAAGAAAAAATCTATTTTTATCTTTAAAATGTTTTAAATAAAAATTTAGTAACTCTTGTGTTTGTAATGAAGGGTACCTTTTAGAAGGGGCAACTTGCAGTCAATGTCCTTAAAATTGCAAAGTCTGCTTATCTACTAGTTAATGTACAACTTGTTTTTCTAATTACTATCTAGATTATAGCAAGTAATGTGGAAGTGAGTGTCCAGCAACATATTAAAAAGACATAACAGGAATTTGCTCATGCTAAGGAGGTTCATTTGAAAATTCATTGTAAAAATTAGAAATATTTTTTTGAATATTAAAATATAGAAAATTATTTTTATATTAAAAAATAAGACATAAGTGTGTTTGTCAAGATGCTTAAGTATTAGAAAATGGAGTTTGTGTTAGCTGTCCTCCTGATTGTCTTGAGTGCTATAGTTCAACTATGTGTACTAAATGCTCAGCTTCAAAACTTTTAAGTTTTGAAAACAAATGCATAGATGTTTGTTAAGATACTTTTCTTACTGACTTAGTCAATTAAAAATGCTACTGTCCATAGAACCAATCAGTTAACATTAAGTAATTGTTTTATTTAAATTATTGTTGAAAAAAATATTTGTATTTTGCTATTAATGTTAAGTGGGAAATGCGATTGTAGTGAAGGTTTTTACAGAAATAGCACTACAAACAATTGTGAAGCCTGTCCTCTTAATTGCAGTTCCTGTAGTAGTAATACCAGCTGTTCAAAATGTCTCCAAGGCTACTACTTTAACTATTCGCAAGAATGTGTTTCTAAATGCCCTGATACATATCATATTGACTCAGCTTAATAAAGATGTGTATGTGGTGAAGGTCAAATAGAAAATAAGTAATTTTAAAAATTTTTTATTGAATGAGAAATCAGAAAAAATTTAATTTAATTAGCAACTCATGTTCATGTCCTGATAAATAGGTCTATGAAAATAATAAATGTGTTGATTGTAATTCTAATTGTGCCCAATGTATATCCTCAACTTAATGCTCTAAATGTGAGATATCTTATGTATTAGTTAATAATCAAACATGCGAATCTTAATGCCCAAATAATACATATGAGGTGAAGGATTAAGTTTGTGTTTGTGGTGAGAATAAGGAAGAAAAAAAGTATTTATTTATTATTTTATTGATTTTTTTCCCCAATTATTAAACGAATTTAATGAATTATTTTAGTCAACATTGTGTATGCAAAAAAGGTTTTTTTGATAGTAATAATGATGGTAACTGTTAAAGCTGTATTGCTTCTTGTGATGTTTGCTAAAACTCAAGTGAATGTTAACAATGCTCAGCCAAAACATATTTAAATTTTTAAAATCAATGTGGAAGTGATTGTCCTCCAAGTTTCATTAAAGATGAGCAGAATTTAAAGTGTGTTTGCCCTAACAATTTCCGACTATAATAGTAAGATAGCAAATAAATATTTAAATTAATTTATTTTATTTAATAATAGTAACTAGTGTTTATGTGATACAGGTTACTCCGAAGTAGGGGGAGTATGCATCAAATGTCCATAGAATTGTAATTCTTGTTCTTCAGAATAAACCTGCACTAAGTGTTTTGCTGGTTAATTTTTAGATTATAATAGTACTTGTTCTACTGATTGCCCATAAACTTATGTTAAAGAATCAAATATATTAGAGTGTGTATGTGGGGTAGGTTAAACAGAAAATAAAATTAAGTAATTCATTTCATTTTACTTTTTACAGAAAAAATAAAATTGAAAACCATTTAAAAAATATCATTTAGACATGAGTGTGTTTGCAGTGACGGATATTTTCCAAATTCATCAGATGGAACATGTGAGTAATGTATACCTAACTGCTCATAATGCTCAAATTCAGCTGAATGCCAGAAATGCAGTGATAATAATTTTTTAGATTTACAAAATAAGTGTGTTTCAGAATGTCCTGCAACATTTGTTAAAGATCTTCAAAATTTTACTTGCGTTTGTTCTTAAAATTCAACCTTGAAGAAGTATTTCATTTTTTTACATTTTATTTGTTTCTTTGAATTAATAATTTATTTTTAATTCATTAAAGTGGTATTTGCGAATGCGATTAAGGGTATATAATGTAATCAAACAATACATGCAAGGTTCAATGTTCTGATTTTTGTGAAAGTTGCACTTTTGTTGGTGAATGTGATGTATGCCAATAAGGATATTTTTTAAATTTTGATTTAACTTGTGTTTTAAAATGTCCTCCTTCTTTTATTTAGAATGAATAAACAAAATAATGTGAATGTGATTCTTTGGCTGAGTTAATCAATGTTTCTTAATTGTAATCATTAGATCAATTTTTATTAGAATTCATATATTTTTTTTTAGTGAAAAGAAATGTGTTTGTCCAACTGATCGAATTTACCAGGATGGAAATAAATGTTTGAGCTGCATAAAAGATTGTAAGAAATGCACTAGTGGAAGTGTTTGTGATAAATGTGTAGAGGGTGTTTATAAATATAACGATGGGACATGTGGGCCATGTGATACTAAGAAAGGATATTTTATTAAGTAATTTCCTTATTTTATGAATTATTAATATTTAAAACTTATTATAGAAGTATAGATGAATGCGGATCATGCAAGCGTCAATGTCTAGAATGTTCAGACGAGCTTACATGTAATGTAGACCTAGTTTGTAACTATGATGAAAAATATGATCCAATAAAAAAGGAGTGTATCAGATGCATTTATGATTTAGATAATTAAAAATGTGTGGACTAATGCTCAGATAAACAATTTTACTAGTAAGATAAAATGTTATGCAGTTAATGCTTCTACTTAGATAAGTAATGTGTATAAATCTGTCCAGCAACTAAATATTATGTTGGAGATTAGAATACTTGTATTAAATGCTATGATCAATGCTTGAAATGTAAAGGCTAAGCAGAAAATGAATGCACTGAGTGTGAAAATCCACTTTAGCTTTAAAAGAATGGATAATGCTTAAGATGCCCTGAAAAAGAATTCTTTAATCAATAAATTAAAAAATGTGAATCATGTGATTAAAATTGTAAAATTTGTTCAGGACAAACAAAATATGATTGCACTAAGTGCGAATATAATTTTAAACCATCCATTTTATATGATGGTAAGTGTGTAAATGATATCCAATTGAAAAATGAAATAGAATATAAACATAAAGTTACCTATTCTGAATGTAAATCAAATTCATTTATTTTTTTTTCAGCTATCTCTATTTTTCTACGAGCAAATGATATTTATTCTATTATACTAAATATCAAAAAACTCCATAAATTAAAATGTTTACTTAATAACAAGAACCAATCAAATTACAAAAAAAATAAAATACTACAATAAAAAATAATAATTAAAAATGCAATATTGATCTTTATTAGATAAAACAATAAAAATGAAAATTGAAATTAATAGAAAAACATTGAATTTATTCTAAAAATATTTTATAAAATAAAAGGCTAAGGAAGTGAGGAAGAATGTAAAAACTAATATCACATGTCTGAAGAGATGGCTATTATATCTTTTGGAGTGAATGTGGGAAGCTTGATTCTTTTAGGAGTTAGTTTATTCTTTTGCCCTGTAATAAACTCTATTAGTTGGTATTACATATAAATTTAGTAACTTTTAGGGAATAACGCATATTTTAAGAAGGCAAATATTTACTATATGAATATTGGATACTTAAAAAATCACTAAATTTATAATGTATTTAACTTGATTAGCTTTAACTCTCTCCAAAATGATGAGGATTTACTAATAAATCTGAATATGTATAACTTTTCTTTGAAGCTTTCAAATTTATACCAACATTTTCTTTAGAACTTTTTTTACTAGTTTGTTAGCTTTTCTTTACTCCTTTGCTTCATACTTATATTCTACTTATTAAAGAATAAATTTCTTTTAGCTTATAAAATTAACGACTACATTAATTTGAATATGCTCATTAGATACTTCATGATTGCTGTAAATTATTTAACGGTGGCATCTCTTTTCGTTTTTAAGTATGATGTCTCTATACAAAAAGGAAATATTGCCTTCATATTGGTTCTTCTTCTTTTTTATGCGGCTTTGTAAATATTCTCAATTTTTATTTTGAGCTGCAGAAAAACTCTTCCAATAGTCAGTACAGTAAGAGTGTATTAGTCAGGAATACATTAGGAAAAAAGAACCTAATAATTTTTTTGGCAAGTATTTGAATTTAGAAAAATTGCTTGTATTTTAATATAGATACTTTACATTAATAACAAAGGAAATGGTTTCATAGTTCTTTCTACATTTATGATATTTACAATCTATCTTCTAGTAACTACTCCTTTTATACATAAAATTTGCTAAATTTCAGCTATCTTTACTGAAGTTATGGCTATGCTTCTGTTAATTTTATTTGAGTTGATGACTAATAGAGAAGAGTATAACATAAATATTTCTACAGCACAGTCTATAGCAATAAGTAACAATTTTTAATTTAAATTACTTAATTTTAATTAATTGTCTTTAATATAATAGCATATATAGCTCTCTCTTTTATTTTGAATATATATTACATAGTCCTTGGCATAATTTATCTCTTAAAATATTTGAAAGAATTAAAATAAAAAAGAAGACCAAAATTAAGTACTGATCTATAAGAATCTAATAGAGAGTCCTAAGCCCAAATCAGCAATAGCTTAGAAATGAGCAATATAAAAAAATCACTAGTTAGAGTTAGTTGGAAAAATGTAGAAAAATCATGAAAATCCTATTTATAAAATCTATAACAAATTTAAATTTTAAAACTACTACTACTGCTATAAAAATATTACTTTTCATTTATTTGTTAACAAATTTTCGTATTAAAAATAAAATATAACAAACTTATTAAATTCTTGCATTTTATCTTAATTTTTGATAATATTTTATTTTTAAATATTTTACTTTGTTAAATTTTTGATAGATAGATAGATAGATGTAATTTGAATAAAAGTCAAAAAGAAATGAATAGAATTTATTAGTCTTTTTATTTAAATTTTTTTCTTGATTAACTTTTAAAATAAAAGAAGATTTTGGTTAACATTATAATTGTATAAATTTGTTGACATTTGAAAAAGATTTGATAAAATAAAATATAATGCAGAAAAATATTAAAATTTACAACAAATTATAATATGTAATAAATTATTTTACTTTTTTATCATTGAAAGATTAAATTAATAAAATAAAAAGTTAGTTAACTCCTCTTTTGAAGAACATATTTCTCTTCATATTGACTTGAAGTAACATTTTTTATTTTTTATATCTTTTATCAAAAAAATAATAAGCCAATAAAAATTAGAAAGGAAAGATATTTTAGAACTTGGGAGTTGTTTAGTAAAATGCATTAACCTAACCAAATTAACAATATATTTGATGTAATTTTTTTTTATTGGAGAAATTTATCTTAAAATATTTAAAAAACAATTAAAGAATATTTATTGCTTATAACTTTTAAATAAAAATTTATTTATAAATAATTTAATTTAAAGAGATTGCAATATTGATAATCAATCTATTTCTTAACTTAGTATTTATCTGGCAGATTTAAAGAATCTAGAAATGCTTAATTTATATCTCTAGTAAATAATAAATTTAGATTCTTAACTTTTAAAATTTCAAAAAAATGGATTAATATTGATTGAAATAATACTTTTCATGATTAAATATTTATTATCTATTGAGGAATTTATTGAATTATATTTTATAGTAAAAATATTATTGGAGATGAAGGAATATCTTTTTTAGGGAAGAGTTTACAAAAATGTGAAAAACTTAAATAATTAGAAATATTTTTAACGTAAGAATTTTATTTGTTTAAAAATATAACTGTTTGTTTTCTTTTTTTAAAAAGTTTATTTAAAATATAATAAAAGTAAAAATTTAATTAATGCTAATGGTGCAATCGGCTTTGGTTAGCAATTAACTAAATGTAGAAACCTATCAACTTTAATCATTTCTTTCTAGTAAGCAAAATTAAATTTGAATCTTAATTGTTTCCACAATAAATATTAATCTTAGAAAACTGCTCTCTTTTTTCTTAAGATAGTTAGTTTATTTTAATTTTTTTAATATGAAAAGATGGAATTATATTGGCGATGAAGGTCTTCAAGGTTTTATTTCAAATTTACTATAATCCACTGCTCTGATCCATTTAGATGCACTGTTTGGGTATTTATTTTCTAATTATTTTTTTTCAGGAAAAAGAACAAATTTAAAATGAAAATCATCAACAAAAACTTACAAATGAAAATAAAAATTTATTATGCATCATATTTAAATACCTTATTGCTTTTTAGTTTTTGTAATATAGGCACAAAAGGTGGGTTATATTTAGGTCAAGTTTTAGCAAAATTTAACAATCTGAAATATCTAAGGATCTCATTAATGTATTAAAATAAATCTTGTTTATACTCCTAACTTAGATTTAATAAGAATAGATATTTTCTAAATTTAATTTTATAAAAAAATTAAATAATTAAAAGGAATAATTAAATTCAATCTGAAGGAGCAACAGGTTTATTTTAGGGTTTACAAAATTGCTCTAATCTTTAAACTCTTAAATTATGTTTACTGTATAAATATTGTTATTTCTTTATTTCAATAGTAATTGCTAATTTGAAAAATAATTTTAAAGTTCTAGTAATATCGAGGCCTAAGGTATAGTTAGCTTATCCTAAGCTTTATAAAATTTAAGTAATATATCAAACTTGGAATTGGTTTTAGGGTAAATTATTTAGAAATATGTTACTATTTCAATTTATTTTTTATCTTTTCAATTTCTTTTATGTTTAATTTAGTTTTTTTTTAATTTTTGTTAAACTTATTTATTTAAATGATAAAAATTAATCTTTTTAAGAGAAAATAATTTTGGTAATGAAGAGCTATTCCAGTTAGCCTCTGTATTAGTAAATCTAAAACAACTATATAGCCTCAGTTTAGACATTTAGTAATATATTTATTATGTTCTATGATTCTGATTTTATTTAATTTCTTAAATTATTAACTCTTTATTTAGTATAGCTAAATATGCTTTTTCAAAAATTTTAATTTATATCAATTAAATAATAAAAGAGCCAATAATTTAAGTAGTCATGACATAGAACAATTTTATTAATCTTTAGCTGGGATGAAAAATATCCATATTTTAAGCTTAATTTCCTTGTATAATTCTATTTTATTAATACAATTCAAATAAAAATTTACATTATTTTAAGTTCTGATTAATTAGGTTAGAATACCAAGAGAAGATTTAAAAAAATGATAAGATTAGTAAAGAAAGACTTTGAATATATATGAGTTTGAATGATTAATTAAACTAATTACTTTTTTAAATTAAAAAAAATATTTCTCATAAAAATTTATAAACAAATTAAATATTTTGTATAAATACTTTCATTAAAAACTTTAATATTTCATTTTTATTGTAAAAATAAATAGCATCAAACATTAATAATAACAAAGAAATTATATTAAAAATCGTTTATGAAAGTTTTTAAATTAATTTAAAAAAACAAAAATTTATTAAAAGAATTTAATTTTTTAGTTAAACAAAAGATTTATTTATAAAATTTAGTTTTTTATTGATTTTAAATCCTTTAATAATTATTAAAATAAGCAAACATAATTAAAGAAAAATGTTCATTGTGATTGAATTGATTTTTATATTTGTATTATTTTATAACTTAAAGCATATTTTTATCACGCTTTTATGCAAATTATTTAATAAGTATTAACAAAGGGTTTTTTAATTAATTAAGAAATAAATATATAATTAGTTAGAATTAATTTTTGTCATATGTCTTCATCCCATTCATTGCTTTCATCTGGATTAAATTCTTCTTCAACGTTATATTTATATCCCTTATCTCCAGGTTTTAGACTGTTTTTATTAAATAAAACTTCCATTTTATTTTTATGTTTTTATAGCTCTTCATTAGATAATTTATTTAAATTGTAATTGTTGTAATCAATTTTATAATCATCTTCATCATCTTCTTCTTCTTAATCCTCTTCTTCCTCTTCATCCTCATCATCTTTATAGTAATCATATTCATCTTATTATTACATTTTACTTGTTTATATGCTACCTGCTCCTTTTTTACTCCAAGCATATTTAAATACTTCATCTGCATTTTCATAATCTTCTTCTTCATCTTCTTCATCATCATTACCTCCTCTTAAGTAACTGGGTTTACTGCCATATATAGAAGAAGCAGCTGCAGTTTTTGAGTTAGCACTAGATGATCTAATTTAACTGGAGCCTGTCAATAAAGAAGCAGCTGTTGTAGATGAAGTAGCACCTCTTATTCCAGAACTTGCTCCTTTAAAATCATTTCCAGTTAAAGGTGCTAAACTATTTGATTTTTTAGGTGGTTCTGATTTTTTAGGAGGTTCTTTTTCTACCTTTGATTAGGATGGCTTAGCTGATTTAGCATTATTTGTTTTGCTTCCATTACTTAGTCTTTTCTACAAATGTGAAATTAAAGCTGTTATTTTTTAAACAAATGAATATGTAATTATTTTTTGATTTGAAATGAATAGAGTAAATTACATTTTAATTGATCATCAGAAATTTAATCATCATTTAAATATGATTCATGCTTTTTTCTTAAATATTCAATAGCATCTTTTGCATCAGTGTCTTTTTATAGTTTTTTTAATTTCATTTTATGATGATAAAGTTTTCCAGAATCAGGATCTAAGTATTCAAGAGCTAATTTGTGTTAAAATAAAAATGATAAATTTGATTGTTTCAGCTTTTAATATTCTATCATTACTTATTGTTGGAGGATCATACATTAAACCAAATCTTTTTGGAATTATTTCCTAACCATATTTAGTTTTTGCTCCTTTCTATGATGATATTGGCTTGGACTATTTTTTATTAGTTGTTGCAGATGCAGCTGCTGCTGCAGTGGATTTTTAACTTGTTGTTTTAGAAGCAGCTTAAGTACTTTTTGATGCATCTTAAATTGATTTAGTTTCCCCAAATCCTCCTCCAAAACCTGATGTATAAGAAGAACTAGGTTTTTTTGTTTGAGATGTCATTAATGCTGAAGAAAGTCCACCTGACAGTCCTCCGTTTTTAGAAAGAGAACCCGTTAAACCAAATCCTTTTTTAGGCTCTGATGAACTACTTCCTCCAATAGAGAAATTATATGGATCATTTTTACTTCCACCTATAGAAAAATTGTACATATTGCTTAAACTTTCTGGCAAAATTTGTTTGATCTTTAAAATAATATTGATATATTTTTCTACTAAAATTTCTTTGATAAACCTAAAATTTTTGAAAATTTAGTTATTTAATATTTTTTTAAAGAAAATGGGATTAATTATTTCATATAAGAAATCATCTTTTGATATGACTGATATAAATAATAGTTGTTATTGCAAACAAACTATCATTTTTTCAATCTATGAGATCATCTTATAATATATATTAGTTAATTTATTTATGGATGGAAGTAAACATAACATAAAGGTTAAACAAAATTAAAACTACCATTACCCTGTCTAAAGTGCGGTTATTAAATTAAATTTAATATTTTTTGTGCTTCTTCTACTTCAAGTATTTCAAGAGTTGCAAAATATTATTTCATATTAAATAATATTAAATCAAAAATAATTAAGAAAATGAGAAGATATGACTGAGAAGAACAGAATTATTAAAGTACATAATTTTTAATCTTTAAATATTCACATTAATCAGCTTATGTATGAAGGATTCAATATTATACAAAATTTATAAAAATCAATGTATATTTTTTTGCTTCTACTTCAAGTGCTTTTAATGTGATTTCCTATTAAATAACATAGATTATGAATTAATAAAAAAAACTTCATTAAAATTAAAAAAATTTAAATAAGTGTGAATCTATGGTAGAAATTAAAATAGCAAAATATAATTATTTCTATATAAATTAGACTTAAATTTTCATAATCAGTTTATTTAAACAGAAAATATTGCATAAAAACTATACAAAATCAAAATAAATTTTTGCTTCTACTTCAAGTGTTGAAAAATTTTATTTATAATTTAACAAAGACATAGCTTAATTATTAATAAATTAATTTTAATCCAAAATAAAAAGAAATTAAAGCAAACGAGAAAATTTTATTAACTTTTATTACAAATGATCATTTGAATAATATTAAATTTGAATATTTAAATGTTCAAATATATCAACTTCTTTATCTACTTCAGTAAGAATAGCAATATATTTATAATAAACAAAATGAAAATTTTATACATCTACTTTTTTCGCTACACAAGATTATTTCCTAATCTTAACGAAGTGAGATAAATAAAATTAATTAGTTCATATGAAATTGAAAAAAGATATCCTATAATGAAGAAATGAAAACCCTAAAAGAAAGCAATAAATTTAATTTATGTTTCAGTTATGCCTTTAAATTATCCTTCAACTCTTCAACTGAAAGACTTGCAAAAAGATGGAAATTAAAAAAAATGAATGAATGATCTCTAAAATTTTTTAGTAATTTGAAACAAATTTTTTGTCACATTTTTAGTTTAATAAAAACTGAACTTTTTAAAGGTAAATAAATAGCTTTATAATTAAGTCTAACTTCTAAATTAATATTAAGAATTTGAATAAATATACATGAAGACTTACTAAATATTGTTATGAGTTGAGAAAAGGGGAAAATTGTTTGTTTTTCTTTATTACTCTTGTACTTTTTATTAATTTAATTAATTTTCAACAAAATAAAATTTAATAATTTTTGAATATTTTTTCATAACAAAAGAAGATTCAAACATTGATGAATTAGGATGCATTTTTTTTGAGAACACTATATTTAACTTTACCTAAACCCTAGATATTTTAAATAACGCTTTTTTTTCCTATATTTTTTCTATTTTATTTACTCTTCGCTTAAATTTCTGATTCTTTTTTCCTCTAATACATTTTATGCTATGCTAGCACAAACTTAGAGTTGCCTTGCTAAAAGTAGAATTCGTAATCTTTCAGCTTGTCAAAATACCACATCACCATTTCTTAATGATTTAAATTTACTTAAACAGTATCAAACTAAATTGTATGACTTGCAAAATTTTGTTAAAACTTTATTCTATCATCTAAGGACAATGAAGAATCTTTATTGATCATTTTACTTAAACGTTAGGATCTTTCTTTTTTATTTTTCTTTTTTTAATCTATTTAAGTCATGCTACCCTTAGATATTTTATTGATTTCATCTTAAAAGAATAATTCTACTTCAGGTACTTTTCCTATGCTACCTCTATACTTACTATTTTCTCGTTTAGTATTTGAATTTTAACATCTAATTTTGGGTTGTATTTGATCTTATTAAGAACCTTACTGCCTAATTTTTTTTTCAGATTTTTAATTTTCATATTGCAATTGAGCTTCTTTTCCTTAGGCTGCCTAGTTACTTGCTTGGGACATATAAGTATTCACATAGTTTTTATAGTAATCTTTATTTGTTTGTTCATTATTAGTGTTGAGAGACAATAATAATTCTGAGTCCTCTAATTTAATCTTCGCTGAACTGTTATCAAATATTGATGGCTTCCTTTAATTTTTTTTTTCTTCTTCCTCATTTAACTCTGTATTTGTAATAAATATTTTATTTTCCTAAACCTGAGTTGAAAGTAGATTTTGCTAATAATTAATGCTTGGTTCACTTTCATATAAAAACTAATGCTGAGAACTCTCATCAGTAAAAGACTCATCTTCATTTTAGTTTAAAAGAGCTTCATCTTCTTCAATCATTTTTTCGAGGTATTTGACTCCCCTTTCAAAGACTGTTTGAATCATTTTCAGGGAATTTTACTTCTACTTTGATGGTCTAATTTAAAATTTTCTATCCTGCTTAAAGCTTTGAGTCATTTTGACTACTTACTTGACTGATTCTTTGTTGAAGTGAACAAGGGTACAGCTACCTTATAGATGCTTAAAACTTCCACATGCAGTGCATTTTATGTTCATTGATTAATAGTTTTCATACAATAAAATTTTATCTTTCATTGAAAAGAAAGTTTGAAAATCTTTTGGATGATCTTTTATGACTTCTAAGAAACTCTAATTGCTGATTTTTGCAATTTTAGTAAATCCTTTTGAACGGGCAGAGGCACTACGAGCCATTCCTGTAAAAAAGTTAATTTGTCCTAAAATGTTTCCAGTTTTCAAGAAACAAATAGTTTTGTGTGAGTTTTTGTCTTATTAGTTTTAATTGTAAATTTCTACTTAACCTTCAATTATCATAAGAAGAGCTGAATCAGAAAAATCGTTTTCTTAAAATATAACTTAATTGGGAAAGTAAAATATTTCCTCACATTAAGTTGCTAAATTTTCTAAAGTATACTAGCTGAAATTATTCTTCAAAAAATCGATTTTTGCTAGTATCTGCTAAAAATATTCCTTACGCATAAGAGTTGTGAGTTCACTAGAGATCTTAGATAATACATTTTAAGTTTCTTCATTCATTTTTTAATAGTTTTTTTCATAGTAATATTCTAAATAGATGTTAACTCTTCTTTACAAGCTCATTGAAATATTCTTTTCCCTCATATAGTCATTAATTATATTCAAATCACTTTTTTTGTTCTCTTCGCTAGCATTAATATCTTCTAATATGCATCCAGTTGCATTTAGCATGTATCCTATGATAATAACAATAAAAGGCATGATAACACAAGTAAAAGTAGTCTGTAATACTGTGTATGCAGTATTAGAACCTGTTGTCATCAAAGTTAGAGCCCAATAAATAGAAAGCAAGTAAGCTTTCCACCAAATATTATCAGCTCCAAATGTGTCAGCAAACCAAGTCTGATGTTCACCGATCAATTTAGTCTCAATTATTGCTATTATGTACCACAGACATGCAATAAAATGGGCAATAACAAATAATTTGAATATCAAATTAATTAGTTTCATTATGTAATACCTTTTCATCATCATGCATAAACACTTTTCTAGTTCATCAAAATCAGCTTAAATACTCTTTAATTTAATAAAGCATATGACCTGTAAAATATAGTTTATAGGTGTCATGGAGAAACTTTATTATTCATTGTTGTACTGCTGTAAGTTGATAGTAAATAAACAAAATATAGGTAATACATCAAAGAATGCTCTTTTTTAAAAATAAAACAGAAATATTTCTTTTCTTGAAGTAACTATTATAGAATCTTGATGAATTGTTGTATTCAATTTTCTAAAAATCTCTAGACCCCATAAAATCAAAGTTGTTTTATAAATGTAGACCTGGTATTCTGTAAGCACACTCTCGTAAACAAGGATAATAGAGAAAAGTAGGTAAAAAAAGGTGTTGTAGAATATAAAGATTAAAAGAAAGAATAATCCTAGCTTGCTTTATTGATTTGTAATTGGAATTCTGCTTAAAAAATTAGAAAATACTTTATTGCATTGTTGTGCTAATTAAATAGCTATTCTTTTAAATATGTTTCCTTATTAAATTTCTAAATATCCATCACTTTTGTCATTTAACGTTCTATGTACACTATCCAATTTTAAAAACTGCTATCTTCCACTGAGAGTGAAGTTGTTATAAAAATGTATTAACCTTTTCTTTATAACCAAAACCATTGCAACGTTTAAATCTGAAAGATTTTTACACTACCTTTTCTATCGTTAAGTAGTTGGAACATTAAGTTTTTACGTCTAACTATCATTGTTTTTGATGCTGGTGTTCTTCTTAATTTAATTTGTATCATTTTCTTTAGATTAAAGTTAATCATATTGATCTTCATCAAGGTTATCACCATCGTTGATCTTCGAATTACTATATCTTATGCTTTTATTAGTTTGTAATCTAAGCTGATGTGGATTATCAGAGTATTCATTATTTTTTTTTATATATCTCATTTAAAAAGAATTGCGATTACTGATGACTTAGTGGTTACCTACACTACATCTACTAATTACACTTTTTCTTTCTTATTCTGTGGCTTATTTGCTATTATTAATCATGCTTTCCTTTGTATATTTATTGTCTTCTTCAGTATTATTTTTATCATTGTATAGATCATTATTCTTATAACTTATAAATGATGGATCATTTTCTAAAGAAAAAATAGTATCGTCTCGTAGATTCATATTTTTAAACTTTTATCCCTCATCTGTATCATAAATTTCTAAGAACTGCTTTTGTTTTGTATGGCAAGTTTATGAATCTATAAACTAATTAGCAAAACTCATGGATTCTTTCCTTTCAATATATGAACTTGCTCTAGTTAATTCTACTTATTATCGTTCAAATTTATTAATTATATTTATTACTCTACTTTTTAAAGAACTCTTTTATTAAATTAATATTAAACATCATATTTAAAAAACTCTAAAGTTTTAAATAAAAGTATCAAAAAGTATGTCCCCTTTTGCTGCTCGTGTTGTAGCTGTCTGAGCCTTGCTTACAAAAATAAAAAGTCCAAGTAAAAAGTAAACAAATTTTCAAATAAAACAAATATGTAAATAATATACAGTAGTTTGTTTACTAGTTAATTAACTTATTGAGTTAAAAGTTATTACTTATTATAAGTAATTAATGTAATAAAATCATTATTTTTTAGGGAAAAATTATAAAATATACATTTACATTTACAAGGGTTTTTTTATAAAATAATTTTTGAATATAAAATTAACATTTTTTTTTTAGTGTTTTAGTCTATTGATGGAGATTAGCCTTGATAAAAAAATACCACCTCCTAATATTAATACCTTATTCTTTATTATTTCTGAGTTTATTAGTGAGATAGTTAAATCGATGGTTTGTTTTGTTTATTGCACTTCAAAATATGCTCCTCCTCCCTAATCAGCACTATGGAAGGTTTATTTTATTTATTTATTATGATTTTGATGATAATTACAGTGATTATCATATAAAGTTATTTTGTACTGGCTTTATTAATTATGTCCTGAAGAGCATTTTTTTAGGTTTAAACTAAGTTGATACTCTGTGCTATCTTTTTCTCAGCTAAAGTGTACTTTAAATAAATTACATGATACTTTTTTATTCTTTTTTTTGTAAATAGAAGTTAAACTAGCTAATTCTTATTTTCATATTGCCATGTTGAAAGTAGAAGTCATAGTCTTTTTATTTATCAAGTTACCATAACATTCTTTCCTTCTCCTCTTAGAAATCATCCAACTCTTTCTTCTCAATGATTTTTTAGGAAGACTATGTTGTTGGAAGTATAAATTTAGAGTTTATTATATTTTAACTAAAATATTCTGAATTTTTCTTTTATTTGAGTCTCTTGCTCTCTCGAGGATGCTTTTTCTTTAAATCAAAAAGTGTGCTTACTTATTTAGACTTTTTATTAGATTTTTGATCAGAACTATCACTATCAAATTAACCTAAAGTAGGAATATTATGCTTTTGAATACTTACTTTTCTAGCATCTTTCTGTGTATTTAAGTCTTTATTTTTCATATTTTTTAAATGCAAATCTTAGGCAATTGAAATATTAGCAAAACTTAATTTTTTATTTTTAATGATTTAATGATTTAGATTTGAATCTTACTCAAAAAAGTTGTTCATAAGTATTTTGGTTTAAAATTGTTATTAATCATTTTATTATTTAGGGTTTTCTCCTACAACAAATAGTTATGTATTGTAATACTCCATCTCAAAATTACTTATTTGTTCATCTCTACTTAAACAACTTAACATTGTTCTTCTACTCCTATTTTTTTCATCCTTTTGATGATTTTGTTTGTTTTCCATATTAATTTTGTTTATTGATGTTTATCGAGTCTTGCAGTCTTTTAGGTTGCTCTGGTAACTCTGATTAGATGATTCTTCTTCAATACCGTTACTTTCATTTCTTTTTTTTTCCTCTGAATAACCTTTTTAACTTTCTTACATATGAGAGTCATCCTAATCATCATGTTTCTGATCATAATCGTAATCATAGTCATCATTATCAGATTCCTCACTTTCTTCCTCTAACTAATTCAAATAATTGAACTCAACAATACTATTTCCTATAAAAGCTTATTAGTAACTCATTATTTTTTCTTAAGTCGCAATTAAATTTTTTAAAGTACATCCTTTTGTTACAACTTTTCTTTTTAATTACTTCCTATCTTGTTTCATTATATTAAAGATTCGAACTTTTTCCTTGACACTTTATTTGTTAATATGGACAAGAGGACAGCTCCCTTGCAAATGTTTGTAACTTTAACAAGCAGAGCATCTAATATTCATTTCTTCATAATTTTCATAAAGCAAGATATTATCTTTCATTTAATAAAATGTTTATAGATCTTTTTCATTTTCACTTGCAATTTGTAAGAAAGAATCTCTACTTATTTTTGCTAGTTTTGTGAATCCTTTAGAACGAGCTGAAGCCGTTCTAACCATGCCTGTAAAAAAATTAATTTATCCTAAAATTTGGCCTTAACCCAAATAACAAATTGTCTTTTGGTCTTTTTTGCTCAATCCTACTTGTTGGAAAATTTCAACTTATCCTTCGATGATGACAAGAAGAGCAGCATCTCTGAAATCATTTTCTTCAAAAATAATTTGATTTGGATAGTAAACAATTTCTTCGCACATAACAGAAAGATTAGCTAATGACTGAACAGAGAAATTTTTATGCAAAAAATCAATTCTGGTTAAAATTTAATAGAAATATTCTTTTTATAAGAGACTACGAAGTTCAGTTGATATTTTGGAGAGAACATTTTTAGCTTCATCAGTCTGCTTTTAGTAATTTTTTTAGTAGTAATACTCTAAATAAATATTTACTCTTCCTTAGAGATTGATAGAGATATTCTTTTCTCTCATATACTCATTTATTATATTCAGATCATTTCTTTTATTTTCTTCACTTGCATTTATTTCTTCTAGAATATCTCTGGTAGTGTTAAGTAAATAACCTATAATAATAGTGGCGAAGAGCATCAGGAATGAGGTAAAAGAGACTTATAATAATGTTTTAGCCTCATTAGATCCTGTTGTCATCAGTGTAAGAGCCCAATACATAGATAAGATATACACTTTCCACCATGTATCATTACCAGTAACACTTTCAGTATACCAGGTAGTTTATTCACCAAGCCAATTGATTTCAATAGTTGCTATAATAAACCATCCACATGCAATTATATGAGCGAGAACAAATAATTTAATTATTAAATTGGATAACTTTAATATGTAGTATCTCCTCAACATCATGCAAAGCTACTTCTAAAACTCCTCTACATCTTTATTTAAATTATAAATTTTAGAGAAACACATGATCTAAATGATAATCGTAGTTTTAGCAACTTCGTCTGGGGAATGCTGCAGAAGTAGGATAATCAAAACCAAGAATGAGATAAAATCAAAAATAAACTTTTTAGGAAAGTAACTAAAAAATATATCTTTTCTTTTTGCAAGAATGTTGGAATCTTTATATGTAGTAGTGTTAAGTCTAATGAGTATTTCAAATGTCCAAATCATAAGACTAACTTGATAAAATTTAGCATAATCCTATGTGATCATATTTTAGTAAACAATAATAATTGAGAGCAAGAAAAAGAAGAAGGAATTGTATATAATCAAAATCCCCTTAATAAACATATTAATTCTACTTTAAGAACTGATAACAGGAATCTTACTTAACAAAACGGAATCAATTTTACTGAGCAGCAATTTCATGAATGTCAAAGCTTATTTCAGAACTGTAGTTGATTATTGAATTTCAAAATAGCCATCACTCTTATCATTTAAAGTAGTATGTACACTCCTCTTCTCAAGATATATTTTCTTACCTGCATTTGTAAAATTTTTATAAAAATTAGCCATCCTCTTCTTTATCTTTTAAATTAACTGAGCTTTCTTTAAATTCTACTAATCTTGTAACCTAATATTTTGAGTTCCTCTCCTGCCCTCTTTATGACTAATATGTCTATGAGAATTACCATTTTATTTAATACTGATTTCTCGTTCGCTTACTTGCTTTTTATCATGTGAGTGTGAAAATAGAGATTAGCTCTTACCTAATTAACTCTATTAATCTTACTTGAAGCTATCTTTAAAAAATTTTCCTTAATATGGAGATTATTGTAACATCAGACTTTAATATTCATTTAGGGCTGAGTTCGGAGAATTTTCACTTATAATTTTATCTTCACTACCTTAAATATCAGTCAAATCTTTCATTTTCGTGATATTGTTTGACTAAGTATCTTAATTCTATTATGTCTCCAATTTATTTACCTCAATTGCATCATTATCTGTTTCTATAGACTATTCATCTCTGATGATTGGTCTCAATTTCTAAGACTCTTCATTATCTATTAACTTCATGTGATTGGTTAGAGGATTTACTCCAGCTTCACCTTAGTTTTACATCTATCTAATTGCTATAGCTTTTAATAAATAAATATAAAATTAATTATTAATTCCAACCTAGATTTAATGTTTGTTTTTCTTCTACTTATTTCTTATAATATATTGTAATAAGATCAATTTTGTTTGTTTGTTTGTTTGTTTATTTACCTTATTGTCTAAAATATGTTATCAAATTGAATTATAATCTCTACTCTCCCTGTACTTATAATTTATTAGCCTTTACCTGCTTTTTTATTTACTAATTCATTCATTCATTCTCTTGTTTCTTCATATCGATTGGTTAATCTATCATCGATCCATTCATTCATTGATCTCTAAATAAAAAAATTGAAGAAATCGAATGGAATAAATAAAATTTCCATTCAAAACTTTTAAAATAAAAGACAATTTGCAGTTTTTCAATATGATAACTATTATCAAATAATTATTTTCCTATTTAGTTATAGTAGCAGTAGTAGTATGCATTTTAAACAGAATAAAAATGCTACTAAATTTTTTATCAAACAATTTCTAAATAGAAATTTTTTTTTTCTTTTTTATTTAATCGCTCTTAAATATTGGAACCTTTTAATCTAGTGTTAAAACCTTAATGGAAATAAATTAACTTTTTATTTTACTCTCACTTTGATTGGTTTATCTTACAGTACTTTCAATTGCAGACAGACAAACAACTTACTTAAATCATTTTTGTCTTATAAATTTGCTTTTCTCAAAATATTTGAAAATAATAAATACATTCTAAAAGTAATAAATAAACTCTAATTAAAAAATTATAAAAAAGCTTGTAAATATTGGATTAAATTTTACTCAAAAAGAATAAAAACAAGATAATTGAGTATTTTTAAAAATATTTAATTAACTTTTTTTAAACCAGAATTTTAAATTAAAGATTTAAAAATTTCTAAAATTCATTCAGTCAAACTAAAAAAATGTCTTGAAAGTGTTTTCTAATTGTAGAAATTTTTTTATTTTTTCAATTGAAGAAATTGGTTATCAGCCATCTAGCTTGATGATTTACTTTAGCATTACCATTTAATTTTAAAAATAATTTATGTACAAATTCAATAAATTTTATGGATAAAAGCAACTTAAAGTCTATATTTAAAAATTAACATGGACCGTTTGGTGCTCGAATTTAGAACTATTGGAAATATGATAAAACAATATTATGACTTTTCTATTAAAAAATCAAGAAAACGAAATTAATAGTTGAGTTTGGCAGATTGTTAATATTGTCTGTCGTGTAAAAAATTTTCTAATAATTGATTTGATCAATTTTAGTTGATAGAAAGTAAAAAGCAGATCAGTGGATAAAAATTGACTAAAAGTTAAAATAGATAAAAAACTGTTTGAAATTTAAAAATTAAAAATTCAGAAAGGCAATTCTTAAACGCATAATACATCCACAATTAAAATTTAATATTATTAATTAAGATTTTAGCATAAAAATAAAGAAATAATTTAGTTAGTTAGGAGGAGTTATTAATTTAGTTCGTTAGTTAGTTAATTAATAGCAGTCAATCAACACAACCACTCTTAATTAAAAATTTTAATGGAATCAAATCTTATTTCATCTTTGGAAAATTGCTCTGCAAGATACTCTACATTACTAACTAAGATATCTGAACACTTAACTAAATCCTATCCTAATTTTTCCAAATATAACTATCTCTTTATTTTGAATATTTCCTACCATAATAAAACCTGTTCAATAAAAAATTTTGATGTTAAGAATAAAAAGTTGAAAAGGTATGTATGCATGTGTTTGCATGTATGTATAACTTATAAATAAATCTAAAAATAAGTATAATATTGCATAATTTTTGTATTCAATTTTATTAAAAAGCTCTTGAATTAATAGAATGATGATCAAAACCAATGAAATACTATTAACACTTTTATTCTTAACAGTGCTATAAAGATCCTTCCACTAAAATTCTAGTAAGATTATAATAGAAGTGGAGCTACAAATTAATAGATAAAATATGAGTCAAATAATTAATGCCACTAAACAGTTCTTTCAGAATGAATTCAAAATATAAAATTTGTAAGTCGATTATGATATCAAAGAATAAATAATTGTAAAGACTAATTTTGATAATATATAAATTTTATTTAATTTAAACAAGTGCAATGATCAGAATTAAAAAAAATTAATAAAGCAAGTATTAAGTTAGAAAATAATAGTAATTCAGTAACTAAATAAATTTATTAATAAATAAAATACTAATAATTAAATAATTTATTAATTACTTATCAAAGCAGAAACTGTTTTTTCCTTAAATAAATTAAAAAAAAAATTTTCTTTCAGAAATTGAATAATTGTTATCATTAAGTTAATAAATTAAAAATTAATCTATAAAATGGATTATTAAATGAAACTTAGTAAATACCATGAATATTATTTTAATATATTCAATAATAATCAAGGAATAAATTAATTGATTGATTCTACTTATAATTGAAAGATTCACAATTTATTAGTAAAATTGTAAAATTTTTAGGATCAAATTAATAAATTAAAATAACCTACTTAAAATGGATGATTAAATGAGACTAAAAAAAATAAAATATTAATTTTACTTGAAATTTAATTCTCTCCAATTAAACTTGAAAATAAATTAAAAAATTTTCGAAATATGTAAAAATAAAATTAACGATTTAATATGTTTTATTTAATTAAGACATTCATTCATATCTTCACTCATTTTGATTGTTTTATATTAGTTAAACTACCAAAGTTTTAATACTTCTAAATTAGCAGTGATGCTCCTCTACTACCAGCCTTACTTCTTCTACTTTGGCTACCCTTTATAAGGGCTCCTAATTAAAATTGCTTGAGTTCTTTTTTCTTCTAGTAGTACTTGTATTAATGGATTTTAATAAAGGCATTTCCATGATTGAAATAAAAATCATAATTTTTTTATTTATCGAAGCTCCAGTAGAAAGAGTCCATTAACATTTGGTATTTTTAAACATTTTTGTCTATTTTACCTACATGTGTAGAACTATTATTAAGGATATTATTATAACTACTATTTAGCTCATCATAGGCAGTGTTTTATGTCAATAGGTGTCTTTCTTTTATCGAATCAATCATCATCTCTTCCCCTTAGGCTACAGGACTTCTATCTGGTGAGTTAGAATAAGATTCTTGGTCTTAAATATCTTTGATTTCCTATAGCTTCATCTTCATTTCTAATATGTTTGATTTGTGTTTTGATGATTATGGTTTATTAGAGTATTTATTAACTGATTATTTTCTTTAAATAATTTCTTCTGGTAGTATTTGATTAGCCTAAACTTTAATAGACTATTATGATTACTACTTTTCTTCACTTTTATTAGAAATTATATTTTAATTTATTAATTATTATTGTTATGATTCAATTTAAATTAACTTTTCATTTTCATTTTCATTTTCATTTTCTCCCTAAAATTGTGAGATTCTAATATTCTATTGTTATTTTCTGTTCGGATTTGATTTTAAAATTTGATCTGGTTGAGATGAAGAAGCAGAAAAAGGAAGTTGGGTTGTTTCTTCTTAAATTTCTTTGTTTTAATTTTTATTGATTAATTAGTAATTCGAAGTTTTGTCTTCTTCTTCATCTTCTTGTTCAGGTATTTTTTTTAATTATTGTTAACTGGTTAATGAATTCGGATTATTCTAGTCTGATGATGAACTATATTGATCTTCATTCTCATAGGTTTAAGTTTATATTTCTGAATCAACAAATGCTGTTTGTAATAATAACAAATTTTTTTCTACAGTTTCTTAAAGTTTCTTCAAAGTGTTGAATTTTTTGTTCATTTTTCTTTGGTTGAAGTTAATTCCTCTTCTTTGCTAAATTTAATTTGATACTTTTGCACTTTGAATGGCAAATTCCTTGTTAAAATGAACCAAAGAGCAAGAACCTTGCAAATGGCCAAAACTCTAACAAGCAGAGCACTTGATATTCATTTCCCTGTAATTTTCATACAATAAAATATTATCTTTCATTTGGTAAAATGTTTGTATATCTTAATCATTATGCTTTACTACTTCCATAAAGTCTTCTCTTGTAATTCTAGCTATTTTTGTAAATCCAACAGATCTTGCACTGGCAGAACGAGCCATTCCAGTAAAGAAATTAATTTATCCTAAAATATTTCCTTCCTTGAGTTGAGTGATAACTTTAATTTCATTAGAATTAGCAACTTGAGAGTAAATTTCAACACTTCCCTCTATGATAATCAGAAGAGCTGCATCCTTATAATCTTTCTCTTCAAAAATAGTTTAGTTAGGGAAATATGCTACTTCTTCACAATGAACAGCTATGTTTTACAATGACTAGACCGTGTAATTATATTTAAGAAAATCTATTTTTGAAAGAATTTAATAAAAGTATTCCTTTTATAAATTAGTTCTCAACTCGCTGGAAATTTTAGAAAGAACATTTTTTGTATCATCTTATTGTTTTTAGTAATTCTTTTGATAAAAGTAATCTAAATAAACATTCACTTTTAGCTATAAGTTAGAAGATATTTTTTTATTTCTCATGTAATCATTGATGATGTTTAAATCTGTTTTTTTATTTTCTTCACTGGCATCCATTTCTGATAAGATTTAGCCAGTCACAGTAATCATATAACCAGCAATAATAGTGGTAAAAAGCATAACAAATGTTGCAAAGAATATTTAAAGAACAGTAGTTCCTACACTTTAACTAGTAGCCATCATCATAAGTGACCAATTCATAGCCATTAAATACAATTTCCACCAAGTTTGATCTGATAAAATTCCCTAAGTTTACCAAGTCTCATGCTCTCCTAAATAGCGCTATTCAAAGCTACCAATTAAATACCATATCAAAGCAATAATATGCCCAATAATAAAAAACTTAACTATTAAATTAATAAGCTTGATTAAATAATATCTTCTAACCATAGTGCAGAGCTATTGTTAAAATACTTCCAAATCTTTTTGTAAGTTAAATAACTTGGCAAAACAAACAATCTAAAATATAGCTCCTACGCTCCAGCCATCACCAATATCCTCTGAAAAATTAGATCCAATAATAAGGAAGATAATCATAATAAATGAAATAGAATCCCAAATAATGAATTTTTTTAGATAAATTGTAAGAATTTATTTTCGATTAGTAATAACTTTTGAATCTTTATGCGTTGAAGTATTCAATTTCAAGAAAACTTCGAATATCCACATGCCAAGAGTAATTTTGTAAAGTGTGGTTTATGAGTCAGTGATTACATTAGGGAAGACAAGAATGATAGAAAGAAGCAAGAAAAATAAGAAATTATATAGAATGACTAAAAAATTGAGAATAAGAGAGAAATAGCTTTGCTATCTAATAACATGAATCTTTCTAAGAAAACTTTGGGAATAAATTGAAATTAATTTTTTCTACAAAATATCAAAAACCCAAGAAAAAGGAAATTAAGATTTTTTATCAAAATAGCAATCCGACTTGTCATTAATTGTTCTATGAACACTCAATTTTTCATAAAACTATAATTTCCCTTTGCTTGTATAATTTTAGAAAAAACGCCTAACTCTCTTTCTCATCTTCTCCATGAAGATGTGTTCTTAATTAGATTTATCAAAAACAGACTCTCTTTTAGTCATTTTATATCTATTTGGTCCTTTACTAAATGCAAAGATAGTCTGATCTTCACCTATTTAAGTTGAGTTTTCCTTGCTCAAGTCAGATTACCTTGACTAATAGATGTTATTCTTACTTTGTCTTTTTTTAAATTTATCACTCCAAATTTCTATTCCTCTTTCCGATATACTTCCTTTGTTTGATTAAAATTACTTTATACCAGAGCTATCTCCACCCACCATTTGTTCTTGACTTATTTTCTTTTCCGAAAAAATCTTATTCAAGCTTGTAGCTTCATTATTATATCCTTGATTATTATTTTATTCTTCATCGCCTTTCTTAAGAGGCACAACTTGGATTCTAGTTAAGCTACCATTGCCTTTCCCATCGTTCCATGAGGTCTACCTTTATGGCTATTCATATTCTTAACGATCTATTTCTTCTACTATCATATTCTAGCTTTCTGTATTGCCCTAACCAAGTGGAGGTGTGAGTAGTTTGTTACTCATTTAAAAGAGCTTTTTGATTTTATTTTGTATTTATTACTCTACTTTTGAATCGACTTAATTAATTTGCTTATTTGATTGATATCAAAATATCTGTAATTTTTTAAATTATATAATTATCTAAAAGTAAGTCACTTTGTGGCAAATTTATTGTTTTAAATTAGATACTTGAACAAGATAATAAACAAATCAACTTCAAATCAAAAATAAATTACCAAATTTTCAATTACTTGGACTTCTTAAGATAAATCTTTAAAAACAATGATATTTTTTTATTTTCTTTTTAAATTTAAGAAAACTTCGTTCGAATTTTCTACATTTTTGAGATGAAAAATCAAGTGAATATTTCAATTAATTACAGTTTAAATAAATTAACAAGCATGCAAGAATATCGACCAATTTTTCTTTCCAAGTGAAATTAGAATAAGCTTTTAACCCTGACTTTGTATTTTTTAATTAAATTGTCTTAAAATATTAAGAAATTAAATTCATCGAAATATCTTATTTTTGAAAGAAAGAAAGAAAGAAGAAATTAATTAGTTATTTGTTAAAAAAATAAGTACTTTTTAAATTTTTTGGACTCAAATCATAATCGTGAATAATGATTTGTTCTAAAAAAATATACGCTGCTTCTTTTTTATCTTCTATAAACAATAAATAAAAAAAAGTCTAAAATAATTAGGCCTTCTAAACAGCAAACAAATTAATTAAAAAATAATTATTTATTTTCGAGTGAAGTGTAATCTTTTTTTTTTCTTCAGAACGAACTTATTCACAAACTAAATTATATAAACCATTCAATAATTTTTAATTGAAACATAAATACAATATTATTAATTAATTATATAAACATTATTTTCTATTAACATCTTTTTTTATTCAAAATTAAAAACTTTTTAATGGACATAAAATCTTATCTTTGCTTGAATATTATTATTGAATTTTACTTACTAAGCTCTCATGGCCATAAATTAGCACATCAACTAATTTCTTTTTAGAATCTAAAACTTGCTTCTAAGCTATTTCATAAGATTTTTGGATGTTTAGTAAGGTAATTATTTAAGTTATAGAAACAATAGAAACACTTTCTTCAAGCTCCTTTTAGGTTTTTAATTTGTATTTGGTTTCAATCTATTTAATATTTAAAGCTGATTTTTTATTACTTGAGGAGAGATAACAAGCTAAATCTGCTTTTTAATCGTCATTTTAAAGAGTTACAAATAAATATTTATTTTTAAGAATACTGTATGCCTTAGATTCACTTTTTCTACACCAATTAAATTAAATACTCTTTAAAGGTCTTCCTAATGTAGCTTCATAAGCTATTTTTTTGCTGTACTTATCATTATAGTAATTCAAATTCCTGCACATATTAAAAAAAATGTTAGTACTTTGAATTTTCAAAGCTGATAAAATAATTGCTCTGGCCATCCATAAAACCTTTAAAATTAACTAATTTTTCCTTCTCTTTCCTGTAATTTAATAGAGTTAGTCCAATCACCTAATCCTTTAACATAGAACACAATACTCTCCTCACTGGGTCACTCGAAACTAAAAATGAATGCCATTAAAAATAAATCAAATCTGCCTTTTTAATTTAGTATGCATTTAAAGAGATATAAAGACCAAAATAAATTCAAAAGTTATTTTTTGATGTTTTCTTTCAAGGTTTAAAGTGAAATTTAATAGAATAATTTTAATTAAACTAAAAATATTTTATCAAAAAATTTCAAAAAAATAAAATATCAGACAATCTTAAATAAGATAAAATATTTGATTTATTTTTTATGATTCTAATTAATTAGGAATGAAAGGCATTCATTTTTATCAAAATTTGCTTTTTTGATTGATATTTTTTTTAATTTTTGTTAAGATTTCAAGTTATCTAAATTTGCTTTTTTGATTGATATTTTTTTTAATTTTTGTTAAGATTTCAAGGAAAAAAAATCTTATTAAAAATAAATTATTAATTAATAGAGCTTAGTTAAATTTTTTAAAAATTAATAAACTTTTAAGCATTTTGGAGTTAATTTAATCATAAAAAACAACAAATCAAATTTTAAAGTTTGTTGATAAAACATTAAATTGATTAAAATGAATTTTAAAACAAAATAGTAATGATTTAAAATTTAAATCTAATAAATAAAAATTGATATCAAAAATTTGATTGATAAAATATTAAATTCAACAGAATGTCTAAATAAAAAGTAAATTAAGCAATTAATAAAAGCTATTTTCTAAAGAAAAATATTTATTTTTTATTAAAATTAAATTATTTAATTATTAATTTAAGAAAATTTAACAAATTTTTTGCTTAAATTCTATGAAAAACTACATTTTTTATTACGTAGTTAGTTATTTAATTTGTTTTTGTTCATTTTATTTTTAAAAGTTTTCATTAGCCAAAAGTCAAAATCTTCATAGAGATTTTAAAACTTCTTATGCAGCTCTTTCGCCTGCTCTTACAGCTCCTTCCATATAGCCATTCCATACAGTTGATGTTTCTGTGGCAGCCCAAAATATGTTATTCAATGGCTATTTCCAAAATTTGCCATGTTATTTCCATCCATCTGCACCAAAGACTCCTACTGGGCATCCTTGCTAGTACTTTTCATCAGTAAAGTTGTCATCACTGAATAGGAGGAAGTTCTCTCTAATTTGTTTATCACCAAAGAATTAGCCTAAGTGGCTAAGAACGAATTCCTATCTTTGATCTTCGGAGAGCTCTCTGTATCCTTTTTGATGAGGATAAATGATGAAAGAAAGCAAAATACCATTTTAATCATTAGAAACGTCATAGATCAAATTAGGTTGTAATTCAGGAGAGAGCACTGCACCTGTCATACCTAAATCTCTCCAGAAAGGGGTTTTAAAGACACAAAAAATCTTAACTAAATAACCATGTTGCATGGATTTCATCATTTTTACTTTTTCTTGAGGAATATTAGTTATTTAAATAGTCTTTGAAATAGCTTGTGGAGGAACAGCAATAATTACTCTCTTGCAAGTCCTTGTGTTACCTTTTTCAAATGTTACTACTATGTTTTCAGGATTGCTATTGTCGATTTTAGATACAGGAGAAGATAAATTAATATATTCACTGAGCTACTTATAAACAGCTAAAGGGACCTATGAAGAACCACCAACAATTCTATCTTATTAAGCACCTCCTCTAGTATTCATAAGTAAATCAAGATTTCCAGCAGATCTTATATAAAACAAAGTGTGAAGTACAGAAATTTCTTTCATGTCAACACCAAAAATGGTATCAGTAGCACATTAAAAGGTTTTGTATGCTGTGTTATCTTCACCTTTTAATTCTCTCATAGCCCATTCTTTAAGAGTCATTCTATCAAATTATTTAGCATTTGGTGATGAATAAGGATCTTCCAAATTAATTCTTTTAGCATGATAATCTAACTTGAACTAAGCAACGCCGAATTTAAGTAAATTGTATAAGGAAATGCTAGGAATAGTTCCTGAGTAATTTTTTTTAATCATTCTGAGTTTCTTGTCACAAAGGAATTTGAAGTAAACAAAATATAATGCCACACTTCCAATTAAAATGTTAGAAACGATAAACCATGAGTATGAAAAAATAGAAAATAGATTGACAGCTAAGAGCAAGAGGAAAAGATATTCTGAGTAGTTATCTTATCCTTTGAAATAAATCAAATTCTTTCCTACTTCATATTATTATGTTGTTTTTAAGTTGTATTCTTTCACTAACTCATACATTCTATCTTAAGTAGGTCCAATCCATGATGCTCCCTTATCTAATTTATATCCCTACTTCTCATAAGTGAAAACTCTACCTCCAACTCTATCAAGTGCTTCATATAGCTCTACCTTTTTAGTCTTATTCCCTTCTACTATTTTCTTTAAAGCAAGCAGACCTGAAAGACCTGCCCCGATAATTATGATATCTGTTTAAGTGTTTGAACTAGACATTTATTTATTTATTTATTCTTTTTATTAAATCTAATAATTTAATTTGTTTTAGAAATAGATTGATTATTGAAAACAAAAAGATCCACACATAATTATAATCTCTATTTGATCTTCATCAATAAATCTGAAATCTGATATAAAATATGAGATATATGATGCGATATTTGTTAACATATTAAAAACGTTAATATGATTGTTTTCTAATATATTATTCAGAAATAACAATTTCAGTATAATAAAAGTAAATTGCCTATAAATTGACAAAAAAAAACACAATCCTTCATTTACTAAAAATTAAATATTTACTGATAATTTATAATAATAACCCATAATTTATAAAAACTATACACCATATTAACCATCAAATAATTAATTTTATAAAATATATTTTGAATTAAATTAAACTATCTTCAAAAAAAAACACAATACTTCTTCTTCTGATACTATAAGTATTATTAATGATTTTGACTCAAACAATAATAATACTTAAGATGTAATCTAAATATGGTTTACTAAATTTTAAATCTTCAAGTGTAATTGAAAGAAGAAAATAAAATTAGTTTAATAAAATTGAGAAAAGAAACCTATTTTTCATTTGAAATTCCCCATGTTTTTTTTAGAAAAATATGAATTACCTACCATAAAGATTGAATGAATTTAACTTATTTCAAATAGAAGTTGAGTAAATTCTGATGAATAATTCAAGAACACTTTTAAACCTATCATTTTTTTGGTTCAATTCATCTACTAATTTTTTCTAAAGTTGCTAATTAATACCTTTTTTATCTAAATCTTTAGCTTTTTCTTTGAAGTTAATAAATAGTTTTTTAAATTTTTATTCAAAAATAATACTAAATTAGATTAATTCTTAAATCTTTGAAATATTATCCACCTAAATAATGTTTAAATATCTATTGATATCGCAGGCAAATAGTTATAGCCTTTAACTCATTAGCCTAAAAATTTCCTTCTCTTCATCTACAAATATCAAATTATTTTAATCTTTAGTAACAAACATAATAATATCTTCCAATTTATTTGGTATATTTTTAAAAATATTTTCTAATCTATTTGACTCAATAAAATAATATTCTTCGCATTTTCTTTATCCCCTTTTTTTATATATTGTTTTACTTAATCCATTAACTCTGATATAAAATATTAACTATTTTCTTAGATTTATGTTAAATCTAGTATTTGTGGGTTCTCCTCAAATACTTAATTAACATCAACAAAACTTGAATAAAATCTTAATTAAGTTTAGATTTATTTAAAAGTTTTTAATTATTATCAAAATATACATACATTCATCACGAATAATTTATTCTGAAGGTTTTATTAAAATTGACTTGTCTCCTATCTTCACAGAAGTAAAAAAATCAACATTTTTGAATTTAGGATTTATTAACTCATTTACATTTAAACTAGATAAATCAAATGCTATTTCATTTAAGTTTTTAATAGCACTTTCTGAATCTAATCTATCATCAGGCAGGAAATCAGTCATTTATAAAATGAGAGATTACATTTTTTACGAGATTTAAATGAAGAAATATCAGGGAAATCATTTTCTTTTAACCCAGAAAGCTTTTAGATTATACTAAAAGAGTTTTAGTAACCAAGAATATATATAAATAACATTCCAAGAGCATAGATATCTGATTTTTTATTTTATTTCCCACTTGGTAACTCCTTTTAATTAGTTTGTGAACCTTTCTTTGTCATCTTTTCAAGAAAAGTATCTTTAAGATTCTATACATTTTCTTCTGGAGAAGAAAAAAGAAAATTTCCTTTATTAGAACTTTAAAGATAAGATTGCTAATCTTTTATCTGTCCCGCTAATAATCACTTATTTTTGCCTTCAAATCATATCCAATAAGAATGTTTTCTGGCTTAATATCTCTCAAAACTATTCCTTTGCTTTGAATATAATTTAAGCCTTATGCTATTTCTAAACTGTATTTTAAAAATGTATTCTTTCATTTTCTTGTTTGGACATTGATTTAATATATGCTTTGTAGTGCATAAGCATTCTTCCATTTCAATATAATAAATTTATCACTTTACCAATGAGAACTATATCTTACTACATTATCATTTCCATTTACTTTTTACAATATATGTACCTCTTTTTTGCAGGATTCTAATAATTGTTCATTAGAGGAACAAATAGGAATAATTTTAATAGCTACTCTATTAAACTATCCAAGGAGTCGTAGCAATCACCACTTTACCAAAAGAACCCTAGCCAAAACATTTTATGAGTTTGAGGCTGTATTTTGATAAATCTTTTTATATCTCATCATACCAATCTCCTAAGTCTTCCTTTAACTTTTACTCATTAACTCTCTCATTATTTTAATATGACTTTTAAAAATGCGTAATATTAAGTTGTTCTAATAAAATTTTTTGTAAATACTATCTTTAACAGTTATAAACTAAATTATCAATTTAGTTTTCCTATTAAGATTCTTCCATTATTTCAATTATTCAAGCTTATTATCTATTCTTTTTATTATTATTTTCAACACAATTTATTATTATTATAATAAGATTAATTAATTAATTCTTTGTACTAAATCATCACCATAGAGTAATCTAAAAATTGACACTTTCATTTCATCTAAAATCTCGATCTGTAATCTAAAAAATATACACCTTAAAAAAAAGAATTGAAAGACACTATAAAAAATAAACAAATAAAATTTTTTTCTCATTATTAAATTTTCAATTCAAAAGTAGAAAAACTTCTAAACACCTCCAAAAAAATAAGAATTATATTGTAGTTTTTTATTCGATTAATAAATCTGAGATATCTTTTAATTTCTCTCAATTTATTTTTAATAATTTCAAATATTCATGATTTTAAAATATTATCAAAAATTAAATCTAGCCCAAAAATTTCTTTTATTATTAGTTTCTTCAGAATATGAATTTTATTATTTATTGTTATTTTTGGAATCATTTTGTTTTTGATTTGATATTTTTTGATGATGATATTAAATTTTAAAATGATTAAAAATATATAATTTATAAAAAACTCAAAACAATTAATATTTGTCTTTTATGCAAGTGTAATTTAATTTTTCAAAAAATTAATCTTTTCATACATTTTCTTAATGAAGTAAGTCAGGATATGACGATTATGAGGAAAATAGCTTTTAAAATGAATAAAATAAAATTTTTACAATTTATTCATACTTTTGTGAACATTTTTTAAATACTTTTATGCATGAAAAACTAAAAAAAATGATTTTGATTTAAATAAAAATCACATTTGAAATATTTAAATTTTATTTTATTAAAACACATGAAAATGATGAAATTTACTTTTTCAAAAAATACTCAAGCATGTTTAAAGTGATCTAAAATTTAAATATGGTATTGTGGTCTCAAATTAAAAAAATAATTTCATAATAATTTATCTCTTTGAAATATCATTTCAATTAATAGATTTATTGAAGAAGAGTAATAAATATTAAATTTACAGCTAAATGATAAAAAAATAATTGTGATTATTCTATCATGTTTTTAGGAATTTATATTTACATTTAATTTATGTAGAATTAAACTTGATATAGGTATTTATCGTTTTATTTTATACACATAAACAATTTTGTTTGTTTTTCATAGATGTTTCTTTTTGTAGGTATTAGAAATTTTTGAAGCATATGGATTATCTCCTATTAAAAAGGTCTTTTTCTAAAAGATACCTTTGAGTATTTCAGCATCATTTGCTTAAGACCATTTTAGGAATCCAAATCTCTTCTTTCCTGCATATCTGTATTTGAAAATTGGAACTTAGGTAAATTAATGAATAAAGTAATTGTATCCACCCATATTTAAGGTTTCTGTATGAACTAATTCATTACCAAATCCAGCGTGTTTAAAAAAATCTAACACTATGGTTCTTCCATTAGAATCAAGATAAACATGCTTTAATGTTTTGTTAATTTTCCATTACATAGCCAAAAATGTAGTTCCAAAAATGATTCCTAACAAAAGACTACTATCTTTTTCACTTTCATCTTCTTAAGTAAAATAAGAGTAAATATTATAAGTCATAAGACCGCCTAAAACAGCAGAAAAAACTCTAAAGAATGTTCCTTCTTTACTAGAATATACAATCAACATTTGATCTTTTTTAAAGAATTAGGTTTCGTTGAGAAAGATCTGGTCTTTATTTATTGAAAACTATCCTTTTACTGTCTATGATAAAGAAGTTTAACTAGTCCTGTTAAATAAGTTTTATCCAAGCTTGGCAATCTTTGAAAACATTTTATTTTTTAATAAATTAAGCTAAAAATAATTCAAAAATCAAAAAAATTCTGATATTTTATATTTTTTAAACACAAACTTGTTCAAAAATCTATGAATATAATTAATTAAAATTTTATATTTGGACAAAAATTAATTTGTGACAAGAACATTCTAATTCATTTATTTATTTGATTATTGGTATTTATATCTTATCAGTACAATCAATAAAACTGCCATTTTACTCCACAAAAAAAGATATTATTCTTTCCTCTTTCCATAATTCCCTTTTAATAAATAGATTTGTAAATTTCTACTTTAACTAATAAAAATCTAAATTATTATTTTAATCTAATTATCTAACAATTTTTTATCTTAAAATAAGAAGTTTGTTACACTTTAATAATTGCATTCTCGTTTTTGCCAAATTGATTACAGAAATTAAAATATAGTTTTCTTTACTATTTCTTAACCTTGAAAAAGATTACATAGATTTTTTCATATTCAGAATGGGTAATATTAATTAAGGTGATAATAAAGATCAAAACACATCGAAATTATGTGGTAAATCAAAATGGGATTGAAAATGATGTAAATAAGTGAGCAGTTAAAGTGATTTTATTTTTACACTTTATGAAGAAAAATATCTGTTTATATTTTTATAAGCTTTTTAACATTTAAATAAATTTTAGTGGATTATAATAGCTTATTTTAATTTAATAGACTAAATATGAAACAAATATGCAAAGTACTTAACACTTATATTAAAATAGTATGTAATTCTATGAGTACAAACTAAATACTTAATTACTTGAAATATTAGATGGAGAATTTTCCATTTTATTTTATTGAAGTCCTTTGATTTTAAGATTATGAGAAATTTAATAATTGGCTGAGTAAATGTAAAGTTATTGTATATACAATAAAGTAAAGTAATCAAAGAGATTATATTGGTTGCTTTTAATAAGATAGGCTAAAATGACAAAGAAATGTGCTTGATTATTGATCAATCAGTTTTCTAAAACAAAAGAGAGAAAAAGAAGTTGAGAAAAGGGTTTTGCGGACGATTATATTTACATTATTTTTTAAAATTCAATGATGAAAATAAACAACAAACACTTATACCTTTTAAACATTTTAATTTACTATAATAAATTATATTCATTCAAAATAAAGAACTCGCATTTTTTATTAACTTTCATTTAAAAAAACCAAAACCACCAAACATTAAAAAAAAACACAGAAATAAATTAATAAAGAGATAGATAAAATAAATAAACAAAATAATCAATCAATCAATCAATAAATCGCTAAATGCCTCCTCACTACTCTCCTCATCTTTCTCCAAAAGCCCTAAATTATGTCAGCAATGGCTCAGGTAGCTTATTTATTTTACTTCTTTTTTTCTTGAATGAAGAAATGTTTTTTACTCCTTCAATTTGGTTTATTAGAAGCTAATTCTTTCAAATATTTTGAATAGGAAGGGATTCTTACATTGGATTCAATTGTGGTGGACTTCTTGATGCACCATCCAAGCCTGCTAATTACAGCATAGGTAAATAGATAATTGAAAAAGATTTTTAATGTAGTAATTAAATAAAAATTTAAAAAAGGATCTTTTAGAACTAAGACTGAAAACAAAAGTGTGAATAACTTCTTGCCAGCTAAGCATGTTCATTATAGATCAGATGGATCTGGGAGAGATAAATATATTATGTAAATATTATTGAGAATGTGTTTTTATTCAAAGGAAATAATATCAAATAAATAAAATAAACAATAATAGAGTTAATGAAGGTGGATTAATTGGTGATATGAAGAGATATAATTACATTAATGACTTGAGATCCTATCAAAAGAGAAGAAAATTTGAAAAAAATGACTATTTCTACCAAACTCAATTCTTCCCCACTCTCTCTTAGTCAATCAAGAAAGAACAAATTCATTAAAGCCAAGTTTTTAATTCTTAAAGACTCTCTTAGCCAAGATTAGTTACAGACCCCTATGAGAATGATAAAAAGAAAATAAGTCTTCCAGGTCTCAGAAGAATTTATTGAAAATAGAAAGAAACTTAAATAAGAGAGTTGATTTAACATCCCAAAAACTCAAACAAATTAAATATTAAAATGGAAATTCAAATCTTTAAATAGAAATGAAAGAACAAACTAATGAACGAACGAACAAACAGACAAACAAACAAAAGTGTTCTTAAATTTCTTTTACAAAAAATAAACTATTAATAAAAAAACAAACAAACAATTAAATAAATACTAATAATAATATTTATAAATATTAATAACTATGATCTGTATTCATTCATTCACACATTTATCTGTCTATCTATCTTTCTTTATAGTTTTTTATTCATTAATTGGCTGATTAATTAATGGTAATTTAATTACGAATTATTAAATATCTCCTCCACTAGAATCTTTAATATTTACAAGAAGAAATTTTAATGATAAATTAATTCCACTGTAACCTCTTCTGAATATTTTAAAAAAAATCCAAATTTATTTATTTGCATATATACATATAAATATTCATGATTCTATTTTGTGACTAAGTATTTGAATAGTATATTCTCATATCTAAATTTCAAGTAGTAAAAAACCCAAATAAAATAAAAATAAATTATAATAAAATTATCCACATTTTAAATACTCTCTTCTATCAGTAAGAATAAGTTGTATTTACATACTCTCAATCCAGTAAATTACCTAAATTTACTTAAGTTTTATTGTATTAATTTATTTTTGGAAATATTTAAAAATATTAATTTCTTATTTTAATAATCATTTAGTATCAAACAAACTAACTTTCCACTTCTTACCTAAAAAATATTATTTTCTCTAGAAGTGAATATTCATAATCACATGTTATGCCACAAACAAGCAAACATTGATTAACTTCTCACCTAAAAAATATTGGAACTAATATTTACAATCAATTGTTATTTTCATAATGTGTTTATAGCTACACATAAACAAATAAAATATATTTTTCATTTATCTAGATAACTTTTGAATTGAGAAAATAGTTTAGATAGGATAAATTATTTTAAATATGAAACAAATTCTTTAAATTTAAACTGAAAATTTGATTTATTTATTCATTATTTTTCTATGATAAATATTAGAAAGAAAAAATAGATTCTTTCAATTATGAAGTAAAAAATAATAATGAAAAACCTCAAATTTGTCCTGACTAATATGGCTATTTGCAAAGTAATTTTGATAGAATCTCTTATAAAATTTTTTAACCCAGTCAGTATAATAGATAACAAACATTTCATAAAGTTAATAAAAAACATATTTATAAATCAAATTTTAGAATGAAAAACTTAAGAAGTAAAACCAAAAAGTAGAGAAATAAATATAAATTAAAATGATGAATAAATGAAATATAAAATAAATACAAGTGATATTATATTACTAAACACTTTTTAATAGATACTATTATAAGAAAGAAATATCAATTTTTGTAAAAGTTTAATGTGATTATTAATTTTTTAATTTATTTATTTAAATAATAATTTTTTATTTGTTGTTCAAAGATTTAAAGTTACCCATTTATTTAAGAAATTACTTAATTAATTCTATTTTATTGAAATATCATTTTTATTTTTCTCATTAAATAATAACTTCAGTCATTTTATTTGTGCAATCCAACTTAATCTTTAGCCAGTCAAGTTAATCCTCAATACTCAAAGTTTAAATTATTTATTTATTTATTTATTTGTGAACTCATTATTTTGCTTAATCTTGTTAGCTTGCTCTGTCATTAAAATATTTACCAAAGAGAGTTGGTGATGTATTGATCAGGATGGGATTTTGTTATCCAAGATTTTAAAAGTTTTGATTAGTTATAAAGTTGTTTTGCTGTTAATTAATAACTTAAGTGTTTTTCTATTTTGCTTTGTACTGCTCTCTCATACTTTTAAGATCTTACTTTTGCTACTACATTTAATTAGATTATAATTGCTGTTGTTGTTACAATTATTACTATAATTACTATTATTAATGTTACTATTGTATTTATTAAATTTACTATTATTGTTACTATTATAATAGCTATTATTATAAAAGCTGCTGCTATTATTGTTATATAAAATTCTAATGATTTGAATTGTTGCTATTGTTATTGTTCGTATTCCCTTCATGTAATGATACACCTCTATTTAAAGATGAATTATTTAATTAGGAATTCTATTAAAACAATTAAATTTAAGAAAAGTTTTCACTTAGATTATCAAATGATTTATTTGAGTATCTTCCAAAATAATCTCTTTCATTCAAGCTTGAATTACTATTTTAGGATTACTGCATAGCTTGTTATTGTTGCTGAGCTTGAGCTTAGCCTACAATTTAAGTAAAAAGCATTCTACCATTACTGTAACTATTAATATTTGTACTATTGTTGATGCTGCTGTTATTTTGGCTATTACTGTTTTTTTCAACTAAGAATTCCGGAGAAGCTGCATCTTCAAATGTTTCCTTTGTAAAATTAGTAATTAATTATATCTGGTCTAAATCAGATTTATTTTTTTTATTTACAGGTGTGGCTGATTTTTGTTATTACATCTATTACATTTGTTATTACTGTTAAATAGCAAATTCATTTTAATTCAAAACTGAGTAAGGTGATTGAGAAGTGTAAATTAGATCAACACTTTTCTATTCAAATCTGTTTATTTTATTTCTTACACTTCCTGTTTCCTCCACATTTTAACCAACATTTTGATAATTTTGTATCTGTTAGTTGTTTAATAAATTAATATAATTACCACTAACTTAATTGTTATTACCATTATTTGTGTTATTGTTGTTATTGTAATTGTTGGTATTCATATTTATATTATTATTGTTAATATTAGCTGCGTTGACATAAGAGTTTTACACTTATTGAAGTTAAAGTAGTTACTCATTTGATTTTATTGGTTGAAAGTGGTAGTTATTTTGCTAATTATACCCTAATCTAGGACTATTTTTGGCAGTAACAGATTAAATATGTTACTCAAATGAAGGACCATTAATTTATATTTATAAAGGAGTCTTTGGTTTAGGTTGAAAGTTATTAATTGAATTATTTGGATTATTTTAAATTTATTGTTAAAATTGGATCATTTAATTTTGAATATTTGATAAATTTTAAAAAAATTGTTGGTTGTTGTTATTGATAATGTTTTCTGATTCAATTTCGTCATCATTTGAAATGGCTGTATTATCCTCGTTTTAATTCAACATTTAATTCTCAAATTAATCTTTAAATTTAGAGAAGTTTTTATTTGGTTTTAATTCATTCTAATTTTTAAAGGTTAATTCATAATGATTTGGAATTACAGCAGAGTGAGTATGCTGTAGTTGTTGAGATTATTATTGCTAATTTATTTGTTACTTTTACATCTAATTACTTTGCAAGCTTAAATTATGAAGCTAGTGCCCAAATTACTACTGCATATTGTTGTTATTGTTTCCTCTCTGAGGTCTTTATGAAGACTACATTTAGGTAATAATTTACATTTTATTTTAATTATTAGTGTTTTTTTGGTTTGTTGAATCAGTTTATTCATTAATAAGATTATTGTTGATCATATTAGCATAATTTAATTGTGTATCTTATGTATTAGCTTGTTCTTAATTGTCTCCTAAGGAAATTTTAATATAATCATATCCATAAGCTGGTATATTGCCTTCTAATAAAAGTTATCTTAATTGCATATTTCTTATTTATTATTAAAATTCTTTTTAATCTTAATATTCTTCATTCTATCTGAAATAAATATGATTTTAAGTTTAATTCTTTTCACTCTCAGCTGAAATTACACTTTGTTAATCTATTATTTATGTGTATGATCCTCTTGATAAATCTTAATTTGATTTCTCTTCTCCACCATCAACTCCATTATTTTCTTATATTCCAAGCTCTGATAGTTTTTCTTGTAAATTTTGGAGTTTCTCCTTGACTGTTTATCTTAATAAAAAAAAAATTAAAAATATTTAAAATATTAATTATTTAAATCAGAATAAACTAACAGAATCATCCTATCCATTAATATATTATTATTTATATTGTTCATTTTTGAATTAATTTTCGTATGTTATAAAAATGTAAAAGAAATAATAAAAAAGTATTGGTTTGTTTACTCCATTTGTGTTAAATGAGTGTATTCTTCTTTTTAGTTCTAATATTCCTTAATTGACTCTAAGTAAAGTTATCTTTGTTCATTCTTTTCATCCAATAAGAATATTAGATTTTCGTGAGGACTAATGACAAACATATTATCAAGATCTTCAATATTAAACCTAATTTCTGAATATTAATCCTACAAAGAATATCTTCTTTTTATTTGGATTTTTTATACTTCGTTTTGCTGTAAATCTTTTCTAATATTTTTAATATTTTCTATTTTATTTTTTTGCTTTTAATTAAAAGAAATAAATTTTTATAAGCCCTTCTAATAGTTGTTGATTCTTTCATAATAAGAATCCATTTTTTTTATCTTATTTTCATGTTATTTTTATAGTATTTTATATTATGCTCTTTTTATAATCAGCGCCTTCTTTTGTTTTTTTATTTATTAAGCTACCACATTAATTTACTATTAAACTATATTCTCCTCTTCGTTTGTTATTTTTATAAATTCTTAGTATTATGCCTATTCTTTTTCTATAGCTTTAAGTTTCTCTATTAAAACTAATTTATGAAAAAATAATAATGATTTAATAAAATGAAAATTTTTTGAGAATAAACCAAAATAAATTTTAATAAAGTAATTAATTATCTAAGTATCAATCAATATTTTTTAAAAAATTCATAGAGTCAATTAGGCCATAGTTTTAATTAATCTGAAATTCTTACAAATATAATATTCATAACTTTAATGTTAAAACCATTTTGCTTAGATTAGATAATTTTTATTTGAAATTTTTGGTTTCTTTATTTATATTCATATTTAAAATGAATTAAAAATGTTTACTTTAACAAAAATTTTTTGATTCTTTATATTTATAAAAATTTAATTTAAGCTGTATCGAATCTCTTTCTTTTAAATAAATTTTTTTTTTATTCTTTCTTTATATTTTGAAGATTTGATTTGAATTAAAAATATTTTTTAAATCTTTTGATGAATTCTTAATTATTTCTTTTTTTACATTTGAATATTTCTGTAGTGAGTGATTTCAATTTCATGATTATTTTATTGATAAAATCTTAAGTTGTTTGAGTGAAAATTTAAAGTAGTCTTTTTTTAAGTAAAAAATTTATATATTTACTTACAATCATTTTTGACTTTCAATCCAATTCTTTCATCTTCTACTTATCTTCTTGATTAGTTAACATTCTAAAGTGCTAGTTGGATTCTTTATTCATCATAAGTTATCTTTGTTTTTAAATCATTAATCTCCTATTGAAGTTTTTGAATTTCTAATTGACTTTACTAGGCGGCTAGTAAAGCTTAATCATTATTGATTATTTATTACTAGCTTGCTGCTGCTACTTATTATTGTTGCATTTATTGAAATTATTAATCTATATTTTTGCTGAATTGAGATTTTTAATTGTTAGTTTAATTTTACTGCATGACTGCCATTTATTAAATTAAATCTGAAGGCTATTTTTGCAAGATTTATGAGGAACTCTATTACATAGTTGGCTGCTAGTTATTTTATTGCTAAAATTAGCTTTACTATTATTATGAATTTTATTATTGAGAAAGCTATTGATTTTATAATTATGCACTATTTTAAATAAGAGGTTGGTTATTACTAGGGATATTAGTATTATTCTATGGTTACTACTGCTATAACTTTTGCTATTTTTATTGCTTGGAATGATTCTAAAACATTTTAAACATTCTGTTTGTATTGGCTTAATTGATTTTTTAGGAATGAAATTGTGAGACTGGAACTTGAGATAATTGTTAATGATATTATTAGAAATAGCTTTAATTAGTCTACTCTGGTGCATGACTGAAGCCTCTTTCTTCTATTTGATTAAAAAAAGAACTTAGAGTTAATTGATTTGATAAATTTAAAAATTTTATATGGTTTTGCTTGTTGTAAATCTTTAATTAAATTTAAAAATATTTGATAATTTCTAATGGGATTAATATAGATTGATAGTATTTTGAAAATATCTCAAAATATATTCAATAATTTGTATTTATTTACTGATATTTGCTTAGTTTAATTATCTGAAAGGAGGATATAAGTCTCTTCTTTTTGTAGATTCTAAATCATCAAAAGACTTCTTTTTGTAGTGTCCTTAAATCTCAATTAATTATTCAGCATCTTCATCATTTTATTCCAGCATTTTTTAATATAATTCCTTATCTTTATTTATAAACAAAAACAAAAATGTTAATTACATTGAATGTGATTCTAATCAAAAATGAAATCTTTTAATTCAAAGAAAGGTTTATTAGAAATATACCTGGATTGTTTTATTTAGAATAATTTGTTTGCATTGTATTATCTGTATTCATTCTTTTTTTCCCATCTTCTAATTGTTGTATTTGTTTAATTCTACTGCTAAAATGTTTTGGACTAACATCATTTGCATTTATGTTTTATTGTTGCTTAAATTGTGATTAGCTTTAATGCTCATTAAGCTGTTTTTACATTGCATGATTAATATTCTAATTATAACTTTTGATCTAATGCCTAAACTAAACTTTATAATAAACATATCCAATAACTGCATTATCAGAGCTTAAAATGTGCTTTTTTATAGTTTGCTATGATTAAACAGTTAATACATCTAATGCCGCTTATCCTATCTATATACAATTTAAATAATATGTTAGTATTCTTATGCTGCTACTATATTAAATGAATCTAATAATAAATCCTTATACCAAAATTTTATTTGAATACTAGGTAGGTGACTGCTATGGAGGATACTAATTTATATGATAAAGTTTCATATACAATTTATTCATTTATTGCAAATTGCAGCAATCAAACTCAAAAAACTATTTTTAAAATAAAAAATGCAAATTAGAGAAAATCAAAAAGAAAAAACTTGAAGGAGAAATATTTAAAGAGTTAATTTACTTCATTGAATATGGCATTAAATGGATCTCTATATTAATTAGTTGCATTAAACTTTATTTAATTTCCAAGTTGAAGTGAAAAGGATGGCTAAAATGACTTGATATTAACATTAGATGATATTTCTGTCCTCAAAACCTCTACTTAAATGGATTCAATATCAAATATGTTCTGCAGCAGAATTGCTTAATTCTGCTGTGACTTAAATTCCTCTTTAGTTCCATTTAGTTTCTTCTGTAAAAATAGATTTCCATGGTCAGCAGATGTCATTTCCTGCTTTTTATTAATTTTCTTTACAGAAATCTCTAATTTAATAATGTATTGCTCCTTAATCTCTCGCTTGCTTTTTTATCACTTGCTTACTTACTTGCCTGCTTTAATTATCAAATCCTAACTCCAAAAAAATCAGATTTAATTAATTAATTCTTTCTTTCTCACAAACGCTATCAAAAATCATTTAATACACTAAATAGTATTTATATTTACTGTTTATTTTTTGTTTTAATTCCAATATTTTATTGCTTCATTCTCCAATTTATCAAAGTAGTCAATAATTTTAATTCATTATCCTCAATTCCAAAACATCATTTTCAAAATTCTAGTCTTTTTTTGAATTCTTTATCTAAAAACTACCATATCAAATTAATTTTGTGTTTTGGGTTCATTAGTTCGTAAATAAAAAAGTTAAAAAATTATCTCATAGTTGATGTAAAATTAATGGTTAAATTGTTCTTCTTAAAAAGTAAATTTTAATTTAAATTTTGAAACTTATTTGTTAGTTAATCAGAAAAAAACCTAAGAACTTAAAGATAAATTAAAATAAAAGGACAAAAAGATATGTTTTACATTAGATATCAATTCAATTCAGCCTTCTGATAATAATTACTAAGTAATTTATTTTCAAAAAGTGTGTTATGAGATGAAATTTAAATGAAGAGTTAATTCTGAAATTTAAATGAAGAGTTAATTCTGAAATTTAAATGAAGAGTGAATTCTGAAATTTAAATGAAGAGTTAATTCTAAAATGAAGCTTTACTTTAAAAAAGTAATGGCTATAAAAAATCAATTAAATTTAACTACTAAAATCCCCAATAATTAGCTTCATAATAATATTAAAAAATAAATTTTTTGTGAAAACAATATACAGATAAATAAATTAATAAATAATTCAATCACTTTTTGAATAATATATTACCACAATTAATTGTAAGGAATTAGTGGAATATATTCGTTAAAAATATAAATTTTCAAAAAAATAAAATCACTTCTGGTACCACAAAAAAATAATAATTCCATTAAGCCTCCTTAACTACTATCAGAATATTAACTCAATTGAAAAAGATTACCATCATTCATTTACATTTAAAATATAAAAGATTAGTTTGAATTAAATTAGAATATTATTTCAAATTTTCTCAAAAGACCAATTTATTATCAAAAAAGAAAAGTAATTTTTGGTCAAAAGATATTTTATGTTAAATAACATTTTTTTTATTTTTTTAAGGATATTTCAAGAAATGTTTCTAAAAGATTTTTATCTAATTTTAGAGCGTTTTGATTCTCACTTAAAAAAACTACAATTAAAAGATGAAAGAAAGTAGAAAAATAAAATATTTTTGAATGAAAGTTAATAGATTAGAAATATGTATATATATTTTTTATAAATAATATGATTGATTGATTTAATCATTTAAACAATCCAAAGCTTGTGAATATATTTGTTAAATTTAAATTATTGTATTGAGATTTAGTGAGCAAATCGTCTATAGTTTTCTATTTATTTAAATATACATTAGATTAATTTATTCATTAAAAAGAAAATAATAAATAAATTACTTTAATTGTTTTAATCTTTTCTACTGTCACCTTTTGAGTATTATCTTATTCCCTTTTGATTAAATTAATTTTAATTTATTTGATTTATTTTAAGAATTATTTACTCTTTTGAGATATCAAACATAGCTTAAAGAGAAAGGAGTTTCTAGTTAAGAGTGAAGTTTGACATTCTTTATTATTTTGCTTTACCTACTAGAGAAATAGAATAAGTGTATTCTAGTTCTTCATTATCAACTTGGATTGCATTTTCTTCAAAATGGGAGATCAATTCTTTAATAACAAGAGTTATTTTGTTTTTAAGTTAAATGTAAATATCATTTCCACACTTGCATTTAAGAATGGAAGCAGCATCTGCATTTTCAGAGAGGATACCTGAATAAAGTGAAATTGAATCACATTTTTTGCATTCAATTAAGACACGAGGGATTAAACCCAAAAATTAATTTCTTTTGTTTTTCAAGTTAAGGACATTTTCTGCACTTAATTCAGATGTTCTAAAAAAAACAAAGAATTTATTTAATCTAAATTATCTAAAAATAATTATAATTATATACTAGTGAACTTGCTAGACAGAGTAGTGAACTTCAAGAATACTTGCTATTTCTTAAAGATTTATTCCCTCAATGACTTCTAACAATCTCTTTATAGGTTCAAACAATTAATATCTCTTGTAGTATTAAAAGTCTATTTCCAAAGTCTTACTTTGTGTGATAAATTCTTAAGGACTATAAGATTTATCAACCAATCTGCTCTTTTAAATTAAACAAAAAATTAATAAAAACTCTTCAATTAAAATAATTTTTTTATCTTTCTAATAATTTCTAAAAACAATTTTTTTGCTAATTTTAATTTTGATAAAACTAAATTATTATGAGTGAATGAGATTAAAAAAATAAAAATAAATATGAAGATATTTAACTTAAATTAGCATTTTATTTCTCTCAAAATGGTTGATTTCATTAAAATATTTTTAAATTAATAAATAAATAGAAAATAGAACAACTTTTGAAGCAAATTAGCTTGAGAATACATTTAAATTTGACCAAACAATCAGAATAAATCATGCTGGATTTGAGAAATTATTTTTAAAGAGATTTCTTTTTAATTTGTTTAAATAAAATTAAAAATACTTACAGAATCGTGTTTGCAGATGATGTAGCTGATAATTTAGTTGATGAAAGTGTTAGGGTCAATGCCTTTTTCTTGAATAGCTCTTTGGGCAACAGCAACGTGAGGAAGATTCTTTTCACCATATTAATCCACTCTTTTGGTCAAACGTTTAGTGATGTAATAGGAACTATTTTTGATGTTCTTTTAGTTGATATCATCATCTTTTTATAAAAAAGTATTAAATTAATTTAGATTATTTGTTTGTTGGAGATTTACTTAATTAAACAAGATATTTCTTGATATCATCTAACATATTTTCACTGCTTTTGCTTTCTAAAATGATTTCTAATATTTTGTTACCAGCATCTCTGGATAGTTAACACCAATCTCTACGAACGACATCAATACCTAGATTTAATTTAGACTTTAGTATTTTACTTAAAATATAAACAAAAATTACCTTTGATTTCTTTTTCTAACCTTTCTGGAGCATTTGTATTTTTGACTTCTTCCCAGTTTGCAACTTTCAAGGTAGCATATTTCTTCTTTTTAAGTAAAAGCATGTTCTTAAACACACCATCAATATCTAACTAAAGCTTTTTGTATTTGCTGTTGACTTTTATTTTTATGTTCAAACCAGTCTTAACTGCTTCAAGGAATTCATTTGTACCAGGTTTAATCATCAAAGAATCAGTATCACCATAAATGACAGTATATCCCATATCTTCTACAATTTTCTTTGAATCGAAAAGAATATGTCTACCTGTGAAATAATATAAAATAAATTATTATAATCTTTTTTTATTGTAATTTCGTTTACCTTTAGCTGTGATGAAAGAAGCAAGAGGCATAGCATAGAAACGAGAAGAGCTAAAACCCAAACAGCCATACATGGAGTTAGCTACAAGCTTGAAAGCCTTTTATTTGATGTCTAATGTTTCAATTACTTATTGGTCTTTTTATCCCTTAATTTAATTTTTCACAACTTTTCTTTGTTCAACCAAGTATTATAAAATAGCAGGGAGAGGTGCAATTCCTTTTACTTACTCAATAGTAGGAAGAATATCTTGAGGTTAGACAACTTGCTCATTTTCATTATCTTCATCGTCTTCATCTTACATTTTATTGTTATTATTACCTTAATTCTTTGAGTATTAAATAGCAGCTTTTTTATTTCCTAAGAAAGGAGCCATTTACATATCAAGAGGAATGGGGTCTCGGATGCAAGTAGTGAAGCAGACATTAAATTCTTAAATAATAGAAGGATAAAGTGAGTTGAAATCCAATAGAACAATGTATTCATTGTACAAGCCTTTCTCAGGTTCAAAGACCTAGCCACCCTTATATTTATTCTCTTTCTTCTTAGGATTTTTATTTTATTGACCTTATTCTTCATCATCTTCATACTACTTTCTGATTTAAGCATTTTTATGTTTCTTCTTATAAGATTCTGGGAGATTCTTAAAATTATCAGGATATACATAGTTCAGCTTTCAATAAAATTGTAAATTAAATACATTTGATATCAAAAAGTAATATAAATTACCTAGTTGAATTTATGAAGGAGAAGCATTTCATTTCTTTCAGCTCTTTAATTTTAAAGTGAACCCATCCAAATATTACCACAAATAGATGTCAACTATTTGGTAAGAGGAATAATTTACAAATGGTACATAATTCTAAGAGTATAATCAATATCCTAATAAGTATCATCAACCAAACTATTCACCAATTTATAAGTTGCAAATTTCTAAAGATATGTCTTTGGATCTGTTCTTGTTCTATTTTCATTAAAATTTTATTTTTATTTCCTTATTCAAATCAACTTATTTTTTCAAATCATCTAACACATTTTTTATAAATTTTTGTTTCTTTTAAATTAAAAACATTTTTTTTTTTGCACAAACTAAAACCACTTTTAATAACAATCGAATCTTAATTCTTTATTATTTATTTTTTTTAAATAAAATTGATTCTTGATTATTTTGGGAATTTTTTCTTTTTAGCTCTTAAGTGATTCTTTCATTAGAAATATGCTTTGATGCTAAAAAAGACAATTAAATAGAAATTTTACATTTCGTTCTTAAATAATTTGAGGACTAAGGCTTCTAGAGTGTATTCAATACAGTTAACGAATTCTTGAGAACTCATGAGAGTGTCAACTAGAAGACGACCTTTCATAGCCATTTTTGTTTTGAAAGAGGAAGAACCATATTTTGGAATATCAGATGAACCTATATTAATAAGCTTGGAAAGGAGATTCCATTTTCTGATTCCTTTTTCACGAATTCTGTTGAGGATAATTTCGAAGACAGTTGAGTATAAATCATGAGCAACTACAATATCAGGATCAATTTCATTAAAAGTGGTTAAAAATTACTCTAAAAGATTTAACTCATTTAAGCAAAATTTAGTTGTTTCAGGAAGAGTACCTTTTTTGGCAATACTGTCTTACTTTTTAGTGGGATCGACATGAGTGATGAAAGAAATGCTCTTAAATTAGCTTAATTCCTCTTTATTAGAGTTATCAATGTTAATACCTTCATGATACTTAATATTTAAGTTAAATATTTCCTTTTTGTATTCCTTTTTCTTTTATGTGAGCAAGATTTATTGGTTAGTCTTTAGAGAAATACATGCAACACTTAAGGGAGGTGTTGGTAATTATTACTGTAATATCTATATATTTGCTTAAGTTGTATAATCTACTCTAAATTCTAACTTTCTATTTGTTATGCAAGAAGTAGTATCCTTTACATTTTAAAAGCGTACCCAACTAGGTCCTGTAATTTTTTTAGTAATAAGGAAAGTTTCTAAAGCACTGTAAGTTGTACCAACACAATATTAGAAGTATTGTCCTTTTGTATCTGGGCTAATCACATCATATTCATAAGACATAACAACTTAATACCATTTGCCTTTACCTCTAGGGATAGGTAATTCAAAAGCATAATTCTTATCAACAAAAGCACCAAGGAATTCTACATTCTTACGTGACGTTTATTCCTTCTTCAACAAATCAGAAATTTCACTTTTAATTTACTTTTTCAAAATAAAAAAAATTAATTTCATTTTCACAAAGATCAGTTAAAGCAGCTATTTCTTCTAAAAATTTTAATATCTTTCAAATAAAATCAACCCTCAAAATTTTCCATTTGGGATATAGAAAAATAAATTACTATCTATTTTTGATTTACAACTTACAATTATTTTCTTCATAAATTGTTATACTTTAGATTTTATTCAGCTCTATAAAAAAGATGTTTGTTATTTTCTCATTTCCAATGAATACAAATTTTATTAATAAAATTAGAGATATTGATTAGAAATACATTTTCTTTTGAAATATGCAACATTCTCCAAAATAAAAATATTTTTGGAGGGAATATCTCTGAAATAATTTTTAACGTTTATTTTTTGCATAATCTTAATAAGTTTATTTGCTTATTTTAATTATTCTTAAATCACTTTTTTTATCTCTCAATTAAAAACCCTTAAATGTATTCTAAGAAATAGCATTTAAATGAATATATTTGTTGGAATACCTGCTCAGTAACAGTATCAGAAGTAGGATAGAAGAAGAGATTTCTTATAATAGTATCAATTTAAATAACACATGTGTCGAATGTTTTGTTTTGCTTATTTTAAACTTTGGCAAATGCAAAGATTTTATCTGGCTTGACTTAAGCATCATAGAAGTAGTCATATAAAAAGGCATCAACTGAGCCTAATTTTAGTAAACAATTAAATTTACTAAATAACATTTAAATATTTAATATAATTTACCATCTTCATTTTTATAGTCGTTGATATTTTTGATTTATGAAATTGAGAGATTAGTCAAATTTATTTCAGCATTATTATTGTTGATTCTGCCTTACTTTAGATTATCATTAACCTATTTTGCTTTCTGTGCTAAACTGACCAAGTTTTAAAACTCAGCCATACTATCGACTGTATTACTGTCTTCTGAAAAATCTCTATTAATTGCATTTAAAACATTTTAATCTAACTTTCCTTTACTACTGTTGGCAGTCTTAGAAGAGTCTTCTTTTAAAATGTTTTTAACTTCTGAACTAATACGTTTTTTTTCCTCTTCTTCCCTTTTTTCTTATTCTATATAAATTAGTTAAAGAATACCATATAGATATTAAATATTCTACCTAAAATTTCTTATTCCTCCTAATATAATTAGGCTTCTTCTTATTCTATTTTCTTTTTCCTCTCAGTTAATTTCATAATTTCTTCTATGTCGATATCAGGAACCTGCTTGCTAACAGCCTTTTTCTTATTAGTGGAGACAGCTGTAGTATTTGTATAATTTAAAATAGTATTCTTTGTCTTCTTCTTTTTATTTAATTCTTCTTCCTCTTCAATTTCTTGGTCGAATTCATCTTCTACTTCTCTGTATTTCTTTTTATCTTAATATTTTAATAATAAAATGGCTCTAGCATTGTCATCTAAAAATCTGGAATTCCAGTTTCATCTGCAATAAATTTACATTTTTTATCCTCTATTAATAAATTAAAAATAGATTAGATACATAATATCTCATTTTAATAAATTTAACCTTATGTGTCATCAATGAAATCGTCTTCTTCTATTTGCTCATCTTCATCATCATATGCTTCAATATCCATATCCTCATTGAAGCGATTGTTTTTTGTATGCTATTTCTAATAAATTTGATAAAAAATAGTGTTGACCTGACTGAAAAATGAACTGAATGAGTTACAAGCTTATTTTGCTTTTTGATTTCTTTATTAAGTTTCTCTAATCTTTGTAATTTGTCACTCATCTTGAAGAAATAAATCTACAAATAACTAATATATTCTTATTGCTACTTTGTTATCTAAATTATTTTAATTTAAACAATATTTTGATTTAGGCAAATCTTTTCATCAATACATACAAACAAACAACCAAATTTTTGCCAATACATAACTCATTATATTTTTTAATTATTAAAATAGTTGCCGCATACCAAACTGTAAATTTTTGAAATTTTAGCGCTAAAAATAATGCATGGGTGTTAATAATTCTTTTTATTATTCATTAATATTAGCGCTTGAAATCAAAATATTTAAAGTTCCTTTAAATCTATAAATCCATTAATAAATTATGTAGAACAAACATTATTATTTCATCAAAATAAATTTAAGCTTCAAATTCCATTTTAAACCAAGCAACCACTTTTTAACAACCTTAATAACTTTAATTTTATAATTTTTTCTCTCATTTTTAAAATTTTTAAAATTATTACCAATTACAAAATAAAAAAAAAAATTAATTGTAAAAATATTCATATTTAATAAATGAATATTGTTGGTAATTAATTTTTTAAGCGAATAGAAAAACAAAATAAATTGTGATGATAAGCAGTATTAATAAATAAATATAGATTGATTTATGATTTAAAATTCATCAAATATTTATTCTTTTTTACTTAATAGTTATTCTAATTTGATTTTATGAAAATTATTAAAATAATTTAGATAAGAAAATGAACAAATAAAAAAGTCAATATTAATAATTTTAGCTAATCTAGTGAATAGTCTAAAATATTTGAATTAATGTCAATCCTTGAGTTTAAATTTGATTTTTTGATGTATGATTTAGATTACTAAAACAATAAAAAATTTGAACTATAAACTTAGAAATAAATTAGTCACTAAATATCATCAATAACCTTCAAACCCTTAATATTAGGCTAAATGAAATTGTATTAAAAGATATGACAGATAATTGATACTTTCAAGCAACAGCAAAATCAAATAAACAAAGAAAAATTAATTTTTAAAAATACTTTTAGGAAGAATTTTTATATTAATAAACAGTAATTAATATTCTAATTTTTAAATATTATTAAAAATGTATTAAATGATAAAATTTGATTATGCTGTTCTGATATTTAGGTTAGTTATTAGTCTCAAAATTAAAATCTATTAACCCATGATTAATTGAATTGAATTTTTTTAAATTTGAATTTTGTTACTCTTCGGAGCGAATTAATAAGTAAAGATTTTAAAATTTGAAAAATTAGAAAATTTAATGAGTATTAAAAATAAGTTAATGGTTTATTATATCTAATAGATGATTATTATTTATAAAGAAAGGCATATAAAATTTAGAATAATATTTTAAGATAAAATTTTAATAATAGTGATGAGAAAATTCATTTTAAGTTGTGCTATTTTATAAATAGTTCAATATTATCATTTGGTAATTCAGTTGTTTTTATTTTTATTAGATTCCTAATCACTACTTGAATCATTATCTTTACTAGATTTGCATTCTTCACGTTAAAAATTAGCAATATCAAATATATCTTCAGGCTCTACTTCTTCTTAAATTATTTTTTTCATTTCATATTAAATTTCATTTGGGTTATTTATTTTTTATTCGATTTCTTTTTTCTTTTTTTCAAATTCTCCTATTTCTTATTCATTTAACTTTTTCAAAAGGATACGGTAAGGTCTAATATTTTTTTATGGTTGGTCACTTTCTTCAACTATATAATATTCTGGTTTGTTTTGAGGACTTTTAACTACATTTGGATTGACTCTACATTAAAACACCATTTTGAAGTATTTACCACACATTTCAAAAGGTGTTGAGTATTTTCCTGCTTCATCTACATTGTCAGTTAAGTAAACAGCAATTTTACTATGACCAATTAATTTACCAGTGATTCTGCATTTAGCACCTGCATATTTGTGCTAGCTTCCACTCTTTAATCCTTCTTTTGGAATACCTTTTAGACCTTAAAAAGAAGTACCATGATAAAGCACAATCCATTATTTTTTTTCATCATAACCTGTTCTCTTACCATAGTTCCCTAGCCATTCAAGATCTTTATACTTAGATATATTTAATCCATAGCCTTTCCATCCAACAGGAAGGTAATAACGTTACTATTTATATTCATCTTCATCTTGTTTAAACCTAATAAAACCTCTATAGGCTAATTTCTGAGTATTCCATTCACAATTAAAACGAATATCACAGTCTTATGGTGTTAAAGTAGCATGTTCTAGTAAGCTGTGCAATTTTAACTAAGCTTCTTTATAATTACAATTTTCTCTGAAATATTGAATAGCTTTTTAATTATTGTTAAAATGTATACTTTAATCTTATAATTTATATTCAATTTCTATAGAACCTTTTGATAAACCAACAATAATGATATCAGAAGGTGAGCATCCATGGGCCATTGCAGCATTTTTTTTGAATTCTGTGATGAATTCTTCTTTGTTATCTTGATTTAAAATTTAATTATCAAAATTTTATTTTTCATCATCTTAAATTTTAATTTTCAAATACTAAGTATCTTAAGTGAGACCTACTTGAAGTAAACTTTTTTTACACTTCTAGGTCACATCTTATTCAATCATTTTATCCGATACATGCAATTCTACATTTTAATGCTAGCTGTAAACTTTAGACAAAGCAACTAAAGGTATCAAAGTGTCACGTTTTTGAATAGACTTTTAAGCTTGCAACTAAGGTAGGGTGTTATTTGTTTATTAATTTAGTCCAGCATTCTCATTTTATTTTTGTTCTTCTTTCATTTAAGAAAAGGAAATAATTGTCCTTTAATGATTTATAATAGGTGTTTAATCTTAAGTACCCAGACTAGTTTAATCAAATAAGTCAAGTAAATCTTCTATCTCTTTTGACATTTCTTCAGTTTTCTATTTCATTTCTACTAATTCTTCTTCTTTTAATTCTACTTTACATACTGCATGTTTAACTAAAAACTCTACATAACTTGGCTCTATATTAGTACTTTCAAGATCTGGATTTAATTGATTTAAATCATCTTTCAACTCATCGTATTAAGGTAATTTAGTAATATCTTAAATAAAGGGTTCTTCAGGCTCATTATTCTATTACATTTAATTAGAGCTAGGAGATTCATTTTTTTAATCAAATTCTGAAAAGAACAATTTTTTTATGGCATCTTCAGATTTCTTTTTAATTTCTTATTACTTTTATTGATGTTCTTCATACTGCTTTTTAAAGGTACATTTATAGTCAATACGATTATCCTAAAATGGTTTTTAATACCAGCTTGGTTATCTTGCACTATCAAATTTATCTTCTTCGTCAGCAATTTCTTTAATTATTTCATGATCATCATTCGTTTCTTAAAAAGTATGTTAATCTGAGATAATTCCTAAGCTCCTTGCCTAGCTGTTTTATTTCAAGTAACTTCCATAGCCATTTCTATCATTAAAATTTCCAACAAAAGCTTCATTAAAATTTTCGCTATGCCAAATCACAATGCCCTTATTAAAAAACATATTATTATGGAAGTAACCAGCAAATACATTAGTCTTTCTAAACAAATAGCCATATCCAGATTATTTGCCCTCTAAAAACTACCCTTCATATCTATTCAAATAAAATTAATTAATTAAAAAAAGAAATCTGGCAAAAAAAATAAATAAAGAAAGAAAGAAACAAAATTGATTAATCTTTTAGATTTTTGAATCAGAATTAATCAAAAAAAAATTCATTAAGATTTTGAAAAAAAGAAAACTCAACTTGTAATTTTAATTAAAGAGATTGAGGTAAATACTTATAAAGATTATTGATAGAAAAAAGAACAAAAATATTTATTAATTAAATCAATTACCTATCTCCGTTCTAATACACAGCAACTCCCACTCCATTTGGCTTGTTTTGTAACCACTACCCAAAGTAAAGTGCTTTGTTTGAGTATTCTTAGAGTCCATTTAAATGTCTGGTTATCTTATTTAGGTCACTTGTTTATGTGAATTTGTACATTTCTTGATAAGCTGTAATGATAATTTCATTTTTTTCTTAGTTTTATTTTTCTTCTTCTTCATCATCATCATCATCTTGTTCTTGTTCATCTGGATTATCTTCATTTATTTTAGTTTCTTCAATCTAATTTTATAAGTCTAAACTTAAAAGGTTTTTTATATTTTGCTTGCTACCTCTTTTTGTCTTTTTTACTGTTTTCTAATTAATTTTTAATAGTCTGTTTGTGACATCATCTTCTATCAAACCTATGAAATTAAATCCTCTATAAAGAATTTTATCTTGTTTTTCAGAAATTTACTCCATAGTTAAATTATAGTCGTTTTTTTGTATCCCAAAGTAATTAATTTAGCTTCTTTATAACATTTTTTCGTAATCAACATCCAAAAACCATCCAAAATCTAAGTAATTCTTCATAGAAAAACCAAAAAATCCTGGCTAAATAGAATATTTACTTGTATAAAATTATTTTTTTAACTGATCAAGCAATAAAATTCTTTCAGGAGGAGAATTGAGTAAATACTCACAGAGAGCAGCAGTGAATTCAGAGCAATATGCGTAATCATTAATTTTCCATACTTAATTCTACTGATAGTCTGAAATATCATTTCTAATTAGCTCGAAATATCTTTCTGGATAATAATATCTTGATTCTCTATCACTCATTAAAATGCTGATGTTAAAATAATCAAGTTTTAGTTCACGCTTCTGAAAATTATTTTAAAATTTAACTGCATTTGGTGATTCAATGATTAACATTAAATGCTTTGTGTATTTAAATCCATCTAAATAAATTTTCCATTCTTTGATAATATGATCAATGTTAATAAAAGAGACTCTGTTCTCTATCTCAAAAGCCATCTGCCCATCCTAAGTTAAAGTACCGCTAAAATAAATAACTAATCCATCAACTTATTAATTATCTTTGAAGAACTTTTAGATTACACTTAATGGCTATTTGATGTTTTATAAATGTAAGCAATACTAAGCCTCAGTGATAGATATCTTTCCTATTTCAGATATTTAATTTTGGGTTTCACAATAATTAAACACTTTCTTGATTTTTTCAACATCTTCTTTGACCATTTTCGATTTTTTAGAGCGTTTTGTTCTAATATTTTCATTCTATTAAACATTAGAATCTATGATAATGTATTCTTGTTGTTATTCATTATTTTCTGTATTTTCTTAAGTTATGTAGTCTGAATTTAGTAATAGATAGCTCACTTTCTCAAATCTACGCCTTTTTCCAAGAGGCTGCAACATAGACACCATTCTTTGCGTTCTAAAATCATCAAAAAATGAGTTTAACTGTAGCTTTCTTTTCATTGTTAATTTCCTTATTTCTTTGTTCTTTAATCTAAATTAATTAAATTACACTTTTATTTCTTGTATTCTCCAAAGTTTAGAGCCTTTAAATCTAAATAAACAAGTAAAAAAAAGAAAAGAAAACTTTCATTTTCATTAATAAAACTAAACCCTATTCAAAAATTTAAATTTACAATGTATTTTTGGCATTTCTTAATACGTAAAAATTAATTCTTCTTTTTATAAAAACACTCATTGTATTCTCATATAAAAGCCTCATTTCGGCAATACTATATACTTAAAAAGGACTCTGTATATTTAAGATTCTATAATTGATTTAAAATAAACTAATTCTTTTATTCTTATTTTTAACTGAGTTCTAATTGATATTTTAATTTCATTTAAACAAAAAAACATTAATAATAAACAATTTTATATAATTTTTACTCCATAAAATAAAATTTCCCAAATTATTTGAACAAATTTGATAAAAATAGTCTGACTTTTTATTTTTTGAGTTTATTGAAACGGAATTTTTAAACAAGATATTTTCTATTCTAGGCTATGAGGTGTTATAGGAAACCAAGAATTATTGAAATAAAAACCAACTAAGATTCTCATTCAAAAAGTGAAATCTTAATAACACTTCTCTTATCTTTAATTTTAAAAAGAATTTTTTTCAAAGATCGCTCTTATGAAATTAAAACATATGGTAATTAATGTTAATATTGAAGAAATAGATCTATCTATTGTTTTCTTAGATCCTTATTTAAAAAACCAAATTTATTTATTTACTTCCTTATTGAATTCCAAAAAAAAAGCATGACTTGAGGAGTGTAAAAGATATTTTAAATAAAAAAAATATCATTCTAAAATTAAATAAGATTTTCCAAAAAAACAAATAAATCTTAAAAATATTTATCTATTTCTTAATCTTAGAATAAAACATATTACAATTAGAATTTCTAATTAAATTAAAACATGTAAAAATATTGCTTAAAAATAAAGAAATAATTAAATGGATAATTAATTCTCTCAGATTTTATTAAAAAAACAATTAATAAGGCTAATTTTTTTTGAAGATTATGAATTAGTATATCCCCAACATTCTTTCTTTTGTTCAAATAGATTTCAAAATCTTAAAAGTATTAAGAATTTAATCTTAATAGATACAAATCCAACAAAGGTTTATACATATTAATTAAAAAATAAATTAAAATCCTGATTCAAAAAACCAAATGATTAATTTAATTTTCAAATTTCTGAGTAAGAAAAACTACAAGTTAGTATACTGATACACTATAAATAGATCGATCACATAATATTCTTTCTTTTAAAAAATCTCTTCACAATCCAAAAAATATTAAAACTTCATTTAAATTATTTTTAGTTCTTATTAGATCTACTTATCCATTTAAATTTTTAAAAAATCATTATTTTAACATAAACACAAATAAATGAAAATAGTATGTTATTTTTTTCAATAAAAAAATTTTATTGTTTTTAAAATTTGTTGAAAATATTTTTAATTTTAATTCATCATCATTCAATTCAAAAAGAATAAAACAATTAATATATTCAATAATTAGTTAATTAATGTTAAATTGTAATTGTTATTTGTATGGATTAAGGCTTTGAAAGTTGTTGGAAAGAAGCACTTGTTAGAAGACATTTATTTAAGCAAGTATTTAAAAATGGAAATACAATAAATAAATATCTTTTTTTCAGAAAATAAAATTTAGAAAGAAGGGAGAAGAACTTTAAAGAAAAAATTTAGTTAGGATTAGAATCAAAGCAATTAGTTGAATTGAATAGCATAATAATAGATTAAGATATTTATCAAAAAAGATTCATAGATTAATAGATACACTGATATTCGATAGATAATTGATTAATTAAAAAGAAACTTATTTATATACAATCAATCTACAAAAATGTTTAAATTTACTTCGAAAAGCTTATCCTTAAGCACTAGCAAAGCAAATAATATTTTAAAGGGAATACAAATATAAAGATTTGCAACTAAGAAAGTTGTTCCAAGCAATCTTGATAAATATGATGTCATTATAATTGGTTCAAACATGGGTGCAGTACTTGCTCGTCATATTAATGAAATTACTAATGGTAGAAATACAGTTTTTGTTGCCAGTAGCAGCTCTATTAGAGAATAGCATCATTTGAGAGTTGCATATGAATTGGGAAACTGCAAAAAGGAAAACTACATTCTTGATACTAAGTCAATTATCACTCCTTTTATTCCTCATTCAGATGGCATTAGAGTCAAAGAAATCCATCCTGAATCTAACACTGTTGTGCTCGAAAATGATCGCACAATTCAATACAAAAGATTAGTTATTTCTACAGGTAAAAAGCTACTTTCTTAGATGAATATCTTCTTTTAAAATTATTTTGTTTTGCAAGATTATTATTTGATGCAAATGAATTTAAGTATAAGTCTAATAGGGTCTAGGATATCCTTGTCATGCATAATAATTAATTGATGATTCTAGAGAATAAACAAATTTTTTAATATAAAATAGGATTATAGAATAACTTTGAAGCTATTCCCGGTCTTAAAGATGCTGTTTATGATTCAGATCATCCTGGTATTGTTTTAAATTTTATATATAAATGATTAAGTTTATAGCATTAAAAAATATACTGAACTTTAGCAATAAAAACGATCAAAAATTTTAATAATAAATCGTATCTTTTTAATTATTAAATCAGCATTCTCTCCTTATGATGTGACTGGAAAATAAGCTAGTGTTAAAGATCCTTATTATTGGTATAATTTCCATGGTAATTTTATATAAATATCTCATATGGCAGAAAAATTATTCTTTTTTTTAATTAAATAGGAGGAAAGTGCATCTTTTACATCCCTAAATTCCCTATTAGAGGAGAAAGTAAATCATTAAAAACAATAAATGAATACATATTTTGATGTTTTAATATAAAGTCTAGGAATATAACTTCTTGGTAGCATACGATCAATGGATTGAAAATCAAAAAAATAGTAATTTATTCATAATATATATTTAATACTTATTGATAATACTAAATAGTGAGCTAGAAAATTGATATTGAATTCACTATTGTAAATGCAAATGATTCTTTCTCTTAATACAGCAAATAAGCAGATGAATTCTTTAGAGAAGAACTCAAAAAAAGAGGAATTAAGGTTTTGTTCAACACTACAATTGAAAATCTTGATAAAAACAAAAGATAAGTTACTGTAGTTGGTCAAAATGGATCTAAAACTCTAGAAAAATATGACAATTTATATTCTATTATTCCTACTCAAGGTCATGAATTCTTGTAAAAAGCTGATCTTTGTAACGAATAAGGTCTTCTCAGAGTTGACAACTCAACTCTCTAGCATAAAAAGTAATAAAAGCTAATTTATTTTTGAGAAATTCTATTTTATCTTAATAAGAATCATTGAATTTATCAACTAATTTATTTGTCATTAATAATAGATACAAGAATATCTTTGGTTTTGGTGATATTGTTGACCTTCCTACCACAAGAAGTTTAATAGGAACATAAGAATAACTGAATGTAGTTAGACATAATGTGATTCGTAGTTTACATGGTTAAAGTTTGAATGCTTAATATTTTGGTTAATCTAAGATTCCTTTATACATTGGTAAGAATAAGCTTACATTTGTATCTTAAAATTACTCTAAGCCATCTAAATTTAGTATGCTTGATAAGGAAGGAAAGCACATTTGCTACTTGAGAAACTTTTTCTACAGTTATTTCTATTAGTATATTAACACTGCTTATTACAAGTTTGCTATATGGGGTAAACCATACTATTTATGGCCTAAGACTTTCCACTCTGCTTCAAAAGAAGTTAAAAATGTCTCAGAAACTCACTCTTCTGAACACACTGATAAAAAAGAAGTGAAATAATCAAACAAACCTGGCCAATCATTTGTTTATAAGCCTCAAGCATAATTTGCTTGTGTTGATGTGATCTCTCCAGAATTGCAATCTCAATATTTTGTTATTTAGGATCCTTCTAAAGTTGTATAGAATGTTTTTAAAGCTCAATTGAATGAATAGTAAAAGCAAGCAAAAGAATAAGAAGATAAAGCCAAAAAAGCTGAATTAGAATAAAAGAAAAAAGAATAATAATTGAAGAGAGAAAAGGAAGAAAAGGAATAGAAAGAAAGAGAAGAATTATATAGAAAGAAGAGAGAATAAGAAGAACTTGAAAGAAAGAGGCAAGAAGAAGAATAAGAAAAAAAAAGATAATAGGAACTCTAAAGATAGAAGGAAGAATAGGAAAGATAGAAACAGTTAGAATAGGAAAGACTTCAATAAGAATAACAAGAAAGATTATAAAGAGAAGAATAAGAAAGATTGACTAAATAAACATAAGAACAAGAACAAGCTTTAAAGAGATAATAAGAACTTGAAAAACAAAAGCAACAAGAGTTAGAAAATTAATAAAAATAATAAGAAGAAGTAGCTGAAGCTAAATAAGAAGAAGAATAATAACCAGCTTCTAACACCAATCAACCCACTGAAGGTGACAGTCCTAAAAGAAGAAAGGGCAGACCTAAAAAAGAAAAAAAAGAATGATTGGATGAATGAATGAAATGAATAAATTGCTAATTAAAAACAAACAATTATTTCTATTGAAAATTTATATTTATTTTTTTATTTTGTTAAAATTAAGTTAATTTCTTAAATATTTTATTCAAAATTCTTTTTTTTTATTAAAAGTTAAATATAATTTAGGTGATTTAAATTTCTATGAAAATTAAAATGCATTTCTAAAAATCTTCTCTAAATTTATCTTAAAATTCAATAAAATTTTTATATTTTTAAATTCCTCAAAAATTTAGGTTAAGTTTTAACATCAAACTAATTTAAATTAATAGTTTAAAAATTTTTTCTATTTTCATTTTAAATAGCCACAAAAAATTACAAATAAAAAGCTTTCAATTTTGATATTCTATCATCTAATTTTAAGAATTTTGATAAAAAACAACTTTCAATATTAAAAACCAAAAAATTAAAAATTAATTTTGTGATTGAATATATTTTTATGATTATCTCAATCTCATATGAGAATATTTATTATTTTTAAATATCATGAATTTGTTCTTCTTTTTGTATGATTAAAATATTTATGTATAAACAAACAATAATTGATGTTATTTTCAGAAAGAATAAATATTTAATAAATTTTCTAGTAAACATTTAGATTAATTTATGCTTTTAAAAATATTCTAGTTTAATTCATTTTTATTTATTTGTTTTTTGGCAAAAGCTTTTTTTATTTTTTGTATGAAAGCATTTTTTTATGATTTATATTTTAAACGGCAAAAACTATCAAAAAAAAAATAAAGTTTAAAGATATTTATTTATATTAAGATAATAGATAAGGTAGTTCAATAAAATGAATACAAAAGAAGCTACGCCTTATGATAAGAAGTAAAATAAAGTCTTGTTTGATTTAAAAGAATGTGATGAGCTTTTCTAAAAGGATAAATCTTTGAAGTAAATAAATTTGATTTATTGGTTGAAAGATTTAATTTAAATTTCATATTTACTTAATATAACATAGGCAAGCCAAAGACATATTGAATATTTAAAATTAAATTAAGCAAATGAAAGAAAAAGAGCTGAATTTTTATAGAAATTTAAGGTTGGACAATAAATCTAAAGAAAAAATATTTGGTATAAAGCGTGATAATCTTGGCTCTAAAATAAATTAAAATGCTGAAGATGAATAAAGCAATAATCAAAATAATGGTAGCAAGACAGATGTTAATGGAAAGATTATAGTTTAAGATCCTTTACAAGGCAATTTAATAATGACAATTTAAGAATACAACAATATCTATTTAAAAGACCCTATGAATTTTTGATATCTTACTTAAAATACTAACTAACTAACTAAATAAATACTTCTAAATTATAAAAATTAATCATCACCATTCTTTATTGAATATATTTGATATTTTAAATTTGCTTTAAATAGCTTAAATTCAATGATTAAATAATCACTCTATTATCAAGTTCCAAATATATCACAACAATTAAATGAAACTAAAAATAATATTTTATCTATCTCTTTAAATTACTTAAAAAAATGTTATAGAAAAGAAAAACAATAATTGTATTTTATTTTATTTTGCTGTTCAATGACTAAAATGTTTAGTAAATAGAATTAAGATTAATTTAATTGTTTCAAGTATTCTTAAATTTATCATTTTCTTTTATAATAATAATTACAATAAAAACTAAATTACATTTATGGTTTTTCTTTTGATAATAATTACAATAAAAAAGCTAAATTGCATCTAAAGAAATTTTTAGATAATATTTTATATGTTAAATCTTCATTTAACTTAAAATTTATGTTTAACATAGGATTGAAATAACAGTTCTGATAACAAGAAATAACTCCATAATATTTGATATCATAGTTATTTAAAAAGCTATTAAAACTCCTAACTCACTAATAAATAAATTTCAAGCACTTAAACAATAAAAGTGGTCATAACTTTTAAGAACTAGAGCATGGTAGATTAGAATAAAAACACAATATTTTTTGTTTATTTTTATTTGTTTTTTATTCTTTTTATACAACAGAACAAAATAAAACAGAAAGAACCAATCAATCAAACAATTAATTAATTCTGGTTTATATTATATATAAAATGAAAAACATAAATTAATTAATAAGTAAAAATAACTTCTAGCCACAAGAGTAGATGAACATGTATTAATAGATTTAGAGATTAAGCCTATGGATTTGAGATAGCTTAAAAAAAAATTGAGATTGTTTAAAAATGAAAATCTTGTGGATAGAGACAAAAGGTAGAGAGATTAAAGGAAATGTTGTTTTTGCATATTATTCAAGTTCTTGTAAAAAATGAATGAAGAATATGAGACTTAAAAGAGAAAAGAAAGCTAAAAAGAAGAAAAGAGAGAAACTATGAATTGAGGAATGAATGAATATATTAGTTTAATTATTTTGATCTTAATTTAGGAAGTAGTCACTTTATTTATTTACTGAGTAGTTTAAATAACATCATCTCATCTATTAAGCAATTAAACTTCCTAGCTGCTTTTAATTGATTGCATCTATTTATTAATCTACTCATAATCGATACTTTTTATTTTAGAATTTAGGCAAAAATTATTTAATCCTAATATATTTTTTAATGAGCAGGCTCTGCTCTCTATTTCATTGAATTAAATATTATAATTTGAATTAAATTGCAATAAAGTAATTCTTTCTAAGTATCTCTCTTATTCTTTTTTTACATTAGCAGATCTTTAAGTCCTCTCTCTTGCAATCAGATTGAAGAATCAACGAACCCACCTGTTGTTTTTTAAATAGTAGGATTTATTATTTACATTGCATAAATTAGGTAAAAGCTAAAAATATATAAAAGACTTTTTTATTTTATTTATTGAAATTTCTATCAAAAATTTGTTATTTTTTGTCTTATATTGTTGTGTATTTCTATGTATTCAATTAGTAAAATTTTTAATAAATAAATGAATAGAAAGAAAGAATTTAAATTGTATTTAGGTTATGAAGAAGTTTATTTTGTTAATGCTTCTTTATTTGTTTTTAGCTCTCTTTTTTCTTTGATTGTTTATTTGTTTTTTTGTTAATTTATTTTGATATTTGAACTTTGGAATATAGTTTAGAATAATTACAACAAACGTGACTCTCTCTTTCTTGTAGTTTAAACTTGCTAATAATCATTGCAAAACAGCTTTTCTCTTCCAAACTCAACTCAGTGGTTCTGTCTTTGATCTTTGATATTAAATCAGTGGGAGATATTACAGACATAGACAGAAACAAGTAATTTCTTAGATTTAATTTAAATGAGACTCTATTTTTAAGTGGTTGGGTGTATGGGTGGATCTGATATAGAAATATTAATTTTTTGTAACATGTTCAGGGATTTAAATTATTGGTGCAATTTTATTTTCAAAGAGGATTTGGATTAATGATGTGTATATATATATATATTTATTTTATGGTTAATTCAAAGAAGGAAATGATTTAAATTATATAACTAACTAACGACTCTATTATATTTATTTCCTTCATTTGAAATGTTATTTTTAATATTTTTTCATTATTTGTTAGTCTACTTTTTTTCATGTTTATCCTCATTTTCTTCATCTTCATCTTCAGAGGATTCCAGTAAATGCTCAAACATTTTATACAGTTTTTCTGTCACTTTTTCTGCTAAAGGATGAGGATTGTTATCTGGATGCATGAGAGCTAACTTCTTTTTGAATTCAACAGCTTGTTCTTCTAACTTAAAACGCTCAAGATATCGTGAATAAATTGGTAATGGTACCAGTATGATGAAATACATATCCTTTAGTAGATCGAATGCTTGCTTTTGTTGGGGATTGGTGACTTAGTACCCATCAGCAATTACCTCTGCTTACTCAAAAATTTACTCTATTCTTTCTTAATCATTTACGGAGCCTCTGTGATGATGATTGATCATGAGATTCAAGACTTCAGGACATTTAGGACACCAAACTTTTTACTTGATGCAGTTAGCTTCAGAAGCAGTCCATCTATGATAAAACTTGCAGCGGAAGTTCAATTTCGGCTAAAAGAATTCGCTTTCAAGTTCTCCCTATTGAGAATTAGCATACTAAGAAAATTCTTGATGAAGAATATTGCATTAAGGACACCATTTCTTGATGATATTTTCACTATCTGCATCAAAGACATGATTCTTAAAGCATATGACTGTAAAAATATAACCTCTGGATCTACTGATTATCTTTCCATTCCTTTAATTTACGAGTTTGATGATTTCCTTTTCTTATTAGGATTCTTATTGACGATTTTTATTTGCTTAAATGTAAAAATCATCATCATCCTTGAATGCATAAAATCCATCAAAGCTATTCTCTTTATTATCATTTGTTGAGTCTTAATCATAACTTTGATTACGAAGACGTCTCACTTTATTTTTTTATTTCACTTTTTCATCATCAGAATCCTCAACATCGCTTTATTCTTCTTCATCATCATTATCTTCTTGCTTGACATCATTTTCAGAGTCATGTCTGCCATCAATGTCATCTTCTTCTTTCTTTAAGATATCTAGAATGCTCTCAGCCTCTTGTTATGACACTGTCTTAAGTTGTCTTTTCTTTGCTGACAACTTTTGGTCTTCTTCTTCTAAGAACTTCATCAAGCTGTCTTTCTTGATCGCATTGATCTGATTAACTACTTCAATCTTTTTCTCAAAACCATCTAGATCTTCACTAGATTTTTTAAGTTTCTTGACTAAATTTGGCTCTTTGCTACTTGCTTTCTGTGTAGGCTTAGTGACTCGTAGCTATTCTTCCTCTTCTGATTCGCTTTCTGAACTGAAAACCTTTCTTTTTTTGATTAAGTTTGACATTTTTTATTTTGATTAAAATAGGAAATTGATAGAGAAGACAGATAGATAGATATTGATGAGGAAATACTAAGAACTTTTGAGGAATATTTCAATTTTTTAGTATTTTTTATATTATTGAAATACTGTTTGACTTTTATATTTGAAAGCATATCTATTTACCTTTTTATGTTCAAACATATAAATATGCAAGCCATATTAAAGCAGAGTTCATTAATACATCCTCATCTTTTAAAATTAAATCGCAAACAATTAATACAAATAGATACATTGAATGATCTTGCCATTAAAAGTTTTTCAACTAATGAATGAACACAGGCAGACAGCACTCTTTTATTTATAAATTGCTTATATTCAGATTCCTACTTTATATTTTAATTATTTTTTTTTCCTCCTTTTTATCTCAAACTGTCAAAATTTAAAAATTCTCCTTCCTTCCTTTATTCATTAAGATATCTTTATTTCTATTTACATATTAGCCCACCCATCCATCTATACATTTACATTCCTTCATTATTATTCAGAGTAACATATATTTAAATAATTTATTCATATTAATTTATCTATACTTAAAAGCTGGGATACTTCATTTATTCATTCAATCATTAATTTATTTTACTGACTGACTGACTCAATCATTAATAAATTGATAAGCCACTCTTTAATTACTTTTTGTAAATCCTTCCTCTTCCAATGTTCAAAATTGAAACCAATCTTTTTTTAAAAAAAAGAACAAACATTTAAAATTAAATTTGGATTCGAAAAGCATAAAATTAATTTAATCAAATATCTTTATTTTTCTAACTAATTTTTATACAATAAACTTATTTTAAATATTTATGCCAAACCTTATTAATTTATCTCAAGTATCAAAAACCCATTATTTTTTTAAACTTGCTTGATAATTTAAATATTTGTATCAAATTTTACTTTAAAAAAAATGTACCAAATTAGATTTAGATTCTTGAAATAAAGTTTATTTTATCTATTGTCAAATTTCTTTAAATTGAAATGAATTAAATTTATATCTAATTTTATTTTTCGAATATTTATTTATAATTTGCAAACCACTTGAAAAATGTAAAATAATTAACAATTAAATTTTGAAAATAAAATATAAAAAAAATGATAATTTATTGAGAAGCGAGTAAATATTGGTTATTAAACATGATCTAAATTTAAATTTTTTTAATCATAAGTTTTTTATAAATATGTAGAAGTAGAATAAAATAAACAATTCTGTCATTTAAAAAAAGAGTTAGGATTTAGTTATAACAATCAATAATTAGTATTTACATTCTATTGAAAACTTATTATTTAATTAAAAACTGCTCCTTTAATAAGAATTTGTGTGTTTTTTTATTTGATTGGCTTTTATTCTTAGAAATTGAAGGCAGTTAAAATTTATTTACTAATTTTTAGATTATATTTATTTGTTTGATTTGAAAATAATATATTTTTGAATTTGATTTTGATAGGTTTTATGATATTACTTTAGAAAATAATCTTAGCTTACTTTACTTAGATAGTATACTACTGGTGTTTGAGTAATTCTAATTTTTATGTATTATTTTTATTAATAAAATCTTAGTCTATTTAGTTTTTTATTTAATTTAAATACAATAGATCAAAATTTAATTGCTAAAAATACATCAAATAATTTTTAAACAGATTCTTTAAGGAATTAGATATTATTAATTTGTTAATATTTTATGTTGTTATTTATGAGTAAGTGATGGTTAAATGGCCAAATAGCTTCTCTTTTAAAAATGAAATGAAGTAAAAATAAATTGAAATAAACTTTAAGATGAAAAAGTATAATTAGTTGTAAAAGAGATAAGCAAAAACTTTTATGTAAAAAGTGCTTATAAATTTAAGGTAGATAAAAGTAGAAAAGATAAAATAGAAAATAAAACTTTAACCTATAAATTATGATAAAATTCTGTTTATACTTAATTTAAATTTGTATAGAATAGAAAATAAATTATGCTTTAGAGAGTTTTTTAAGATAATACTTATGCTATTTTATTTAATTAGAAATCAAAAATTTAGATAGAAATTGACTGAATGAATGATTGACTGATGGTTCAAGCTAGTTTAATAATATTTGAAAAAAGATTTATCTATATCAAATTCAAATTGAATGTTATTAGATATGATAGCAGAAGATATTGTAAAAACAAAAAATAAACAAAAAAATATGAAAAAATTATCAAATTTCAAAATAAATTTACATAAGTATTTAGTAATTTGTTTATTTTTTGTTAATTTTTAAGGTTTGATTAAGTTTTTGATGGAAGGAATAAATAAACTAACAAAGAAATAATTTATGAGTTAAATAAACAAATAATTGCTAGTTATAAAAGAATCAGCGAAATTATTTAAGATTAATAATTATTAATAAATAAATTATTTAATACTTATAAAATCTCTACAAAAAAGATAATTAGCAATACTTTATTAAGTAGATCAACCAAACCAAATTATTAAGCAAAGATTAAGTAAACATGGAAGGATCTTCATCATCGTTGAGGGCAAGACCCTTCATTATTAGGGGTAAAAAGGAAGAGTATTTGATTCCTGAAAATGATTCACATTTTGATTAGAGTGTTGAATCAAAGGTTAGTTTTACATAGGCATGCAACTGGTTCATATCAGTAATTAATTTAAAATTAAATTAAAAAATAACAATTATTGATCAAGAGATGGAGTTAATTGAGAATTATAAAATGCTAGAAAAATTAAAATTCTATTTAAAAAGCTATAATTTATTTTTATTTATTTATTTTAAAAAAGTTTATTTTAACTTACGAGTCGATAAAATAATTCTATTATGTTTTCTATTATGAAGGAAAATGTTCTGATTATTCAAGAATTATGATTTATTATATGCTAGCTAATGGTTTTTGGGTTCTTATTAGTCTCGTTGGTGCAAATTTAATTCGCTCTAAGCAATCTAAAAGAATTCTTATCTTCTTCATCCTTCTAATTGTCACATTTATTTCTAGAATTGTAATATATATTTTGATGTATGATACTATGAATCACTACATTTCAGAAACTACTTTGTAGGATTGCTACTGTAGATCTATTTATGTAGAAGACTTATATATGATTCAAGCTATAGTAGAGGGGATTATCCTACTCATTTTGATTGTATTTGTCAAGATTATACACAAATACATTTAAAGTAAATTAAAAATTTTAATTCATTCTGATCTATTAGCTAATTTATTTATCTAAAATATACTAAAAACCTCACTAAAAATACTATTTTAATAAAATCATATTTTTTTTTCTAATCAGCTTTTTCTAAATAATATTTTAAACATGTATTTTACTATTTATTTTAAACTTATAGATTATGAGTAGAGAGATAGAGAATAATTCTTTGGTCCAGGCGCATCTGGAGGTAATCTTAGATCAAGATTTATAGGAAACTCAAGCAGAATCAATAATTGAGTGGATTTATATTTGTTTCTAGCTTTCAACTATTACAAATCTGTAAATGTTGGCTAATTGAAAAAAAAAGTCTTTTTAAGATATCCTCTTGATATTAAAATTAGAATTAATAACTCATTAATATATTTATAAGATTATTATTATTCAAATTATGTATTTATTATATATTCTTCTTAAAATCATTTAATTTATTATTCCATATAATTTAATGCATCTCAAATTCCTTTATTTCTAAAATACTACAGGGCTTATTAAACATTCTATACATATAATTTCCCTTAAGCATTTATTTTTGTTAAAAAATCTTAACTAAAAATTTAAAATATGAAGACAGCATAAATATAACCAAATTACATTCAAATATATAGTGATTGGGGTTTATATAGAAAAATGTTAACTCTATCTCAGCCTCAAAAAGTGAAGCCCATATAAGCCAACCTCTCTCTCCAATCTCATTATTAACCATCAGAAAGTTCATATCCCTACGACATGTCTTATTAAAATTCTTTCCATTCTTTTTTTGTTGAAAGTTAGAATTATGAGGTAACATTTTTTAGACTGATTCCTTATTGACCCACCTTAAATAGACAAATTATCTTAAGAAAAAATTTAATTATTTTCAATTTAATTTCTCATCAAATTTTAAAAAATAAAAAGATGTTGAAAAAGAAAATAGAATATTTTACAAATCTTAGTGATGTATTTATTTCATTTTTATATAGATAGGAATATATTATTGAATATTTAAATATTTAAAGTTCCTAAGCTCTAATTTTAATTCATACTTAAACCTTCATATTAACTAACCTCAGGTAAAATTATTAATTTTTCTTGAAAACAATTGAATCTCTAACTTTAAGTTGGCACTACTCCTCAAAATATTTTATTTAATTTTAATTATTCAGATAAAAAAAAGAATTTTATTTAAGAGAAACCGATTTAATTCAAATTTTTTATGTTTTTTAAATCATTTAAATTTTTTTTTTGCCTTTTTTATTTTTATAATTTTTTTAAAGTTACTATAGACTAGGTGAAATGGATGTTTAAGGGTTTGGATCTTAATTAGCAAAATGCTCTAATCTCTAGACTTTGACTCTTTATCTAGATTAAAAATGCTAATTAAATATTAATTAATGATTATTAAATAAATATATACTTTAGCTTTGCTTGATATTTGACTTATTTATTAATTTTTATTTATTGATTTCAGATTTAATTCAAATTTTATTAAAAGTGAAATAATCTTAGTGAAATTGGCACATATCATTTAGGATCATACCTAGCAAAATGCTCTAATCTCTAAACTTTGACTTTATCTCTAAAGTAAAAATAGTATTTTAATTTATTTATGCATTTTTAAAGAAATAAACTTTCATTTATGATCAACTGGCTAATTTAAGTCTACTTGATATTTGGCTCATTCATTAATTTTGATATGTTGTTATCGTTTAAATTAAAACTTTATTTTTTTCTCATTCTACTCAATATTTATTTATTTAATATCTATTTTTATAATTTTTAAAAGTTAAAAATATTGGTGAAATTGGAGTGTAAGGATTAGGGTCTGGCTTAGCAAAATGTTTAAATCTGCAAACTTTAACTCTTTACCTCAAGTAAAAATAGTGTTTTCAAAATTAATTTTCCATTGATTTTTGTTTGGTTGATTGATTTGGGTTTATTTGATATTTTTTTCATTCTTAATTTTGATTAGCCATTTATTTTTGTGTTTATATCTTTAGAATATTGATTTATACAAAAACTATTTTAATAAAGTAAAAATAATATTGGCTCAGTGAGCACATAAAAATTAGGAT
>JH720294.1:2106812-2125824 GCA_000231825.2 Tetrahymena elliotti 4EA
TAATTTGCCTAAAATTTTTTTTTTGTTTAATCTAACCCTGATAATAAATCCTCATTATCAATCAAACAATAAAGCATAAATTAAAATTTATTTTATAAATTCAGCAATATTTAAGCTGTTTTTTTCTCTGAATATTTTTTAAATAATTAAATTTTTATTTTAATAAGCCCTATAGTTTTACTAATTGCTAAGTGCTTAATTAACAATTAAATTTTTGATTAAAGATTTTGTTTAATACCAGTTTCAATACACAGATTTGGGTTCTTGTTTCATTATTTTTTGAAGTGATTAAAAAAATTCTTGAATCCAGATTTTGTTCAGTGTTTTTAAATTTTTGTTAACAATTATTAAAAATAATCTTAGAAAAAACAAATTTTTGAATTGAGGATAACAATATATTATTAATTATATTAAGATCGTTAATAATACGAAATATCAAAATTATCTATAATTAGGAAGAAATGAATTTGAAAATATGATCATACAAAAAGGAGAGTTAAAACTTCAAAAATTTTATGCCTATTGGAAAAGCAGTGAGCCTGTCTTAAAAGACATAAATTTAGAAATAAAAAGAGGAGAATTTATATCGATAGTTGGTAAGATTGGTAGTGGTAAATCTACACTCTTAAATTGTATCTTAAAAGAGATTCCTAAATTCAAAGGGAACTTTATTTTTGATGGAAAGCTGGCTTATGTTGAATAAGAACCTTACATATTTAGTAACTCAGTTAGATAAAATATTCTTTTTGGTAAAAAATATGATGAGAATTTTTACAACGAAGTTATTTAAGTTTGTAATTTAGAAGACGATTTTAAGATATTTTGCAATGGAGATTAAACTGAAATAGGTGAAAGGGGGATCAATATAAGTGGAGGACAAAAAGCTCGTATATCTTTAGCTAGAGCTTTGTATTCATAGGCTGATATATATCTCTTTGATGATCCTCTATCAGCTGTAGATGCTAAAGTAAAAGATACAATTTTTCTTTTTAAAAAAAAAATTTGAATTTTAATTATGAAAATAAATAGGTTGCCAAATCAATATTTTATGGAGCTATTAAAAAATTTTTAAAAGGATCAACAGTGCTTTTGGTTACTCATTAAATTCATTTTACTAGAGATACTGATAAGATATTGATTATGGATGATGGACAAATCACAGATTCAGGTTCATTTGAGTAGTTAGAAGATAAATTATAACAGTTATCAAATGAACTTAACACAAGCAAATCATAAACTGATATATAAAATATAAATAATGACAAATAATAAATAGAAATTGATTTTAATAAATAAAATCTAAATTCATTTATGGAGAAAAAAAATTTAGCTGAATAAATTAAACAAAATAGCATTTAAATAACTGAATAAAAAACACCTTAAATATAAATTTAATTTGATAAAGATAAAGAATAAAAGAGAGTAGAAAATGAAAGAGAAAAGAATGAGCCTTAAAAATAATAAACTGTTTAATAATTATATACAAAAGAATAAGATGAAAATGTTGAAGTTACTTTTTCTACATATTGGAGCTATTTAAAAGCCTCTAAGTATTTGTACTTAGTACCAATAACACTTATTTTATTTATAACATGTGAGGTCTTCGTAGCAATTTTTACAAATACTATTGGTTATTATGGTGAAACTGGTTATAGTGAATAGAGTGTAGTTAATGCTCTAGGATTCATTGTATTAGGTTAGGCAGTTAACTATTTTATAAAATACTTCCTATTAATAAATGTTGAAAATTCTAGTAGTGAAAACTTACATAATAGAATGATTGAATCCCTAGTGAGATCAAATATCTTATATTTTGATACAACCTAAAGTGGAAGAATCATCAACAGATTTTCTACAGATTTAGGTTACTTTTAAACTATTTTTTACTCTTAAATAAATACAACCTTCTAAAATTAAATTTTATTAAAAATTTTTATCATTTGAAAAAAAGATTTTGATGTTTTAATTTATTATGAATAGTGACTATTGATCAAAGTTTGCCTTTCACATCAATTGATTCTTTGGAGATTTTATCAAATCATGTAGTGCTAATTGTTGTTCTTATTATAATTAATCCATACTTTTTAATTGTGGCTTTTTTTATGATCGTTCTCTTATATAAGTTATTGATGATTTCTAAAGTGTGCTTAATTGAATCTAAGTAAACAGATTTAAGAAATAGATCTCCTGTCTTTAACTATTTCACAACAACAGTTTAAGGAATTTTACCTTTAAGAGTCTATTAATAAACAGATTAATTTTAGCTTAAATTTAATGAACTCTCTAATAATTCTTTACGCTCATCTCTTTGTTATTGGTTTATAAACAGAGCTTTTGGAGCTTATGTTCATATATTTTCTTGTATTGCAGGAATAATTGGTATTTTTATGTTAGTTGCTATAGGTAAAAGTGGGGCATAAGTTGGTTAGTCTATTTTTTACTTTTTATCTATGAGCGATTTGATTTAATGGGGATTAAGGTAATTAATTTTTATTATTTCTAATTAGCGTTAATCATTAATATAAAAATAAGATAAACAATTTAAACTGATGTGATAATGTCAAGTACTCAGAGAATTTTAAACATGTGTTAATTAGAGTCTGAACCTGATCTTATAACTTAGTATGACAAATAAAATTTGTAAAATATTAAATCTACAAGTGAAACTCCAAGTGATAATAAGGTATCTTAAAAATTTCCTTTAAATGGTAAAGTTGAGTTTGAAAATGTTAGGATGAGATACAGAGAAGGGTTGAATCCTGTATTAAATAAATTGTCTTTTACTATAAATCCTGGAATGAGAGTAGGATGTATAGGTAGAACAGGAGCAGGAAAGTCCTCTATCATAGCAGCTCTTTATAGACTGACTGAAATAGATAACCCAAAAGACAATAATGAGGTTATTTCAATAAAAATAGATGACCATAATACTAAATCGCTAGGGCTTCATACACTAAGAGGAGGCATAAGTATGATCCCATAAGTGCCATTTATTTTTAGTGGTACGATCCTTAGAAATTTAGATCCATTGAGTGAATATTCTATTGAAGAAGTCAATCAAGTTGTTTAAGAAATTGGATTGAAAGGTAATTTATATTTTACTAAATTCGAATTAATTTACAAAAATTTAATATAGATAAAATCAATAGTTTATAAGATGGTTTATTCACTGATATGACAAATGCAAATGAAATATTTAGTGTTGGTTAAAAGTAACTGATATGTTTAGGAAGAGCTATTTTAAAAAAGAGTAAACTCTTAATTTTAGATGAAGCTACTGCAAATGTTGATATGATAACCGATGAATTAATTTAAAATAAAATTAAAGATAGATTTTCAAATTCAACAGTTATAACTGTTGCACATAGGCTCAATACGATAGCAGATTATGATATGGTTATTGTTATGGAAAATGGTACTGTTGTTGAATAGGGTAATCCTTATGTATTATTACAGAAAGATTCAAGTTATTTCAGAACTATGGTTGATCATACAGGAAATAAAAATTCTTAATAAATATTTGAAGTTGCTAAATAAGCATATCTTAATAGATAAAAAGAATGAAACAATCTAATTTTTTCTCATACATTGATAAAGTATAGGATTGGCCATATTTGATTTTTTAAAATTTTTAAGTTCAATCCAAAAAATTACAATCTTAATGAAAGACAGAAATAATTAAGTTATTTAATTCTAAGAATTTATCAATTAATTTGAAAATATAACATTGTTCATTATTAAAAATCAAAATGTATTAATTATTCTTAATTAATAAATTTATTCATTAACTTTAAATTAAAAAATAAATACATACTTTGATTATTCATGAAATTGGAAAATATATATTAGCCAGTTTTTAGATAATTTTAACATAAAATTATTGAATTGATATGTAAATGTAAATTTTAATTATGATTTCAGAATTAGCATATGATTACATGAATAGAAATATTTCTTTATTCAAAGAAAAAGATATATGTATAGATATTAACCTCAAATAAATTTTGAGTAATTTTTATTCTTTAATTTTAAAATATTATAAATTAGCATGGTGTTTTATTTGAGTCTTAAAAGGTTAGTTATTTGGAAATAAAAAATTGTATTTATTTAACTATCTGACAAAGTGAAATCTATTTATATTTTCTGTATTATAACTGAATCTAATATTCTATGATGATATGAATCTATTTTTGTATTCTAAATTGATTGAGAAAATTATTTCTACTCAAACGAGAATTATTTCTCTAACATTTTGTTTTTAAGAATTTATAGAACATTTTGAATTATTATTCTGCAAATTTTTGTTAAATAGCTTTTCTTAAATATTATCAAATATTAAATTAAAATAAAAAGATTGATTTGATTGATTGATTTTTGAGTTAGTAGAATGGATGGAATAAGTTGAGATAATAGATAAATGAATGGTAGGGTAGGGTGGATATATTTTTGTAATTAAATAATAATTAACTATAGATTTTTATTATGTTTTATAAGTGATTAATTATTATAAACATGAGAAAAGTTTGACAGTTTTATTATTGATAGATTGATGGATAGATTTTTAGTTTGTTTTAAATCATTACACATTAGTATTTTGTTTTATTTATCATTAAATTTAATTAGTATTTAAGAAGTTATTGACGTTGCCACTGAATTACTATACATCTTAATGTATTAGTTATTTGTTAACCAGAGCAGCAGTTTGAAGCACATTAGTATTGATATTATTTTTTATTAGATCTGAGCCATTCGATGGGTTCTATATATTTTGAGGGTGCATAATTTAATTAAGAGATATTTGGTTAATCATTCTTTATTATTGCATGTTATTTTATGGTGTTATCTAAGCTATTCCAAGTTAGCTGGGTGTGTTATTGTTTGAATATGACATAAAATAATAACCATTAGGACTGTTTGCTATATTAGAATTAGATATTGTTGGTTGGAAGTATTAGAGAATTTAATTTTAATCACCCTAAATAACTTATCCTATTTAGTTAGAATTGGCTGGTTGATTAACACTTTATGCTTAAAGAGGAGGAGTATTTAGAAACATCGAAATACTAGCTGCAGAACCTTATAGTTAGTTAGGATTATTTGCATAAGCAATATTAACAGCATGCTATTAGGGTGTACTAGCTGATTCATGATTTTGTAAAAAGGTATTTAGCAACTAAATGTTTCTTTAAAAGTCTTCTTAAATTTTATGTTGAATAAATTGAGGTGTGATTATAAAAATTTCTTTTGTATTTTTATCAACAAAGACTAATTAACTTTTTGTTATTTCTTCTTCGAATTCTTCTGTTTTTAAGTTCTTTTTTGTAATAGATTTTATAAATGTTTCGTTTTGCTAAATTTGATTTTTTAAATCAAAGTGGTTGAATCCTGATAGCAAAGGAGTGGAAGGTAATTTAACTTAATCCATGAATAAGGAGCCTGGGTTATTGAGTGAGACTCTTTTGCTTCCTGGCTTGCTATTTATACCCATAAATCCACTAAACTATTATTACTATTAAAGAAAGATTTTATTATTCAAGTTGGGAGAGTTATTTTCAGATATATTATCTTCGTTTATTTATCCTTTGAAATTATTTGCATCTTTATTTAAAAAAATAAAAGTTAAATAAAAATAATTTAAATTGTAAAAAAATTAAAGCAAATACTTTGAATAGGAAAGCCAAAATTATTGATTTCTCCTCCTGTAATGTTTATCTCTTAGTTTATAGGCTTAAAAATACCTCCCGAGTTTTAATTTGAAAGGGCATAGGTAGATAACTTAGTGGCTGACTCAACATCAGACTAATTTAATGTTTACTCAGATTTTATCTTAGCTTCACTCTCTACCATCTAGAAAAGGGCTTATTTACTCTATAAGACATTCTTTTTAGGAAGATTTTTTTGCTTAACTGTTGCTTATTACATGCTTTCTGGAGAATTTAGACTCTTACTATCTATTTCATAATTTTAAAATTTTAACTTAAATTAATTTCTTTTTTAATAAATATTTCTTTTATTTAACAAATATTTGTTTTATTAAACTATTTTTTACTGTTAGAAAATAAGGATTGTTGAGGTAGTAGGGGTTGATTAAAGTTATTGTTTCCTTCTTCAGTTTTTATTTGGTAAGAGTTTTGAGCTTATGATTACATGCTTTGAGATTACTAGTGATCTTCATCTTCATCGTCTTCATCATCATCTTCTTCATATTATTACTTATCTTGATTTTAGGTATCTTCCTCTTACTCTTCTTCGATTTAGTCATGGTTATGTTTGAGATTGTTTGAGCTGGCATTAATGAGAGAGAATCCATTTTTAATTCTAGATTCAAGCTTTTCTATGAGAAGCAAGATTTATTATTTCTCTCCTTCACCTATATCTTGATTGTTAGATTTTAAGTCATTTATACTTGATAAATTATTAGAAGAAGAAGTCAATTTCTCCTTTTTAACAAGAGAATTATATCTATTTTTAACTGCATTTTCAGTTCTTGAAGATCTCATGTTTTTGGAAATTTCTGACCATCTCTTGCCTTTCTCTAGAACTAGTTTTAGCATTTTGAGCTCTTCCTCGTAATTCCATGGGCCTCTTTTGAAATTTTATTAATTAAATTTTTGAAAAAATTAATTTGTGAAAAGGAAATAAATTAATGGATTATTTTTTATTTCTTTTTAAAAAACACCACAAATTTTTTTTGTTCTTGAATTGAATTTTCTTCTGTTTCTTCTTAAACTAAAATCTCCCTAAATAATAAGTTAATTTACCTGTTAATAGCAGGGTCTAAGTGATTATTCCATCTTTCTCTGCATTACTTTCCTTATCTGAAGACATTTTTGTGGCTGAGTTAATTTAATTTAACAGCGATTTCGCTCCATTTATTTTATTTGTTTTTTTGCTCATAATCTCTAATTAAATTTTAATTTATAAGAATATTGTTAAAGCTTTTTTTTCTATTTGCAAAAAATTATAATGTATTACTTGATAATCATCCTTAGAATATTATCTTCTTCATCACTCCATGGTTATTACTATAAATTGAGCTTGCTCATAGAAAGCCATTTTAATTTGCACTATTCTGAAGTTCTTCCTACCATCATACTTGATATATCCTCCCAAACATCATCACTCTAATCAAAATTTTGTATAATTTATTAATTATTTGTTTTCTATGCTTGAATTATATTTTTTTTTGCAATTATAAGTTATAAAATTTTACAATCTAACGAAAATCTATCCTTTTGTACACACAAGATTTAAGAATTATCCAAACCAAGAGATTGGTTTCTTGATCATTCCAGTTTTTCTTCTGCTATTTAGAATATCCTTGCCTATTAATTAAGTAAAAGAATGTTAAAGGAATTCTTCATAGACTTTGATAAGAATATTTAGAAGGATTTGTTATTTGATTTTGGTAATTATTGATTGCTAAAGGATTTTACATAAGAATCTTACTGATTGAATGTAATTACACTTGACAAATAAATACTAATGAGATATTTTAGAAAAGAAAATTAATTACTTTGAAACTATTTTTTGGTATGAATCTTGCATTTCTTTACTACTAGGGAGACTATCCATCTTTATTGTGTAAAGATCCTTGACAAAATCTAAATTTAAATCTGCATCACTTATATTTGAAGTGAGTTATAGAAACGTTTAAAAATACTAAAGAGCTTTTTCTCCTGATTTTCCTATTTATTAACAAAATATTTTTTCCCTTTTTTCCAACTTTTACTAAAACAATTTTAATTTTTCCACAAAAATTCTAGAAATCTTCATTAAGTTGTCATTTCAAGACTATTATTTTTGCATTATTTATGTTTTTCAAGCTGTTTTTTATTGGATTTATTCATAAGCACAAATTTTGCTTTAATTTTTCACATCATTAAAAACTTTGAATTTTTGAGGGTGGCTACTAAAAACAGGAATCAAGATTTTAATAAAATAAATGATTCCTTATGCTTTAAATGTTAAATGAATTACTTATATTTTCAGAGCTATCACTGCTTTGCTAGGAGTATTGTTATTGCAAACTGGGCTAGTTCTGTTGAGGGATTTATATGTTGTTTTATTATTGCTACTACTAAATTTGTTGCTATTAGCTAATCGTTTAAAACTATAAACTCATTAAAGAGGAAGCCTAAAATGGTTATTGTGTCTGCTAATTTTGCTATTGCAATTATTACTAAAGCTTATTCTAAAAGAAAGTTGGAGGGAGGATTTATTATTAGAATTAATTAGGATTTCCTGCCATAGTATGAGACTATACCTAAGATTGCTAATTCTATGATTACTAAAATTGTTACTGCTATTATTACTAATTCATAATGTAACCCTAGGGAGTCTGAGAAATAAAATTCTATCTTATGAGCATATCTGGGTTATTGTTTAACTGATAAAAATACTAGCCTCCTGGAACTTGGTTGCTGTCCAGCTTAACTATTTTAAATTGGAATTCATGAGATATACTGTTGTTGAAAAAACTCGAACGATGATTGATTGATTGATAGATTGAATTGCTTTATTTGGATTGGTTATTTGCTATATTGAAAAAATCAGTATATTTATTTGCATAGATATACTGTTTTGAAATATAAACTTTTTCTAAAATGCATCAAAAATGAAGCAATAATTTGCTAAACTTTGATATAAAGCTAATGCTATGTTCTCTATTCATAAATAATTTGTTGAAATGCTATGTTTACTCTCTTTGTGAAAGGGACTCTTTATGCTTAACCCATCTGCTATTTCGGCAGGATGACGCTTCAACTCGCTCATCTGTTTTGTTTGATTTTGTTTGCTTTACTAATTAATTAATTAACAAATGAATAAATTGCCTTTTTTCTTATCAAATTATTTTGAGCAAATATTATTTTTATCAAGTAAGAATAGTTAATATTCTTTTTGGCAATATCGAATTTTTTCAATTTCTTTTTCAATCAATCTCAATTAGGCTGCATTCTTTTTTAGTGTTTTTTTTCTGTAAAATTAAGATCAATCATCAATTTTTGATTCCTTTCATAAATTTTCTTAAAGTTAAGGTTAACATTATTTACATCTCATAAATCTTTATAAATAAAATCACCTTTCTGACATCATAATTTATTAAATCTTCGAATTTCTTACTTCTCTATTTAATATTTTGTTCTCTTAAAATGAGCTAGCCAGCTAACCAGCCAGCCTACCTTAACGTATTCTTTATCCAAATAGATTATTATAAATCTTCTTAAATACATGCACATTTAACCAAATATTATCTAAAAAGATTAAAAAATTTAGCACTAACCCTTAAAGCCTCTTCTAAATTGTAAAGCTTATTTTTCTTTTTGAAGTAACAAAAATTTAAATGTAACAATTTTCAATTATGTTTTTCCTGATCTTTCTGCAGCAATAATTTTTTGGGTTAGATAATTTTTTTTAATTTTCAAACAAATTCAATATGTAAAAGTTATTGCTCTCAATTTATTTTAGTTCGTTTCATGCTTCTCTGAATAATTCTTTAAAAAAAAACACACACAAATAATAACATATAGCTTACAACTTTAAAGAAGCTATAAAATTAATTAGTACTTAGCTTACCTAAAATTTATGATTTAATAATATCTAAAAACTGACTTACTTCATAGTGATAAACATAAAACATAATTGATAGATTAAAATAGTTTAAATTATCAACAAAAAAGAACTGATTCCAATTGAGTATTAACTATTTTTCGTTTTCTAAAACAATAGAAAATATTGAGTGTGAGAAAAGATTGGGTAATCAAGAAATAAATTGCTTCAGTAGATAGAATTTTAAACTAAGAGTATTCTAATAATGTTAATAATCTTTATCTATTCAAATAGTAAATTAATCAAAAAATATTCCAATGACTAATTTATTAATCTCAACTTAAATTTTGGTTGATTACTCATTTTTGTTAAGTTTTTATACATTTAATTATCAAAATATCCTCAAAACAAAAGAACAAACAAGCAAGCAAATGAATATTTATTTTTATTAATAAAAGCATAATTTTAATTTTTTTCAAATCAAAAATGGGTCAAGTAATTCTAATTTTGTTAAAAAAAAATAAATATTTCTTGTTAATGAATGCAAATTTTAAATTTTAAAATATTCATTTGTAAGAAATAAAGATAATTTTAAAAATTTTAAATAATCTGAAAAAGTAAATGATGCTTATTATTTAATAAGATTTCAAATACTATTCAAGCTTCTAACGCTAATTAGTCTATTCTATCTCATACAAATTTAAAAACCAAACAATTCATAAAATTATTAGTAAAATTATTTTTATACTAAAAAATCTTCAAGACATTATTACTACAATCACAAATGAAATAAAATTAAAATCTTATTTTGTTTTTCAAAGACTATTTTTATTTTTCTTTATATGGATAAAAAAATATTCTTAATTATTCTTATCCTTTTATTCATTATAGATGATAAATAATACAATAATAATCAGATTTGGAATTTAATATTTAAATATTTAAAAAAGGAAAGTCTCTAAAATAGGTAAAATGTTTTAGAAATAAAAAAATATCAATAAAACAAGATTAGAAATTACAAATTTAATACAATTTAAATTTTGAACAGAGGAAAATTTTTTAGCAATTAATTTCTAATATTGTCTATCGAACCTAAATTAAATATGATAGAAGGATCTATTTAATTACTGAATTTATTTATTTCTATAAATCATTCCTATCATATTACATACTTTTCTATCAAAATCTAAAATGGGATTGATTTGATAAATAAATGAAGAAAGTACTAGTTAATTTGATTGGACTGTGTTTGTAACGAGAAAGAAATAATACATATAAATTAATTAGATAAAGAATACTACAAAAATAATGCTTTTTAAATTTATCATTTTGATTTAATTTTGGGTTTATTGTATTCATCTTGTGTTATTAGTATTTCGTTGAGCTGAGTAAATAAGCTATTCTTATTATCTCTAAGTAAATCTTTTTAAATATATTTTTATTAGATTTAAAATAGAAAAGAATAATAAATAAATATATTACCTATATTTTTAAAATCTGAATCTACTAATTCTACATTCTTTTTCCATAGCTACTAGTTCTCGCTTCTAATATTTTCTAGTAATTTTTATAATTTTTTATCATTAACTTCAGAAAGCTCATAGTACAAGTTAGTTTTAACTTAATCTACATCTTCTGATATTTTAGCAAACTCCTACTCAAAGTGAGTGTTTGTTACCTTCATATCTTAGTGTTAAGTATTCATAAGCTCAAACATATCACTAATCTATTACTTTATATTTTCTATTTCAGCTTTAGCTAATGTGTTATCTAAAACTGTTTCAGCATGTAATTCCGTTATTTTTGTTTCCAAATCTCTGTAAACATTCTATTTAGTTAAAAATAAAATCATTAAAATATTTAAATTTAGAATAGAAATGAGTGAGCAAACTCAATTTCCGAAAAAATAAAATAAAAAATTACATCTATGGTATCTAGGGTTGTCTTTATAAGATTAAAGCTATTCATAGAGCTTTATTCTAATTCTTCAAGTCTTAATACAAACTCTCTTTCTGTATCTTGTTGATGATCTATGATTTCCTTCAATTTAAGAACTATTTCTTAGGAGAATCTTTGTACTTCATCTTGTAAATTAACTATTAGAGATTTTGATAAATCAAGTTCTTTTTATGTGTTTTGCTGAAGTTCTTCTAAGTCTTTAGAAATCTCATCTAGTTCTTTCATCACATTCGACTATAATTCTTCTAAAGCAGTATTAATCTTTTCTTTGAAATCACTTATATCAGCTTTAATGTCTTGTATTTTGATGTTAATTTATTCATTTTATTCCTCGCTTAGCTTTTAGAAAGCCTCTAAAGAGTTTTGCATGTTATTTATTCTATTATTAAACATGTCTCTAGAATTCTCAATTGCTTATGTTAAAAATTAAACATCCTTTTTAGATTCTTCTTCAACTTTATTTATTTTATCATCAAGTCCCTTTGCAGTTGTTTAAACATTCAGTTCTATATTCAACTTTTCTTCAATTAAACGATTTTCAAAAGCCTTTTGTGTGTCGCCAACAAGTTTATATGTTTCTGTTCTAAGGTCTTCTTATCCTTTCTCAAGTCCTACTAATCTCTTTTCAACATCCTTCCTATTACTATCAGTATTAATCAAATGATTTTTAAATTATTCAGCCAATTTAGTAAACATATTTTTGGTTTTTTCATGTTTCTTACTAAATACCTCTACTACCTTCTTAACTTCCTCATCAACATATCTACTAACTTGTTCTGACTTTGAAGAGCTCTCTAATCTTGTTTCTCTTATTTCATCTTACAATTTTTTATATTAAATTTCCATCTAGTCTTTGACACTGTTCACATCTGAAACAATATCTGTTGCTATAGCACTTGTCAAATTCTTTAAATCCCTATTTAAATAAATCAATAAAAAATAAAAATTAAAAGGAAACAAATAAAAAATAGCTAAATAAGTAAGGATTTGAATTTAAAATCTAGGTATCATTCATTCATTTTAGAAATTTTATTTTTTGTTGAAGGGGGAGGGGGTACTAGTTATTTTTTGTAGAAGAAGTTTGATTGAATAGCTGTAAAGAAAAAACGAAATGAATTTGACAAATCTCTTGGTTATGTAACAAACAAGCAAACTAACTCTAATCCCCTTAAATAAGGAATAATAAGAATAACTAATAATTAAAAAAATATTAAAGTAGTTATATTTTACACGTCTGAACTCAAACGAGTTTAGATTTCAATCTTCATCATTTCTGTAATTTTTTCAGTTATATTGGATTATTGGTTCTTAAATATATCATATTCCTAATTTTTTTTATATAAATTAAAAATGATATTTATTTATTATTTTGAAAAATAATTTGTTACTCTTGCGAATGTTTCTTGCATTTTAAGGATTTCATTTCTAAATACAATTTCTTGCTAGTTTCTTGACTATTCTTCAAATTTTAGAGCATTTTGGAGCCCCTTAACTTGATTTTCCATAATGGCTTATAAAGATTTAATAGATTCATCTTTTCTCTAGAACTCTGTTCTCATCAAAGCATCTAGTGCTTAATATCTTTCTCTCATTTCTTCTCTTTCATAATTATTTTTTTCTTAATTTAATCTATCTCTCATATCTATATTGGTTCTCATTTCATCTTATTATCTTATTCTATCTTCATGTTCCATTACTATTCTGTTAACTATTTCAGTCACTTTAGATTCTAATTTATTCTAATAAACAAAAAAAGATGAAAATCTTATCTAAAAAAAGCTAATTTTTACATCATAATCTGACTGTAAAGTGTTTAAGATAACTTTAACATCTTCAGCCATTTTAGCATGGTAAGCTTCTAATTAGCTCAATAAATCTTTATCTTTACTTTATTCTTTAGTAATGCTAAGGATGCTAGCCTCAGTTTACTGCATTCTTCTTTCTAATTTTTCATTCCAATCACTAATATAATTTATTCCTTGATCTCCTTTTTAAGCTAATTAATTTACAGAGCGTTATCCAGCACTTAACTAGGCTTCTAAAATAGCTACTCTACTCTCAAATTATCCTTATAAATTATTGAAAACTTCATTTTATCTTTCTTAAGTTTCTCCGAGTCTAACTACTTCCATAAACAATGCTTTACTCTTCTCCCTCTCTTTTTGTAGAAGAGATTATTCTTCTGTCATTTTTTCTTACATAATTCCTCTCAACTATAGTATTTCAGTAGTTTCCTAAATATAAATAACAACTAATTTGTTAAAATAATCCTATATCCCACCAAATAAAATTTACTGATTTCTGCATGTTCCTTATAAAGAATAATATTTCTTTCTAATTTTACTCAGTTAATATTAACTATTTTTAAACAAATATGTCAACATCCCAAAAGATTATTAAATTATCAAAGTCTTAAATAAAAAATATTTTACTTTTTCCCTCATTTCATTTTTATTTCTGTCTTCTCTCTAAAATTTAGTATCCAATACTTCGACTCTTGTTTAAAGATCATGGTTGAGTTAATTATACTATTAAATATATTAATTAATTTAAAACGTTTCTTTTTTGATATTAATTCATTTAAATCGAAAGCTAACTAAAGTAAAAAAAAAGAAAATACTTGGTCCTAAATAAATCTTAAGTTAGCTTCTAATTTAACTCGATAATCCCTTTCATTATCTAATTATAACTTGTATTTTCTCAATTCACCTTATTGGTTTCTTTCTACATTATTAAGCTGTTCAATTAACATAGTAATTACCCTTTCTGTGCTGTTAAGTTTTTCTTTTAATTCTCTTTATATAATATAAAAATGTTTTAATAGCTCTTTAATAAATAATTTGTAGAAACATATTAATTAATTGCAAGTAAATTATTACAAATCTTATGATTCGTACATACTAATCATCCTATCAACATTTGGGTTGTAATTAGCTAAAGATGGTTAAAATGTCTTATTTTTATATAATAAATCCTATTTTTATGAAAATCTTCTTGGTTCTTATTGATTGAGAGTATCATTTTAATTTATTTATTATTGACTCTCCGCCTCTCCTAATTCAACTTTACTTCCAAGATTGTTGTTTCTTGGAACGAAAAAATTCGTTTCATTATTCTAATCGCCTAATTGTGGCTGAGAAAATTGCTAATTTATCTACAACTATTTCTAATTATTCAATAATATCTTTTGCTTTGATCCAGTATCTGGACGACTTCCTGGACGTCTCACATTTGTTGTGCTTTGCGATGATTCTATCACTCTCCCTCCAAATATTTCTGTCATTTGCTTTGATTACAAATTCTTTGGATTCCTCTATATAATTTAGTTAGCATAATTCATTATTTTTAAATGGCCAAAGAGATAATATTCTTTGTTTTAATGCTTAACTATTGAAGCATAAAATAAAAATAAATGCTTACTTATCTAATTTTCTCATTTTCTGGAACATCTATATTTTTGTCCATCTCCAAAAGATTTTGGATATTAACCTTTCTTCCAATCTTTTAATATGTAATTATATTTGAATATGCAAATAATGTCTCTCTCTTAAAAATATAATTTGAAATTCAAGCTTGTTCATTTAATAACAACAATAAGAGCTTCATTTATCTATAAAGTAATACATTTTATCTAAATATTTACCTAAGGTAAATTCATTTATCAAATATATGACTTAAATGCTTACAGTAATGTATCTTTGCTTTAAATAATAATATGTTATCAATTAAAGAATCCTAAATTTATAATTAAATTTCTATGTTCAGTAGAGACTTAAGATTAATTAAAAAACAATTTACACATTATAATGAATCAATCCTTTTAAAAAGATTGATTTATGAATAAGTTGTTTTTTTCTTAAATTCAATTAATTCTTCAAAACAGGTAATTCAGTAAATTATCATTAAAATTAATTAATTCTAAAATATTATTTTACATTTTTCTTCATTTAAGTTGTTCATTTGAGTAAAAATAAATAAATATTTTAATTTATTTTTTAAAATAAAAAAACTAAAGATCAAAAATTAGAAATATAATACCTATCACATCAATTAATCTTAAATGATAAATAAATAGAACTTTAAAGAATTTGTTTCATGAATAATATTTTTCATGTTATTTTTTAAATTAAACTGACTTATTTTCAAATAAAATATAAAACATCAGTTTTCTTTTTAAATTAAAATTAATTTATTTAAAAAAAGCAATTTATCTGTTTTGGGAAGCAATCTGTTAATAAATGATAAAAAGAATTTAAATATTGTTTTAATCTAATTTATTCTGTGAAACAAATATTATTAATTGTTAAATAATATTCATCTAAAAATTTATCCTTTTTCTCACTGTCTTTGAATTTTAAAAAATAAAATTTAAAGATATTCTTTTCTTTCATAAATAACAATAAACTTTACAAACAAAATTTTTTACGTTAATTATTTATGAATAGTATTAATAAATAAATACTATTTATTAGTTTTATATTTAAAAATAATATTTGAATTTACAAAAGAAAAAATGTGATTCAAGAATTATTAACCATATTAAGAAGTATAACTTGATTAACTTGATTGAGAGTTTACAGTTGGTTTAATAATTCTGTATAAACAAGAAATAAATGCAATTTTTATATTTGAATTAAAAATCACACATAACATTTTCAACATATTTATCCATGAACTCCAAAAAGAAACTATTAATTTTTGTTAAATTTCTTTTAAAAAAATTTTAATTAAATTATTTAATTATAATCAGTACAAATATATACCTAATAAAATGAGTTTTAAATTAAAATATTAAATTTGTAAATCTTAAAACCAATTTCAATTCAAATAATTTAGCAAAAAGAATCTAAAAATAAAGTGTTTTAATTTTTAAAAATAGATAAAACAAATAAATAGAATCCTTTAAATAAAATGTAGTTTATTTGCTCAAATTTTTATTTTTAATGTATTTCGGTAAAGATATTTTATTGGAGTGAAATTAATAAAAGGAAAAATTCCAAGCTAATTTTAACATAGCTAAATAATAATTATCTACATCTTTCTTTACTCCTTGATTCATTCATTTTATATGAATTTTTTTTATTGCATAAGTTTAATTCCATTGATTTCTTATTGATGAAAAAAGTTAAAGTAATTTAGAAAGATAATGTGCATTCTTTATATTATAGGTACTCTCTAGAATCTAATAAATTGTTACTTTTGTAGGAAGAAAAAGGATTATAGCAGTACAGATAAAATAAAGTCTTTTACTAATTAAATTTAGGAAAAGAAAAAAAAAAAATATCAAATTTAAATTATTGAGAGAAAAGAAGATATCTAAAGTTTAATGAAAAAATTATTTACTTTATTATTTATTATTAAACTTATATAGATAAGTAAATCTGTAGATTGTCTTTAAACATAACCCATTAATACTTATTGTGACTTAAATTTAGAGTGCTTAACTTGTAAATCTAATTGTAAGACATGCTTGCCTGATTTAAATTCATGCGAAACATGTTTGGAGACATATTATCTCTTTGATAAATAATGCTATGACAAAAAACCCCTCTCTACATTCTGCAACGAAAATACTAAAATTTGTCAAAAATGTTCTGTTGATAATTGTGAAGATTGCAGCTAAAAAGTAGATACATGCTTAAAATGCTTTTAGAATACTAATTCTGATAAAAAATATTTGTTAAACGGTTAATGTATAGTTTACTAAGCAAATAATATTGTATGTGATATAAATAATATTTGCACTGATTTTAATTGTGATAATATAGCATAAGGATGTACAGTATGCTAACCAGAGTCTAAGGAATGTTCTGAATGCATAAATGGTTAATATATTTTACATCTCATAACAACTTAGGATTACAAAAAATAAACTAAATATGAATGCTAGAGTAAACCTCCAAGCAATTTCTTTTGCTTAGCTAACAAAAAATGTTATGAATGTTCTGATGAATGCAGCTCCTGTGTTGATGTAGAAAATAAATGTACTGCTTGCAAAGAACCTAATTATTTCTTATATAATAACAAATGCTTTAAAGACTAGCCAGATAATACAGGATGTTAATCAAAAATATGTGATCAATGTTAAGTAAATATTTGTAAATATTGTCAAAATTAATTAAATGAGTGCACAGCTTGCTTTGATGGATACTATCTTAACAATAATCAATGTTTTCAATGTAAGACTTAGTGTAATACCTGTAGTAATAAAGATAATTGCTTGAGTTGTAAAGACGCTAAGGACTACATTTTTGAGAGTGAATGTATTGCAACTAAGCCAGAAGGAGCATTTTGTAATAACAATATATGTTAAAAATGTACAGTAGGAAATTGTATTGATTGTAGTATTGATGTTAATAAATGTTAAAAATGTACTCAAAATAGTTTTAAATATTTATTAAATAACTAATGTGTTGATACATTACCTAAATATGCAAAATGTGACAATGATAATGTCTGTAAGATATCTTAAAATACATGTAATGATATAAATAATCCAAATAGTTGCACTAATTGTTACTAATTAGGTTCATAATGCTTGAAAGAAAAGCCCTCGAATACATATTGTGATGAAGATTTCATTTGCTAAAACTGCCCAGAAAAGGACTGTTTAGAATGTGGATCTGATTTGAAGTGCATTAAGATTTCTAGCTGTAAAAAGAATGAATACAATTTTAACGGAACTTGCTCTTCAAAATTACCAGAGAATACTTTTTGTGATCCAAGAACAAATAAATGTGAAAAATGCAATAATTTGGCTTGTTATTCATGTAAAAGTGATTTAAATACTTGTATAGATTGCTTAGAAGACTCCTACTATTATGAAAACAAATGCTCTGATAAAAAACCAAAAAATGTTTATTGTAACAAATAAGATAGATTAAAAGTTTGTTAAATTTGTCATCAAACATGTTCTGAATGTAGTGGACCATCTGAATTAGAATGCTATAGTTGCTATCCTGATTCAGTTTTGAGTAAAAACTAATGTAAAAAGAGTGCTCTAGAATATAAATCATCCATTTCAGTAGAATAAGTAGTTTAAATAGAAAATTAAGTTGCAACTACTTCTTAAGCTGCATCTTCAAGTTCAACAGCTCTATCAATTTCATCAAATTTTGTTTCAAAATCAAGTTTTGGATTAGTTGTATCTGGTGTTACTTCTCAAAAAATTACATATATGGCTCTTGTAATTACAAATCTACCACCAGCCACATTCAACATAATGAAGGCAAGCTAAGGTAATAGATCTATTTTTCTTTTATTTTTAATTATTATGAATTTTCATCTATTTCCAACAAAACTTTCTTTGTACAGACAGTTTCATTAATTTAAGAAAACTAATAGTGGAGAGAGAGTGAGTAGTAATAAAATGGGTTTTTTATTTTTTGAAACTTTCATCCCAAATACTAAGTTATAATTTCAAGATTTTTTAGTTATCTTTGTAAAAACTCAAAATCTTTAGACATTCACTCAGTAACAGAAAATAATTAAATTTTTTTTTTAA
>JH720294.1:2127516-2196802 GCA_000231825.2 Tetrahymena elliotti 4EA
AGTCCAAAATTAAAATTTATATAGTCTATATAAGAATCAGAAATTTAAAAATATGCTTAAATTATTTAATGTTTTATTTATTTACCATAATATTTCTTTTTTAAAAAAACATTATTTATAAATTATTTCTATCAATTTTATTTTAAACTCTTTTAAATTTTTAATTTATAAACTAATATAAAAACTCTAAATTAAATATGGTAGATGGTATATAAATTTATTTGATATCTAATAATTAATTATTTTTTACTGAGAAAATAAAATTTATTTCTAGCTGAAAAGTTAATTAAAAAGTAAAACGAACAAAAATAAATTATGGAAAACAAAATGTAAGGCAGTATAAAACATAACTAACCATCAACCAATTCTTATTAGCCATTTTAGTAAGTATAAAATGATAGATATATCTCATAAATTAACTCAAATAATAGCTTAGTAGTAAATTAGTAGCCTTATGGAGTTAATTTAAACTAAAATCAAAGCTAAGCTTAGCCTACAGATTTTTATTAACAATTTTTGAAATGCTGCTTTGGAACTTGTGGTTTAGTTTGTTTTTTCATAATATACAACTGCTTTTCCTTAGTTTTTGGTTTACTTTTCTTCTTTTTCTAAAGAGATCCTGAAAAGTATAATAATTGTAGCAATGATAAGCTTAGAGAATGGAGTTTCGTTGCAAGCATTACTCTATTTGTTAATATCTTTGCTTCTACGATAAGAAGATTAGAATAAAATTTCTTTAATTCTTAATAACTATCAGGTTGCATTGATTTTAGTTTAACGATTGCTTTTTTAGTTACCGTAATCGGTTTAACTGTGAATATTACTAGTGATTGTGGCTAACTCTACTTATTAGCCTCCATTTTCTGTGGGTTCTTCTATTTTGTCATAGGAATATTGTTATTTGGTTTCTGTGTAATATTCATAATCAAATCATATAGTAGAACTAGATGAATTTTAAGATATTTTTTGTTGTATCTATCTCTTTTATTTAGCTATTGTAGACAAAAAATAATAAATTTTAAAAATTACTTTAAATTAATTATTTTTTTTATTTTCATTAAATAGTATTAGGCTTAAATTTTATTTATTCATTTAAAAATAAATTGAAAATATTTTCTTTAATAAATAAAAATATATATTAAGCAATAAAATAAATTATTTTTTAAAATGCTCATTTATTACCATCAATTACAGGATTAAATCAAAAATTAATTTATAATTTCTTACTAACATGAAAATAATGGTGATCCTTGCAGATATTGAGAGATATGATTGTTATTTTATGTTAAATTTATGAGTTGGGTATTAATTATATTGGGAAAAAATTCTTCTTTCATTCCACCGTTTCAGTTAAAATTAGTTCAACAAAAGACATCCAAATAAATTCTCCATGGAGACTAGATACTAATCTGATTGAATCATTATGGGTAAAAATGTAAAAGGAGTTTAAAAAAGTAATTTTAATAAAAACATTAAAAAAAGAGGAAAATGAATTAATATTGATAAGAAGTTTGTCAAAAATAGAATAAAAAAATATTAATAAGTTTAAAGAACATGTAATAAATAATTTACCAAACATAATTTAAAGTAATGAAGATATTTGATGTTGATATTTATTAGCACATTAAATAAATAATTTATTAAATATCTTTATTTTCAGTTCCTTATTTTTATTTTTTAAAATAGTTAAGAATTTTCTTTGTTAGTTTTTTTACTTTAGTATTAAGGCTTTCCTAAATTAGATATCCCATAAAGAGTAAGTTTTTATTTGAAACCAAATTTTCTTTAATTAATCAAAGAAGATTTCTTCTAATTTACAAAATATCTTGGCCTCTAATTTTAATACTAATATTCAATTGAATCTTAAAATTTATTTACTTTTCACTCACTTTACAGGAGAAAAGAAAACTAGAATATCTTTGAGTTACTAAATTAATAGAAGTAAGTAAGGTATTTATTTTTATTATTTAAGTAAAAATTGATTGAAAAACTTCATTAAAAAGTTTTCCTTCATACCCTTAAATTTAAAATTTTGATTTTAGTTTTTTCTTAAAATTTTTAAACTTAATTTTGAAATGTTTTTTAAAAAAACAAACCTAGATTTTCTTTAATAAAAGAAGAATAGATTAAATAATTTATTTAATTTGAAAGGAAAGAAATTTTAACTCTCAATACCATATTCTTTAAATAAAAAAAATTTGTAAAGACTATTGTGAAAATTAGAAAATCTGTTCAATAAATAGTTAAAATATTATTAAATTTTTAAATAAAAAACTAACTTCATAATTTTGTACATTTTTAAATTAAGTTTTAAATGTAACACGTTTTTGTTACTAAATAACTATAAAAAATGATGGGAAGATAAATAGATAGATAGTTTGATTTTTACTTTTTCTGAAGAACAATTAAGAAAACAATTCTAGAGTAATAAGAAAAAAGTTTAATTAATTTGTTTTTAAGAAAATTTAACTTAATTAAGAGACAAAAAAATAGCTCACAAAAAAGTAAAAAAGTGTAATGAAGATACTCTTTATTTTAATCTTCTTATCAGATATTTTAAAAATATATTAATGCTTCTAATGTTTTGAATAATTACCAGAAAATACCTACTGCGATGAAACCTTTGAATGCTAATACTGCCAAAATACTCTTTGCTAAACTTGTGAGACAGATTTACTAAAATGTATTACTTGCAAAAATAATTACTACTTTTTTTACGATAATTGTTATGAATATAAACCAAATGGAACTTTTTGTGATCAAAACAGTAAAATATGTGAAAAATGCTCATAGGATTAATGTGAAGTGTGTGATGAAAGTAAGGATATCTGCACAAAATGCTTTTAAAATCTTGAAAATAAGTTTAACTATTAAAATAAATGTTTGAAAGACAAGCCACCAAACACTAAATGTGATGAAAACAATATATGTTCAGATCTTAGTTGCTAAGATATAACTTAAAATTGCATAAAATGTGACGAAAATACAAATTTATGTACTGAATGTCTACCAGGATATTATCTTTTAAATATTGAAACCCCAAAATGTGTATAAAAATTCGATGTGCCTTCAAATTTCTTTTGCGATGATAGTTTAGGCTTATGCTATTAATGTTCTGATGAATGCAGTACTTGCTAGGATTAAAAAGATAAATGCTTAAGTTGTAAAGATTCCTACTATTTTTTCTATGATAATAAATGCTCTTTAACATAACCAATTGGAACTTTTTGTTTAAACTTAAAATGCTAAAAATGTAAGGATGATAAATGTAAATTTTGTGATAGCTCTTTAAATAATTGTGAAATTTGTCTTGATAAAAACTATTTATATTAATCTTAATGCTTTGATTAGAAACCTAAAGGAGTGTTTTGTGATAATAACAATAAGTGCAAGAGTTGTTCTGATGAATGCGACTTTTGCTAGGATTTTAAAGACAAATGCTTAAGCTGTAAATATTCTAGTCATTTTTTCTTTGATAATAAATGCTCTTTAACATAACCTAATGGAACTTTTTGCATAAATTAGTAATGTTAAAAATGTAATGATGACAAATGTAAATTATGTGATAGTTCTTTAAATGTTTGCGAAGTCTGTAATGATAATTATTTTTTATTTGAGTCTTAGTGTTTTGATTAGAAACCAAAAGGAGCTTTTTGTGATGATAATTCAAAAAAATGTTTTAAATGTTCTGATGAATGTGGTACTTGCTAGGATTTTAAAGATAAATGTCTAAGTTGTAAAGATTCTAGTTATTTTTTATTCAATAATAAATGCTATTCAACATAACCAATTGGAACTTTTTGCATAAATTAATAATGTTAAAAATGTAATAATGATAAATGCAAATTTTGTGATAGTTCTTTAAGTAATTGTGAAATTTGCCTTGATGATAAATATTTATTTGAATCTTAATGTTTGGATTAGAAACCAAATGGAGCTTTTTGTGATGATAGTTCAAAAGTATGTTATAAATGTTCAGATGAATGCAGTTCATGCTAAGATTTTAAAGATAAATGCTTAAGTTGTAAAGATTCTAATTATTTTTTCTTTGATAAAAAATGCTCTTTAACTTAACCTACTGGTACTTTTTGCGCAAATCAACTATGTTAAAAATGTAGTGATGATAAATGTAAATTTTGTGATAGTTCTTTAAGTGCTTGTGAAGTTTGTAATGATAATTATTTTTTATATCAAACTTAATGTTTTGTTTAGAAACCAAATGGAGTGTTTTGTGATGATAAAAACAGGTGTGAGAAATGTTCTGATGAATGCGATTCTTGCTAGGATTTTAAAGAAAAATGCTTAAGTTGTAAAAATTCTAGTTATTTTTTATTTGATAATAAATGTTCTTCAACCTAACCTAATGGAACTTTTTGTATAAATTAGTAATGCTAAAAATGTAATGTTAATAAATGTAAATTTTGTGATAGTTCTCTAAGTAATTGTGAAATTTGTCTTGATAATAATTATTTGTTTGAATCATAATGCTTTGATTCAAAACCAAAAGGAACTTTTTGTGATGAAAGTTCAAAAAAATGCTTTAAATGTTCTGATAAATGTGATTCTTGCTAGGATTATAAAGATAAATGCCTCAGCTGTAAAGGATCTAATTATTTTTTATTTGATAATAAATGTTCTTTAACCTAACCTAATGGAACTTTTTGTGTAAATTAAAAATGCCAAAAGTGCGTTAATAATAAATGTAAATTTTGTGATAGTTCATTAAGTAATTGTGAAGTTTGTAATGATAATAATTACTTATTTGAATCTTAATGTTATGATTACAAACCAAAAGGAGTTTTTTGTGATGAAAAAAATAGGTGTGAGAGATGTTTAAATTCACAATGCTATGATTGTAGTGAAAATAAGAATTCTTGTATTTCATGTGATCAAAATAGCAATTATAAGTATTTTTATTATCATTAATGCTTGGATTCAATACCACAAAACACTCTTTGTAATGCCTAAAATATATGCCGAAATACTTCTTGTCCTTCATAATGTGAGATTTGTGATCAATATAATTCTTGTTAGTAATGTAAAGCAAGTTTTTATTTACTAATTAAGGAAACAGGAGCTCCAGAGTGTATAGATTAAAGTGGTATTCCACCAAATTTCTTTTGTGATGGAAAAAGAATTTGTAAATAATGTTCTCAGTAATGCAATACTTGTATTGAAGATTAAGATAAATGTACAAGTTGCAATAATAACTATTTCCTTTATAATAACTAATGTTTTAAAGACCATCCAAATGGTACAGGATGTAATCATAATAGGCATTGTTTAAAGTGTTAAATCAGTAATTGTAAAAAATGTCTTAGTACTTTAGATGTCTGTGAAACATATGAATCAGGCTGCGAAAATAATTAGGATAATTGTTTTGAATGCTTAGAAGATTAATACTTTTATGAAAATAAATGTCATGATAAAAAACCTAAAAATGTATATTGTCACAAATAAGATAAACTATAAGTTTGCTAAATCTGTCATTAAACGTGCTATAAATGCTTTGGTCCATCTGAAAAATAATGTGAAAGTTGTTATCCAAATTCTGTTTTAAGTAAAAATCAATGTATCAAGGTAGCTCTTGATTTTAACTCAACAATTAGTTTTGAATAAGTCCTTTAAATAGAAAAATAAATTGAAATTACTTCTTTAGCAACATCTACAACCTCAATGATTCTTTCAGTTTCATCAAATATGGTTTTGAGATCTAGCTTTGGATTAGTTATTTCAGGAATGGCCTCTTAGAAGATTACTTACATGATACTTGTGAATACAAGCCTACCTCCTGCAGTATTTACTTTACTCAAATCGATTTAAGGTAAAAAATTGAGAATTCATTTTAAATAATTAGTTATTTTGATAAGTTTTCTTTATTTTAAAAATTAATTGCTAAATTATTAAAAACTTTAGTAAATTTTATTTGAAATAATTTTGCCTTAATTAGTGATTGAAATTAAATTTTTTATTTTTGTAAATTAATTAAACAGATTAACTACCATAATAATAAATGAGCTTCATGAATGTAATTACAAAAATATTTGATTTGAGTAGTGATGAAATTCATAATTATTTAGATATTAGATTTGAATCTATTTAACTATGCTATAATATACTAAATAATTGTGGTTAAGGAATCTTTATTTTTACAATATGCTCCTTTTTATTTTTACTGTCTTTCTTTGTGCTAGAAAAGTTATCAATAAAATCAATAAGTAACATTTACTTAACAATTTACTCAAAGCTTATCTGTGGATTGATTATTTAGTATTTCCAAATTTGTCTTTCAATATTTGTAGTTGGAGTTAACAGTTAAATTCTTGAGTATATAAATGAAAAAGACCATGAATTATCAGGAGTAAAAATAGTAACTGTTATTTTGCTAATTATAAAAATCTTTTTCATTTTCTATCTTTTATACAAATATTTGAATTATGGTAAGATGTAAAAAGGATTATAAAACTTCTATGAAATAACAAGAGAAAAAATACTTAATGAAACTATATTTGAGTCTAAAATAAGAAGAAATTTTATTTTAATTTATCTTTTGAGTGAATCAGTTATCATTCCTACTATTTTCATTTAATTTTACTTTAATCCTATATCGACTTCTATTTTAGCTATTGCTTTCTAGTTAATATTCCTTGCTATCATTTTAAAATTGAGACCATTCCATTCCAAATTAACTAATGGGTACTTTATAGTTTCGTTTATTTTATGGGTAAGCTTATATTTAATTTATCTATTTTTAAATATATATTCATCTAAATCTGATGCTAATGAATTTGCTCTATGTTTAGATAAGTTAACTTGGATATTCTATTATGTGATATTAATTATTTTGCTCTCTAATCCTGTGTATATGGTCTTAACTATTCTTAATAAGTTAGTAGATTTTATATCTTAAAAAATTGCAGAAAGGAAGAAAAATTAATAATTAAACGAAATGTAATAATCAATCCAACTTTAAAATAATTTAAATTCTATTTAATATATGGACTATACATCAAGAGTTATTTAAATTAATGATATTTCTTCAAGGGAAATGTTTTAATCTAATAGTGAGAATAATAGAAAAAATAGAAGATTCAAAAAATTTTAATGAATTATTATAAAATAAAAACACTCCAATCTAATAAAACAAAATAAAAATATTTACATATTATTAGTTTAGTTATTTGTTTTAGTTTTAAAACTTTTATTTAATTAACTAATTGTATATTTTGATAATATTCAAATCAATTTGCGAAAGAAAATAATATTTTGATGGGAATTTTCAATATTTTAATTTAATTGTGAAAATTTAAAAATTTTTAAAATTGTATAAGAAAAAAAATTTTAATTTTAATTTTAAAACTGAATTTATTTTATCCCCCTCAAATATACATTTTTTTTTCAGAAGAGATTAAGAATGATTAATTAAATTTTCCAATATTCTATTAAAACCAAAAATTTATTGAATTAAAAATTATTAAATAGCTAATAAATATTATAAAATAGCAATTTATTTCTTTTTTATAATAGTTTAGTAAAAATATGAATGAAGTAACATTTTAAAAATTATATGAAAATAAACAACTTAATTCGGTTTAAAAGGTATTATTCAAAGATTAAATTTGTTAGTTATCTAGAATTCTAAAAAAATCCCACCAAAATATCTTTCAATTAACTTAATTATTTTTTAGTATTTTTTAAAAGCAAAATAAAGGTATTATAAATTTTATGCAGTGTCATTAATTTACAAAGATAAATTATATTTAATTTAAGTAAATAAAATGATAAGAATATTTAATTTTTTATAATAAAAAGTTAAAATGGATATTTTTTATGTGTCTATTTTATTTCATTTGTTTAGGAAACAAAAATAAATCAACACAAAAAGTAAATCAAATATTATTGTTGCTTTTAAATGTGTTTTGTTATTTTCAGAAAAAAGTAAAAATTAGATAAAGAAAAAAATTTCTAATTAACAAAAAAATAAAGAATAGAAAAATGATTAAAAGTAATATGCTTTGTATTTGTCTTGCTTTAGTTCTTTCTGGAACTTTTGCATTGTAAATTGCTGGACAATAATAATGCATTGCTTTACCTTCTTAATCTTTAAAGGGTTAAGCCTGCTTCCCTCAATTTCCTCATACTGAATTGGGTCATGCTTATTAGAAGAATTTCAACTCAAGTGTTGCAAATAATACTGATTTCTAAAACTTAGATTAATTTGCTTTGACTTATTTTACTGATGAAAAGTGTATTTACTTTTAAGATTTTTCAGTTTCAGTGTTTTCTAATAATACACAAATTTCTTAAATCTTGTTTGAAAACTTTACAAGCGCTTTCCAAAATAAAACAGTAAATATTGACAAGTACTCTGTTTCAAGTGATAATCTTGAGCTTAATTATTAATTTTCATCTGACTACTTTATCTGCAAAGCTAGCAGAGTTGTTCTTCCAAAATTATTTGAGTAGAAGGGTGAATCTTATAATATGTGTCTTTTTAATTAAGTAAAATACCTAAATAGCTCAACTGATTGTAATTTAGCTTAAGTTTTTCACTATAGTGCTGACCAATTATTTGGTTTCTTCAATACATCATCATTTTAAGAATTTATCTTTGACCATTCCATTCATGTTATTAGTAATTTGAAAGACATTGATGCGGATTTTGCACCTTTTGGAAGCAAATAATGGTATTTCACTTTCAACTTTATGTTTTAAATGACTTTAGATGTCTAAGAATATGATTCATTAAACTAAACATTGAAATACTTCAATACAGCAGTACCTAGAGCTTAGTTAAATAGAAACGTAAGTAGACCTTGGTTTGTTGGAATTGCTTCATACTCTCCTTATCAACTTGATTTAAATAGTGGAATTGTTTTGAATGAAGAATTATATGGAGCTTTATATGACAACTTAAGAAATAATTAATTTGATATCCTGATTAGCTCTCACCCAGAACTTTAGCAAGCATAAGTATTCATCAGCAAAGACTATAGAAACTTCTAAGAAGTTAAAGACATTAGAAATTTAACATCAATTAAATAATTCGAAGGATTTGTTTTAGTTTATCTTCCTAATAAATTAGAAACTCCAGCTTTGCTTAACACCTCTTATGAATCTTTAAAAGTTAGTTTAGATAACAAAGAAATAATCAATATTTCAGCCTCTAATTAATTTGCTGAAATTAAGTAATAAGATTTGTGAAAAGAGGGGAATAGTACAAGCTCCACTGGAGATAAATTATCTTTTTTGATCATCTATGGAGTGACTGACACTTATAATAAGTATTGATGAGGAAAATTAATTAAAGATTGATAATAAAAAAAGATTGAATTTATGTTTACATATTAACTTCTCCCAATAATATTTTTGATTTGACTAAATAAATAAGCAATGTTTGTGGTATTTTTGATGCAGTATTATTTTTATTCAAACAAAAATTCTTACATAAAGTTAAAAAACATTAATCAAAAACAAGCATTTATTATTCACATGAAATTGAATGAACATCATGCACAGTTTCTCAAAAACAAAAGTGAGACAATCATAAATCTAAACATGTCTGATTGATGAAAGCATCACAAAATATATTTTTCATTAAACAGATTAAATATTTTTGATTCCAATTATTTATTAGAAAAATATTTAAATCCAAATCATATTTTTAATTGAATTAAAATAAGGCATTAAATTGAAAAATATTATTTTGATGTTCTTTAATCATTATCCTTTTTTTTAAAAACATTGTCTTTAAATCTAAAAAATACTTTCAAATTTAATAAAAACATTAAATTTTATCTCATAAATCACCATTAAGTTTTTCTTCTTTAAATTTGGATTGGGTCTTTACTTAATAATGTATAAAATAAACTATATTTCTTTGGTTTTAAGATATTTAATACAAATTAATTTTTGATAATTATAAATTAAAAGTTATTTGTATGCTTGTTTATCTTCTTTAAAAATACACTCTAAATTGGTATGAAATAGCTTTTGCTTCTATTCTGCTTGTGTCTGAATTTGAATTGTGTAATTTAAGAATATTTCCTAAATATTTCTTATTTATTAAAATAATATTAGATTTTTAATCCAAATAATACTTTCAAATGTTTTAAAATAATAGCATTAAATTGAAAAATTTTATTTTGACATTTTTTTATAATTATCCTGTTTTTATCTTCCATAAATGACCAGGAAATTTTTCTTCATTATATTAAATTTGGATTGGCTCTTTACTTTTCAGTAAAAAAAAAATGTATAAAAATAAATTAATAATTCAATTCAATTTCTTTTATTTTTATTAATATAAATTAATAATTCAATTCAATTTCTTTTATTTTTATTAATATAAATTAATTTTTGATAATCAAAATTTTAAAAGTTATTCACATATCTTTTTTAAAAATTTATTCGAAATTGGTATGAAATAGTATTTTTGTTTCTTTTCTACTTGAATTTTATTATTAGAAATGTTCCTAAGTATTAATATTTTAGTCATTTTTACTAAGAAGATTTAAAATAATTGCTTAAAATATGATTTCTTTGAAACTCTAAAAATAGAATATTCAACTTGAAAAAGAAATATCCATTGATCTTTTTAGATAATTTTTAAGAAATGTATTAATAAGGTTATCTAAGCATTTTAATAGTAATCATGCTTTAAAAACCCAAATTATACTTATTAACTTGCCAAAAAATATCAAAATCTCTTTCTTGACCAGAAAATAATATAATCAAAATTATCATAAATTCATGTAGCAAAAGCAGTTTAAATCCTTTATAAGACTTTTGGCGATTGTTTAGAATGCCAGCTGGGGAGGGTTTATAATTGGCTACACATCATCAGAGCTAGCTTTTTCATCTAAAAATATAATTGCTAGTTTAAACAATAGTTAGAATGAGAATCTGTTTAATTTATTATTTCTGATTATTATGCCTATTGGAGGAATAGTTGGGACAATAGTTTATTATTACATTTCATAATTGACTTCAAGAAAGAATATTCTTATTATTTCAGATATCATTAATATTTTGGCTATTTTTATTGGCTATAATTAAATATACACATTCATGCTTTTGCGATTTTTTGAGGGAATCAGTAATGCTTTAAATTTTTGTGGAGTACTCCTTTATATAAGAGAAATTATGCCTGATCATTAAGCAGACAAAGGAGTTTTGATATTCTAAATTAATTTAAATATTGGTATTATTATGGCTAATGTCCTTTGTTTACCCCTTTAACCACCAAGTTCAGATTAAACTTAAGACTAAGATCCTAATTATTATTGGAGAGTTATTTTTGTATTTCCTCTATTAATTTGCTTCTTAAGAATGATTTGCTTAATATTTGTGTATGATTTTGAGACACCTTATTATTACTATTCAATGAATCAAGAAAAAAAAATGAAAGCCCTAATTAATTTAATTTATGAACAAAAATACATTGATGATGTAAAAAACTAATTAGAACAGATAGGATAAGAAGAGGAAACTAACAGTCCCACTTACAACTTTAGAAAATATTTTTCTTGTGGTGCTCTAACTCTCTAACAAATGACTGGAATAAATGTATCCATATATTCATCTTAAGTATTGGCTGATATTTTTGAAAATGAAGATTAAATAAGAATGATTACTTTATTTTGCAATATAATTCTTTTGATTTCTGCTATATCGAGCTATATGCTAGAGTAAAAAATAAATAAAAAAACTAAATTTATAGGCTTTAACTTTTTATTATTATTTATCATTAAAACGGTTGATATATTTCAACGTGAAAAGAATCCAATTATCTCATTAATATCATTTTTCTTGTTCAACTTGATATTTAATTTCAATATTGGCCCATCAATTCTAAGTATTAGTAGTGATTTGAATAAAGAAAAAGGAATTGCTATTTCTTATATATTTTACTGGGTATTTAATCTAGTATCAGTCATTATTGGATCTATAAAGCCCTACATAATAGGTTAAATTGTCTTTACTGTTATTTGCTTTTTAGGATTCTTACTACTCTACTTCAAAGGAATAGAAACAAAAGCAGTTCCCTACCATATTATTTAATCATAGGATTTCTTAAAGTAAAAAGCTAATTGAATAAAAATCAAATTAAATTAAATTAATTTTATTCAATCTAATCAAAATGTTTATCTCAAAAAATAAATTTAAAAAATATTCAAATATTTCAAATTATATCAAAAATTTAACAAAAACTCTATAAAAATCATATCAATATTTGTAATAAATATATCAATCATTTTGTAAATTAGTGTTTGAAATCTTTTTTTTTTTTTTCAAGTTTAGATTTTTTAATCCACTAAAAAAATCTGCATTTTATTATTTCCAGAAACAAATAATCAAAATAAAATAGAATAATCCTAAATTTTTAATATTGTTTATGAGATTAAGGTAAAGTCAATCCAAGTTTCATCTTTTTAATTGTTTGATTTAAAATCTATTTTCTTTATCAATTGTTTTTGTTTTCTAAGGAGACAAATATTATTTAAATATCAAAACAATTTTTTAAATTAAAATCTATCTAAAATATATATTAAAATAAATCACTTAGTCATTTATAATTTACCTAAAGGCAAGTATCAAACTAAGCTATTCATACTACATTTGAAAAGGATTAAATAAGTTAAAAATTCTTAAAACAATTAATTTAAGAGAGAAACAGTGATAATTTTAGTTTGTATTTTATTTTGTGGTTGATATATAAATTAATATATTTGCTAAATTATTAAATTTTTAAGTGCATTTACGTTAATAATTTATAACATATGAAATGGATGTAAATATATTATCACACTAGAGTTATTACGAATTACTTTTCAATGATTGATAAACAGTTTAAGTTTTTAAATAAAATTTTTTATGCCTACTTAATAGTTCAATTGATAATATTTTACAAATTTGAAAATATTTATTTAAATGTAAGAAAAAACGTAAGAAATTAGTAAATTGTATATAGGAGTAATTTATAAATATATTTAATTTGCAGTTTATTACTTGCTTTTAGTATTTATTGATATTAGTTTATATTAAATTTTTTATCATGAATAAAGAAGATATTCTTTAATAAGGAAAAATAAGGATAGTATCTATTGTTTAGAATGCTTGTTTAGGAGCTTTTTTAAGTGGATACACAGGAGCTGAATTATCCTACACATTTGATGCAGTGAAGTAGAATTTAGGCTTGAATGATTATGAGTATTTTTATAATTTAGTTTTTACTCTGAGTATCATTTTTGGGAGCTTTTTAGGAACTATTTTGTACTCAAAGTTGCATCAATATTCTACAAAAAGAATTATTATGATCATGGCTGATTTAATATTTATCGCTTCTGTTACTTTTAGGTTTGATACTTGGGAGGCCTTTGCCCTTCAAAGATTCCTAAAAGGTATTTCAAATGGCCTCAATCTGTGTTCAGCATTAATTTATATAAGGGAAATATCTCCTGAAGATTTCTCTTGTAAGGCAATTTGCATATTTTAAATAAATGTTAACATGGGCATTGTTTTAGCTAATCTGATTTCAATTCCTCTTTAGTCTAGCCAAGATAATAATACATCAAGTAATACAGCTTCTTAATATTGGAAGTTTGTATTTTGCTTTCCTCTTTTGATTGCTTTGATTAGAGCTTATGTGTTGATATTTATTTTTGATTTTGATACCCCTTTCTCATACTATTAGTAGGAATAAATTCGCAAGGGCTAAAAATTATTGAAAAAACTTTATTTCCCTGATGAGAGTTAAATGATTTATGATTCATACAGAAATTATCAGGAAGAATAGTCACCTAGTTATAAAATGAGATGGATAAATGCAGCAATAGTTTTTGCAATTTAATAAATGTGTGGTATAAATAGCATCATTTAGCAGTCAAATACATCTATTAACTAATTCACTTAAAGTAAATAAACTATATCTATATTGCAGTTATTTATGAACTTAATATTGCTTTCTATGGCTATATTGACATATTTTATGATTGATAAGTATACATAGAAGACACTTAAGTTTATGATGACATTAGGTTGTTCTCTCCTTGGATTCTCGTTGATTGCTATGGTTTTACTATAGGAAATGGAAACTAAATTAATTTACTAAATAGTTAACGTAGCATCATATTTCTTTATTTTTAACCTAACACTTGGGCCAGTAACTCTTATTTATGTTGCAGATATCAGCAAAGATAATGTAATGAGCAAAGGATTTATTTCTTACTGGATCACATATATGTTAGCTACTGGATTATAAATGACTAATAATTCATATATCCCTTTTATATTTGCTGCTAATTGCTTCTTAGGTGCTTACTATTATTATGAATATTGGTACCCTACAAAAGGCAGGTTATTTTATGATATCAACTAATAGCTTAATACATATAAAACATTTTACAGACCATCATAATCTGGATTTTAATTAGAAGAAAATTTTTACAAAGATAAGCTAAATTGAATCATCAATTGTATTTATTATTTATTTATTAACATTAACTAACTGTAAACTCCGTATTTACATTTCAGTTCAATATTTTTTACAAAGGTAAATTTTTTTTCACTTTTTGAATTTTTAATAAAAAATGAATGGTCAAGAATAATAGAGAGGGAAGAAAATATATTGAAGTATATAAAATAAATAAATTAAAGATATAAGCTATTATTATGATATTATATAAAATAATCTTGACTAGATTTAGAATAATAGGTTTTTTTAACTAATTTCATATTGATAAAGTAAGTAATTTTAAATAAAATGTTTAATTTTTAATATAATATGTTTCATCATTAAATATGGCCAATCAATTTCAGGAAAATCATTCCTTTCTTCCTTCCTTCATTTATTTTTTCTTAGAATTTTTTTGCCAAATCTAATATTATTTGTGGATGTGTTTCAAGTGTTTGTTTGAGTTTAATATTATCCTATCATAGGTTTTAGGAAATTATAAATGTTTAAATTTCTTCATTATTTCTTTTCATCATAGGAAATGACTTTCTAATTGAAAGGATTATCAGGACTCTTATCCCACTATTTGAAGTGAAAAATATTTTATTTTAAAGAATTTAAATAATCTTTTATGTTTACTTCTTTTCTTAACAACTCAATGTGTTTTGATCTTTTGAAATGAGGGTATTCAGCTTTCATCTCTGGCAATCTTTTTTCTAAAAATTCTTCCCAAGCCTTTGTTTTAAAAGATACAATAAATAAATTTGAAAGGATATTTCTATAGAAATAATATACTGCTTTGACTTTCTTTTCAGGATGCTTGACTCCGTTATCATCCTTTAAACCTTCTAAAGCATCATCAAGACCTGTAGCATCAATAACTTTATCATATTTTTCAGCATCTTCAAGAGCCTAATCTCTTCTAATATGATTTAAATTGGGTTTGACATTAAAGATTTCTTCCTCGCTTTCTTCTACTTCTTCTCCTCTTGCAATTTTTTCTTCCTTTTCTTTTTCTTTTTGCTTCTTCAATTTTTCGGCTTCTTTCTTTTCCTTTTTAACTTCATCAAGATCAATACCCATACTCTTAGCTAACTACCTTCTCATTGCTTCAGCTTCTCTCTTTTTTATTTCTGCTTTAGTCAATTTTCCTTCTTCTTCTTTCTTTAAGGTTTATTCTAATAATCACAAAAAAATGAAATTGAAAAAGATGAAACAAATGTGAGGAATATTGAAAATAAAAAGCATCTTTATGAATCAAATAATAAATTCTTTACTATCTTTAAACTGCTTTTAGTCTTCTTCATATAAAGCTTTCTTTTCTTCATTTCTTTTTCTTTCTTCTTCTTTTTATTTTTCTTTTTCTTGCTAAGATTTTATTTAAACAAAAATAAAAATATTTTATTTAAACACCAAGCAAATTTACTTGTCTTTCAAGCTTTTTCTAGACATTTTTATCATTATCAACCCATTTAGCAGCTTCCTTTCTTTCTTCTTCTAAAATTCTAGCTTACTTTTTTTATTCTTTTTCTCTATCTCTAGCTTCTTAAGCCCTAATTAATACAGATTAAAAAAGTAAATCCCCTTTATTACCAAGCTTAAAAGCTAATTTGCTTAATGCAAGCTAAAAATTTTAAAAGCTTGATGTGTTTTGAGTGATTTTATGTATATTTAATTCTATTAATTCTTTACTTAGGGTTTGTTCCAAGCTTTTTGCTCATTTCTACTACTTTGTGATTCACACTAAATTTATTACTTAAATTAAAATTTTTCTTTTTTTTTTGGCAGATTAAATTATAAAGAAAAATATTAGCCAGTCTAATAAAATATTATTGATTATTCTTGCATTAATGGAAAATAATAATTATAATGAATCTATTCTTCTATTTTAACAAATCTTAAATAGTCACTATAACAGTATTTATCTTTAGCAAATTCTAAAATACAAAATATCAATTTATTTATCTATCTACTCTATCAATAATCTTTTTAATTATCAAAATCAAATTTTTTTAAGAAAAAAATCCTATTAAAATAGAATAAACCTATTTTGTTTTGTAAAATTTAATAAAATTTATAAAACTTTAATTATTAAATAAATATTCAGTAGTATCTAAACATATTTGTGCAAATCCAAAAATAAAATCAAAGAATAATCAATTAATATTATAAAAAATTCAAATGAAGAATATTTATTGTGAATTTGGTTGAAATAAATGTTATTTGTCTAGCTTAAATTGAAATGTGTTTTTATTTTAATTTAACGTACTAAAGTATAAGTATTCTGATTCTTACTTTTTATTTTAGAAGAATAAAATATTGGTGAGAGAGTTTCCAAAATTTGATAGAAAATGCTTTATTGATATTATTTTTCATTACTATTTTTTTTATAATACCTAGTTATTTATGGTAATTGAAATTCATTTTCATTTTTGATTAAATCTTTTAAAATTGGTTCATTTCACTAAAAACAATCCTAATTATTAAATTAATAGTGCATACATTTTAATTTAAAAAGAAACTTCACTTCCTTCATAAAGCTTAAAAAAATTTATTTATATTAATCTATCTGAAGAGGTTGAAGGATAATTCATATTTTTTAGTTAATTTATCATTAAGATTTTCTATTATTTAAGTTTTAAAATGAAGATTTTGATTGAAAAATATTAAAAATTGAACTCGATTTCCCATTAATTTTAGGATACTCAAAGTAAAATCTTCAAGAATAATAAAAATATATAAGTTAATTAATAACAACATAAAATGAGAATAAATAAATATTTGTTCAACATAATTAAAATATTCATTTTTATATAGCACACTTCTGATATGGTTTTTTAAACAAATCCAATTATGATTTTATATTTTTTTTGGTAAACGGATGAATTATATTCACACATTTGATGTTTTTTAATAATAAAAAATTAAGCAATTTGAAAAAGAAAGATTTAATTTGATAAATATTAAATTTTTAATTCAAAAATCTACTTAGATTTGTAAAATGAATGAAAATAATTAACAAATAATTAAATTAAATGCATAGTAAGAGTCAACAATAAATCATTCTCATACATAAGAGGAAACGCAACTAGAAAGGGAGACATAATTTCAATAAAGATATAAAAACCAATCAAAGCTGAGTAATCAAAGATCTTAATCCCAAGTAGAGAAAAGTTAATTAAAGATTTCAAATAATAGCTACCTGATAACAAATACCTCAGGTGAGATTCCAAGTTAAAATTAAATAAATAACAAATCATAAATAAGATAAAAAGATTTATAGGCAGAATATAATTCTCATAAGCAAAATGCCTCTTAGGATTAAGTAAATTTGAATGATTCTTGCTTAGTTGAGTAAAATAAATCTAATTATGTTCTAATTAAAATCAATCATACAATTATATAATTATGAAAGACAACAAATGCAAGATACTAGACAAAAGCTCATTTCTTAGAATAAAAAATTAAAGCAGTAACTAAAAGACTTTGCTAATGTTATGCTCAATATTATTTAAAAAGATAAAGATTACAAAACTAAACCAAAAAAGCAATAAAAAGATTTAGAACCCGCTGAATTGCTGCAACGTATTATTTAATTTATTTATTATTAGATTTGATTTCATTTGAAAAGAAATTAGAATTTATTAATTTATAATTTAAAGTAAAAAAGTAAAGAGCTAGATAGCATTAGATTTAAATAAATGAAATGAAGACAAATATTTAGCATTTAAGGAAGATATTAGAGACTTCATATGATCTTAATAAGTATTTATTTATTTATTTTTGAATGAACTCAAATTAATTTATAGATCCTTCGATTTATTAGGATTTTAGAGAAAGAAGAAGAGCTTAAATAAGTTAAAAAGGAATTTAACGGTTTAGTTGAAGAAAAAGAATAATTATTAAAGTAAAGGTAAATAGAGTAAAGTAAGAATGTTAAATATTATCAAAGTGAAGAGGAATATGAAAAATAAATGAAGATTCTAAAGGAGCAGTTGAAGAAAATCAAAGAAGAGAACAAGGAAGTGGCAGAAAAAATTTAAGTGAAAGAAAAGAGCATTAAAAAATTGTAAGATAATATTTAGTTTAAAGAAGACAAGATAAAAGATATGCAAAACAAGATTAAAGAAAGAAACAAAATATTAGAAAACAGTCAAGAAAATGAGGTTTGTTATTTATTTATTTCTTTATTAATTTGTAAATCTATTCATAACTTTTTATTTTTCATTAGGTTTCAGATGAAGTTATTGCTGACCTTTAAAACAAAATAAAGGAGCTTGAAGCTGAGAAGAAAAGAAATGACCAAAAGTTTTAGGAAGAGCTTAGTAATTTACATAAAGAAAAAATAGACTTTTAATAATAATATGAGAAGAAATTATAGCAATCAAAAGAGAAAGAAAGGGTAATTCTATTATTTTTATTCAAGGGATTTCTATTTTTATTTACTTAATTTAAAAATAGTAATTAAAACTTAGTTAAATTAAGCTAAAAGAAATTGCAAGATTAATCAAATCTAACTAAAACCATATGCTAAGTAATACAAAAAAAACTTAAAATTAAATTGAAGAGTAAAAGCAAGAGGTATGTATTTTCATCATTACATTTCTTTACTTTAAAGTAAATTTATTAAATAGAAAGCTTATTTAGAAAAAATGATTTAGCTCAGAACTGAATAGATAAATAAGTTAAAATCAAATTTTGATGAATATGGTGCAGATGATGAGGCTGAAAAAACATCTTAGTAGTGATTTTTTTCAAATCAAATTTATTAAAAAATCCTCCAAGAAATCTACTGAAATAAATTGCTCTTTTTGAAATGTTTTATTGTTTGTTTATTCATTTATTTATTCTTGTTTATAAACAAATAATAAATAAAATAAACAAGCAATCAAACAAACAAAAACGCATTTCATTTTTAAAAATAAAGATTTTTGTCAATTATTTATTTGTATATATCTATTCCTTTATTTTATCTATTTATCATTTATTCCAATCTATATATTTCTAAATAGTAAAGCATTTTTAATTTATTTCTTACACTATTAATTAATTAGATCATTTCAATAATATTACAGATACAAATAGAATTAATTTCTATAAAATTAGTTAAGAACAATAATGTTAGAACTATCTATCTATTAAATAATATAAAATGTTTTGGTTATTTTTTACTTCTATAGAGGTAGGATCTTAGAATTAATTAGTTTTAGATAATAATGAAAAAGATAGATTAAATGATATATGAACAAGGATATAACAGTTTAATAAATTATAAATGGGTAAAATACGCTTAATAATAAGATTTTTAATTATTTTCTAATTTTTATGACATTTTATATAGATTTAATTAATATTTTAAGTATAATAGCAGGTATCCGTCTAATTAATTGTTTACCAACGAATTTGCATTTCATAAATTAGTAGATTTTGTTAATTAAATTATTAGGTGCTTATCTATTTCTTTCAGACTTTGATATTTCTAAAATTTACTTGAATGTAAAATAAATCTAAAATGCAATTTAATTAACGATTTTTAGATTGTTTGTTTTAGGAAAAAATTGGTATTGTTTTTATGGTACATTGATTGTTTTTTTTTATTTTTTAAATTACAGCATAATGTTTCAGAACTTTTTTTGTTTATTTTAATTAGTAAGAATTTTTTATATCTTTTCAGAATAACCTTCGAAGCATACATAATTCTTCTTCAGATCAGAAGACTTTATTAACTACAGAAGGAATATCTAGGTGGCTCAACATTTTGGATTTAGTATATATTCCTGAAAATTGGTTAAAAATGTGAGATTAAATTTTTGGTTGAGCTAATTGCTAATATGAAGGAACACTAGCATTAGAATGATTATAATAAGAGTTGCTGTTTTAGCTTAAAATAAGTGAGTCATTTCTAGTATTAGAGTGCGAATTATTTTCTTTGAATAAGGCTTTTAAATACTTTTCGCTACTCAATTCATTGACTTTTTTTTCTATGCAATTAACTCTGCGATTAATGCTCATTCTTTACCTTTCGCTTAACATACTTTTAGATTACTCGTTTCTCTCTGTGTCTGCAGAAGATAATTTTGAGTTTTCTTCTTCACCGGAAGAGAGTTAAGAAACTTAGGGGTAATCCTTCTTAGCAATAATAGGAGAATGAAAAGAATTCAATATATTGTTTGGACTTGCATCATAGATTGTCTTAGTGTTGAATGCTTTTATTTACTATTTTAAAAGACTTGTTTCAGCTTAATTGTTGAATGAAAATTAAAGAGAGTTTCTTCTTTATTGTTATTGCTAATTATTGGCAGACTATGGAGTAACACTCTCATATTTTTCTCTATATCTACTAGGATAGTTGCAAGTTTAATTGCTGCTGCTACCTTAATTACCTTCACTATTTAAAGGTCTTTCAGAAGTTTAAATCTGCTTAACTGGTGAAGATTTTCTCATATTTTGATTGTCGATCAATGACTTATTGTTAATTTTAGTTTATGCTTATATTTAACTAGAATTATTTGGAACAAATTTCTACAACTTTTGAACTTGCTATTAAGATTACTCACTAGAGTTTCTTTTTTCTGCTGGTAAGTTGATGTTATTTTATTCAATTTTATTAAGATTTAAATTCTTTTCAGATTGTTATTCAATTACTTTTTCAGGTAAGCTGGGAGGAGTAGGTGGAGCAGCTTGTGCTTAGAAATCAATAAAGGAGATAATTAAGCCGGTCAAATTATCTGTAGATCTTCTCTTTAATGCTTCTTGAATGACTCCTTCAACTCCTTTAGCACATAATGAATGAGTATTTAAAGTATTAGACTGATTGTTTTAATTATCATTTTATTCATTTCTAATAGATTCCCAGCTAGCTTTAATTGCTTCGCTGCTTGACATTTTATCAAATATTCCATCGCCTTTTAACAACAACAAAAAAAGAAATAAATTAATTTCTTTAATTCATTAAAATTTGATAAATAAAATTTAATTCTAAGTATTTTTTTGGTAGAATTCATTCAATTTAAATGAAATTTAATCTTACATCCCATGAAAATGTAATCGTGGCTCTTTTAAACTCTAAAAACTTTGATTTCTGGATCTGATATTATGACTCCCTGCTTTCCGCCATATTTTGAAAGCTTAGCTTCTATGTCTCCAAAAGTTCTTGAGACCTTTTATGAGATTTAAAAGAAAATTAGAAAAGAAATATTTGCTTTTATGAGATTTTTCTTGTTTGTTCGAAGAAAATCATCAAAAATGTAGTGTTTTTTATTGTATTTGTAATGAATTACAGATAATCTTCCAGGTAGAGTTCTTAAAGGACCATATATAGTTTTTGTAATACCCTCGCTGTCTGGTTTAGTAGTTTACTGAGATCTAATTAAATTAAAATAAACATTACTTTTAATTAAGAGATAGGTATAAAAGAATTGTATAATAGTGTGATCAAAAATAGGATCACACTTCTAAAATAGATAAATCTTTTGTCAAAAATAAATAAAAAGCTAATTTAAGATTAATTACTAATAAACTCTCCCTCCAGCTTCGAGGATTCTTTCTTTTTCTTATATGTCACATGGCTTATGATCTCTACTTAAATCCAAAGTTCTTTCTCCTTTGTTCATAGACAATATTGCTCTTGAATCACCAACATTTGAAATGTAGCATATCTCTCCGACAAGTAAAACAACAATTGCGCAAGATCCTGATTTATCATAAGGATTGAACTACTCAGCTCTTTCAATAAATTCCTTCTCTGCCTTAGCAAATCCGTTGATCAAAGCTTATCTTGGGTTTTCTGGAAAGTTTTCATCACTAATTACCTAAAATTATCCAAATAAAATAAAGATTAAATAAGTTAATTTAAAGTAGAAATTCAAATTAATATATTTTATTATGGGATTTATTGAAATATCATTTCGTTTCTTGACTAACTAATTCAGTTCATTTAGTTTTAAACCAGTGAAAAGATATATTAAGATAAATATATTTGATAATAATAAAAGAGCTCAATAAATTCTAAAATAAGTAAATAAATAATTGAGTAATTGCATGAATAGAAAGAATTCAGCTTTTTGATGATGTATTAATTAGTAAATTTAATTAATTTATCTTTGATCAAATAATAGATTCATTGAAATAAACGCTTTTAATATTATTGACTGACTGACTAAATTAAAGACTGTAATAGTAGTTTCCAAATTTTATAATAATTAAATTGAGTTAGTAACAAATATTTTGATTGATGGATTGATTGATTAATTAAGTTCTATCTCATTATTATACAATGATTTCCTCTAGAAAAATTACTTTTCTGCTTTATCAATTAATCTATATTCTATTCTAACATTACAACATTTTGCTTAAACTCAACTTTTTAACTTCATTGAAATTCTGTAAAGAATGCTTATCTCTTCAATGTATTTGTTTGTTGTTCAGTTATGTTTATTTGTTACATAAATTAGAGAATGCGAGTATTCTTTTACTTGTTAGTTTATGCTTTTTACGAAGGTTTTTAATGTTTTTATTCTAGCTTAAATAAAAATTAAATTGTTTCAAATAAAAAATTAGCTGGAAGAAAGAATATTCATACTTGAAAATATCTATTTATTTTTTGCCAAATGTCAATTTAATATTTTTACATATTGATGGAGATGATCTCTTAAAAAATCAGCACAGAATGCTCCTCCATGGCCATCATAAATCCCGAAGAATGCGCATCTAGGCCAGTATTCAGTTTTTTTATAGTTTGGTCTTACAATGTTAAGAATGATTGAGACTCTGTCTTCATTATACTTTCTAACTAGACCCTAGTTTGTGTTAGCAGCATAGGCACTTATAATACCGTTTCTCTTCTAGCTGAATTTGCTGGGCTCTTACTTTACTCCTTGCAAAGCAGGGTTTTCCTTTTTTGTAGTATCTTAACTTTGTCTTGAAGATTGATTTTATTAGCTATTATTTGAGCAAGATGAAGAAACGTCTTCAATTTTGCTGGTATTAGTTTATTTTATAGCAGTTTCGTTCAATGATTCTATCTTATCTATTTTAATTTACTTTTCAGATAGCTCTTGTATACGCTTATGCAAACTCTCTCTATCTGTTTAACATAAATCTAAGGAATAGCGTTTCTTTTGATCACTTCCTTGACCATCTTTCCTCACAGTTTTTGAAGAGCTAGTTTGGTTTGAGCTTTATTAATATTTTTATTATAATGGTGTCTTTAGTTATTAGCGATAAGCATAGTTATTTTATTATTGCTTAGGAGATTGATTTCTTGTAGTAGGTAAATCATTTAAATAAGCAGCAAAATGTCCATCAAGTTTTTATTAATCAATTGATCTGACTCTATCTCTAGCTGTTTATTTTTCATTTGAATTCTACTGCTAGTTTACTGATACTTTTCCTCTTACATTTTCGGATAGATCTTTATTTATTTAAAAATAACTTGTAAACGCTTATAAATAATTGCTAATTCATTTAGGTAGAAATTATTGAGTGATTTAAATATGTCTATTTTTAAATGACTTTTTGATAAGAAAAAACTAAAATGGATTAACTACCTCTTTTTACACTGGTTTAAATGGGAGTGCGATTAGCAAACCTCTTACATTCGCTAAAGTTTTTAGTAACTTAACTCATAGAGAAAGAACAATGATAGAAAATGAAAGGATTGGTTTGGGTTTACTTAAATTCAATCCTAATTTGAATGAATATAGAGATCTAATCAAACACTTATTTGAATATATTTCAAAATACTTTATTATTAGCAAGCTTTTTTAGATTTATTATTAATTAAATTGTTTATTGAAATGATCGCGCAAATAATGACTTTATTATTATATAAATAATCTTTCTTTCTTTTTTGATTTTTAAATGAGCGAGTTCTAGTTTTATCAATTTTTGATGTTTATATATTCTTTTTAGCATATTATGACAATTCTTTGCCTTTTACTATCAAATCATAGTAAACTTATACATTCATTCTCCTATCAATTTAATATAATTTCTTTTTAATGCTGAGATAGTACATACAAAATTTAAGTATCCAATTATATTCCTTATAGACTCTCCTTTAATTCCTTTTTATATACAAATATCCTTTAAACAGTTCATTCAAAATTAATCTTTTTCAATTAAAAGAATTCAAAAAAAATAATAGCTGTTCCTATGAAATTTTTGAAAAGTTAGTGTTAAAATTTAAAAATAGCCCTAGATTTTTAAATTTTTTTCATAATAAAAAATTAATTCAAAAGTGAATTTCAAATAATTCGTTTGTTTTTTTCAATTTAAATATTCAACATAGAATCAATCCATGAGCCATAAGTAAGCAAACTTATACTTTTGATATTCTTTTATTGATATTAAAATCTATTCTATTTAATTTATGAATGAGCATTCAATTTGATGTTCAAAAAATTTCTTGAAGATTTTAACCAAGATTATGTCAAACATTATTAATTCTAAAAATATTTTGCCTGATGAATACTTTTAAATAATAGCATAGCATAGAAAATTTATATCAACTATCATAAACTATTTGATAGGCTTTAAATTTTAAATAGATTATCATAAAATGTTAGTATTAAATAGCTCACTCAATTTACACTCATTAAATAAAATCTTAAATAAATGAAAATAGGATATACATATTTCATCAGATTTTGAAATAACTTAAATTAATAATTAAGCTACCTTATATTGATAACTTGAATATATTTATCTTAGAAATAGATCTAGAAATAACAGAAATTAATAATAAATCAAAGAATATAATTAAATAAAGCTTTATTGATTGAAAAAATACAATTTTTTTATTTAATCTGAACTGTTTATTATTTTTTTATTCCTTCTTCATTTTTTATGCTTAAAAGGTAATATTTTTTCCCATATGTTTAAAATTAAAAATTATCTTTCAAATTAAATTCATTTCAATGCGTGTTGCTAAATAGATAAAGAGCTAAAAGGAGATGTTAGACTTGTTTACAATAAGACATTTTTGAATTTTTAAATTTTCATTTTATTTTTTTAGGTAAGATAAATAGCTCATTTTAGAAATTTTTAAATGAAACTTTCAAAACATGTTTTTAATAAACACCTACAGAATGGAATTATTTGTAAACAATTTTTATGTAGTTATCAGATAAACAAAAATTTTAGTATTTTAAAAATATTTCTCACAAGAAAGATTAATTTTTATTCTTTTACCACTTATAAAATGAATTATTAATAATAATAAAATTTTTTAGACAATCAAATAAAATTGGAATTACTTTTATTATTTGCTTATAAATATAATAATTTTTTTGAAGGAACAATTTTCATTTTACAAGAAAGACTAAAAATAGAAATTAAATAAAAAAGATTTTATTCAAACGACTTAAAAATTAGATGATCTCAATTAATAGATAATTTTGGAGATATTAAAGAAAAAATTTGGAAATATAAAGGGGAATATTTTTATTATTATAAATAAATGATAAATTTATGTACAAACAAATATTCTTATGTAAGATATTATAGAGGATAGATAGATATATAAATAGATTTATTACACTTTTTCTAAAAATATTTTTCTTTTTAAATAGATCAAAGTTAGTTTTCAGTGCTGGCAATTTTTTAAATTTAAATATTTTTAGCATCTAATTAATCATTAGAAGTTCTTTGATAGAGATTATTACTAGTCTTTTTGAAGTAAAAAATAGCTATAACAAAAGAGACAAAGGTCAATCCGAATAAGACACCAAAAACAATAGCCATAGCCTTATTTGATTAGTTTTCAGACTATTCTAAGATTTGTGTACTAGAACTATTTTCTTTTAGGGAATTGTTGTTATTTTAATTGCTCCAAGGTTTTTCATAAGAGAGAGGAGAAGTAATCTTGATCCTTCCTTTTTCAGAACCTAAAACTGATTGTAAGGTATAAGCAAGTCTGTATCCAGCAGTGACAATTCTCTTTTGGATCAAATCAAAACTGCTTTTGTAAAAGCTATCACCTTCGTGAATTTCTTTATTTTTCAATAAGAATGGATAGATATTTTGCAAAGCTAATTACCAGCTTTCATCAGCCCAATCCTTGAACGATACTATTTTATTATTCAAAAAAATTAAATTTACTTAAATTTCATTCAAACATCAAAATCTAATTAATTTTCTGCAAATTAATAAATTTTTTATTTTATTGATAAATTTTGCAAATCAAAAATATCTATTGGAGTAATTCATTAATTATTTGTTTGGTTTTTTATTAAAATTTTTGTTGGGTTAGTTAATAGGAAGATACTTCCTTTTTAATACAATTGATAAAGTATAAAAAATAATACTCATTTTTTGAGAAGTTAATAAATAAATGAATTACATGAGTTGTCTATTTTTAAGGTATCCTTAGGATATTAAGCCATAATTCTGTCAAGTTCACCTTCGAAGTACGATTTGAAAGTCTCATTGAGAGGTCTAACTAATCTGGTAGCCCAGGTGTAGTAGAAGCATGAAGAGTCAAAGTAGAAATGGATGTTTGTTGATTTCTTTTCACCATTGCTGTAGTAAAAATCGATGAGCTATTTGTTACCACCTTAGTCACCCGAAAATTCACTTTTATCATTCTTGAATGTGGAATTGTAATAGCTACCAGAATGGTGAGGCATGTGGATATCACCAACAATGTGGACTAACATCTTCAACATATTAACTTTGAATTCAGTGATTTAACCAACAAATTTTTCTCTGGTTAAAGCCTTGACGATATTGGAGTAAGCATTAACAGCATTTTCGGAATCAGCCATGGGATCTTTCTTCAAAACGAGGTTTTCAGGATTACTATCTTTGTTACCGATGTAATGCCACATTTCCATAGCTTTTTAGGAATCACCATAAATCTTAATGTCATCAGCCCAGACAGCATTTTCTTCATAGCTAGTTATAGAAGTTGTATCAACTCCTTCAGCTGAGTAAGTATCGAAGTACTTGGCAGTAATATTGTAAACATCTATATCATTTTTCATGAGTTCTCTCTTGGCTATACCAAGGATAAGCATGTGAGGAACTTCGTGGAAGCAAAGGCAAACTTGAGAGATGGCCAAAAAGGAGAGGAGAACTAGTGATAATTTCATTTTATAGAAAATAAGCTATTTTTAAAGGTTTATTTATTTTTTATTTTTTTATACATTTTGGAATAGGCAGTAAATGGATATTTAAATGAAAGTTTGCTTAAATTTAGAGATATAAAAAATGATCACATACTAGAAGAAGAAGCTTAACAGAAAGTATTTCATTTAAATAAATCCTTCTTCAGTCGTAATTTTAATTTAGAAAATAGTAAGCACAAATAATACTTAATTTACACTTCCTTCATATTTATCTATCTTAACACATTAATTTTCAATACTTTTTAGGACTACTAGAACCTATTAAGTAAAGCCGATACATAAAATTAAATTAATTTAAAAGCAAACAAGCAATTGATATTTATTGAATTCTTTTAATAGCTATTTTTTATTTAATTAAATTGTAAACTTTCCCTCTTCCATTTGAACAAGCATTAATCTCACCAATTTAATATATTTTTGTAAAAAGATGTCTTAAAGTGTAAAGCAAGTATTGAAGTAAGTATTGAAATAATCTGAGTGGCGTAATACTAAGGAAAGTAACATTCATCAACAAAATATATCATGAGAGAAAGTTCATGTACTATGCACTCATTTATTTTTAGTAGAGAATGCTCATTACATTACATTTACTTAACTTTCCTTAACAAATCCCCCATTTATTTTTATGATTATGAGAAAAGCGTCATTTAATTATTAAGTCCCCCTTCTGTATAAAATTTGAACAAATAATTAAGAAAGTAAACTTTAGATAGCAATTTTTAAATAGCTAGCCAATTAAGCCAAAATATTACTAAGGATAACCATTTTTTTTGTAAAATTACAAAATTGAAAATGAAATCTTTGCTTTTTAAATGTTTTTTAAAAGATTTGAATTAGAAAATATGAAGAATTAAAGTAATTTAGGTATTATAAAGGTATTTCTCAAAGCCGAATATATTAATTATATTTACTATTACCATTAACCTAAGCTCTTAAGCATATTTACAAAGTTAATAAGAAATAACTAGTAAAATGTATTAAATATTAGAATAAACCAAAGCAAAATAGCTTGCTTAACTTTAAATTATTAATAAATCCCATCCAAAGTTTATCTAAAGCACCATTAAATTTTTCTGATAGCTAGTAACTTAAAAACAAGTAGTATTCATTTTTGGATAAGCTTCCTTCCTTCAATCAACTAAAAAATTTTCTACTTTTTTTCTATTTTTCAAGTTTACAAGCAATTTTTACTAAAAATACAAATACTTTCACCCACCTTCTCCAGAAAATATAAACGAAAAATAAAAAATGCATTTGAAAAAAAAGCATTACATGATTAATCCATTTAAATTATAGCATACATCATATTTAGTTTATTACCTTAATTTAATATGAAGTAGATCTAATCAGATTATTTCATCAGCTCAAATGAAATTTTAGCATCATTTTGTTTTGAAACTTACTCAATATTTTGATTTATGCATAAAATACTTTAAAAATTAATGAGCAATTTTTATGAAATTGCCCTTCAAAAAAAAATTTTGAGAATTAGTAGATGTAATTCTATCATATTAATTTAATAGCTATTTTCCGATTTTCAAATTTATTCTAATCCTTCTTTTAATTAAAAGATATAAGAATGGATTCTACTTCAAATATAACCAACTTTTTTGATATCCACATAAGAAAAAAATATTTTTGACCTATTGAATAATGTTATATCTCCTTTATCGTCATATTAGAAATTAACTAATCAATCATATCCACTCTAGATTAGCTATTATAAAAAAACTAAAAAATAATTTAAGTTTTTTGAAGAGATTCATTAAAAATAATTACTGTTTGAAATATCTCAATTTATAATTAAATTATGATTATATTGATGTTGATTAATTTATTGGGTTTGAACACCAAATTTGAATGATTGATAAAGATTAATAAATAAATTAGATACTTATTTAAACATATTTAACAATTTAAAAGAAATAATAGATAAATAACTATTACTTTTTCAAGAAATATAGAAAAGCAAAGAATATTTATATGATTATAATAATTAATAGATCAACAGATATAAATAATAAATAAATAATACGTTTTTAAATATTAGGTAATTTTTCAATCATTTTTGAATTTAGTCTTTGATAAAGTTATCTAGTTTTTCAGGGGTACTGTCACTAACTTTTACAACTTATTTGGCTTATGAGAAATAAATGACTGTTGGGATAGATTAAATACTTTGTCCATAGGTAGTTGACTTTACATCATTCATAGGAGCATATGCAAAAACTTAATTTTTATATCTCTTTTGTAATTCTATGAATTTGTTATAAATTTATTCGGTCCTATAGTCAATCAGATAATCGCTTCCGAACAAAACAATTACACTCTTATTTTATTTTATTGTATCATCTATTTACTATTAGTCTTTTAAATGAAGTAAAGGGCTTTTTTTGGTTAAATTAGATTCAAAGCTTAAAGTTCTTAATGTCTTAGCTTGAACCGCTGATGCTAATATGACTATTAATATAAATAAGTAAATTGAATTTTTCATTTCTCAGATTTCTTCTACTTTTTCCTAAAATTAATTAATGTTTTCTAATTTAATTTATAAGGCAAATAATTGTCTTACTTTTTATCCGGTGATCAATTCATAAAAGAATACTTTGAGATTGATCAATCAATCAATGTTTTTATAAATTTTTTTCTCATAATTAAATAAATAAATGTTTCTTAGCTCATTTTGTTAAAAAAATTTGTACGTTTTTATATTTATTTTGTTTTTGACTGACTGAAAAGATATTTAATGAATTTTTTAATTTTCATTTTCTGATAAGTCGAATATTCTTTTCAGTAATCGTTCTTGATTTCAATTAAATTATTAGTTACTTACATATTTTTTAAAGACGTAAATCTATATTTATTTCAATTATTTCCTTTAATATCTCAAAATTCGTTTTCTAATTATTGTTCTATAATTCAGAAAATGCTTATCCTTTTATTTTTTAATGAATTCTAAAAATTACATTAAATAAAGTTTAGATAAATACTTAAAGTAAGTTATTTTGTTTTACATTTTTAAAGGTTTTTAGTTTTTATTAGTTGGTTAAGAAACATATTATTTAATTTTAAAAAATCAATTTAGGCTAATATTAACTTTATCAAAGCTGCTTAATAATATCAATATTTTCAGGTTATCTTGTTTTTATTAATTCTAATAGATTATTTTTACAATAGATTTTTCTTGCTCAGACAGTTATTTATGATGATATTATCATTTTTAGTTAACTAGTTTGTTTTAAGTTGTGAAATTAATTTCAAAACCTTTGTTCTTTTTTTTAATACTATATAATCTCTCTAAGTTGGGCACTCAATGGACTAAGAATTTTGCCCAGCATAATGAGTGTGGCTGGCCAACATATCAAAAAATCTATTTTAGATTAATTTTGGTTTATTAGATTATTAATATATTCTAAGCATTTTAACTATCTTTTAATCAAGTAATCTCTTATGTAAAGGAAGAAATTCATAAAATTATTATGTAAGAAAAATAAATGATTTCTCAACATAGAGAGATTATTTTTAACCAAAATTTCAAAAAACAGCCCAACACACAAGTTAGTAAGTAAGATGCCAAACTTACTAAGAGGATTTACTATGGAAATAAAAAACCTCAACCATAGGACAAAAACTTTTGACCAGAATAGAGAGATTATACTGTATATTGATTCAATATTTTAGATAAAGAACAGAATATTTCTTTTTAAATTTTTATCTAAATCTAATACACTCTCCATTCATATTTAATTTGCAGAGTTAAATTCTAATATTACATTATAAGCTTTAAATAAATATGGCATAATGAAATTTACTTATTTTCATAGATTCATGTAAAATACTAGCTTAGAAATTTTTTTGTTCTTTATATTTATAAATACTATTTGATGTAAAAAGTAAAATTATTAAAAATTTTTTAGCATCTAAGAAATTTTCCTATTTGTATTTTTTATCAAATAAGTGATAATGCTTTTAAGAAAATTAAAGTCTGTCTGAATCAATGCAATTATATCCATAGCGTTTTATTATTTAGATAAAATAATTTTTGAATGAGTTTGATAGAAAGAAAGATTGAGTTAAAATATAAGAATAATAATAATACATACAAATATATACTATATACTAAGTTTAGCAAAAAGAATGAATGAATTTATGTGAGTGTGTGTGGATTTACTAATTTAAACTATTTTAGTTAATTATTAGAGAATATAAATTAAGGTATCAACTGTAGTGCTTGAAATTATAAAGGTATGTAACACCTGCGTCATTACCTATAGCCATGTATTTTCCATTTGGACTGAAAGAAGCAGCAGTTACGAATTTAAGTTAAGTTTTAAAGTTAGGCCAGTTTTGATAAACGTTGAATGTTGGTAGATGGACCAATCTGATGGCATTTTTCTTCCACTTTGAAGCAGTTAAAAGTAATTCAGATTATTAGTTAAAGCAGAGAGTATCGACTGAAGTGGTTAAGTTTAAGATTTCTTTTGTGACAGTTTTTGACATAGTTTAAGTAGTTTTATTGTATGAGTAGATATTGACAATACCACTGGGGGAAGAAGTAGATATGTAGTCACCGTTTGAAGAAACTCTAATTTTATTTGTTGCTTAAGTGCCTTGATCTTAGTTAACATCAAAAATGCATCTCTTAGACAAATCCCATTGGTAGATTTTACCATTTTTACCTGAAGAGAACAAATACTTGGAATCATGAGAGAAAGCTACTGAAGTGCAAGGTTCATTCATTTTAAATTCAAATAGGAATTATTTGGTTTTAGCATTCAAAATCATGATATATCCAGGTTCACTAAATAAGGCAATGTAGGCCTCATTGGGAGATAAAGCGAATTGTTCAATTTTTTAATCAAATCTTTGGGTGAATAAATGGGAAGAAATCTTCTCAATCTTATCGTTTAATAAATTATATGAAAGCAAGTGCTTCTTTAAGCCACAAGCTAAGATTTCATTTTTAGAAGGAATAAAGCTGGCAGATAAAATAGGCATACCTTCTAAGTAGAGTTATTTAAGTAATTTGACATTGTCTCTAAAAGCAGGTCTATTTTCTCTAATAGTGTATATCTTTACTAATTTATCCAAACTGGAAGTGAAGAAAATCTAGCTATTTGGATGAAAGTCGATTGATTGAATCACAGCTTCGTGCTTGGTTTTAATAGGGGTTTAACCAATTCTTTCAATATCTATAATATCAGCTAATATGCTCTCAGGTTTACTGTCTTCAGCATATACGCTGTATTGAACTTTAAGCATATCATCTAAGATTTTATTGGGATTGTTATCAAATAATTAATCTTCTTCGCTTTCTTCCATCTAGCGTTTATTTCCCTTGTCATCATAAGCCCAGCCATAAAAATTAGTGTGTTTCAATCTATCATTATAAAAACTCTTAAGTCTGCGTTGATATTCAGCACCATCTACAGTTTTTTCATCTTCTGTTTTACGTAATTTACGTAATCTTGCAGCTTGACTTAAATCGATTTCTACTTATTTGTCATCCTCATCCTCCCAAGCAGCTCCTTCATTATCATCATTAAATTCAGAGTGCTCAAGTGCATGAGAATCTTCATCTGCTTATTGAACATTCTCAGGATTAGCTTAATCATTCTAACCTTCCTCATCACTTTCATCTTGTTGCTATTATTCATTATCTTCATCTTATGAATAAATAACATCATCTAATCCTTCTAACTCATCTACCTTCTTTTTGCCATTAAGAATTTTTTTCATCTTAATGATAGCCTTTCTATTAGGCTTTTCAGCATTGATCTTCTTGCTTGATTTTTTTTTAATTTCACTCATTTTGAATAATTTGATGGTGTGTTTATTTGCTTGTTTGAAAGAATCAATCTATAAAATATACAAAGTTGTTATAAGAATTTATTTTGACTTATCTATTAATTTGTCAATTATTTATTATTCTGATAGTAAAAGTAAATATATTTTTGATATAATTTAACAATAGCTATAATCAAATCATTTGCTAAATATGTATGTATGCATGTAGTCTTCAATCCATTATAAATATCATCTATTTTTTATGTCTTCTTTTCATTTATTTTTTTAATTGTTCATACAATCATTCAAGTTTTGATTGTTAAAATTAGAAAGATTAAATTTATTTAATCTTAATAAGATGCTTCATATGATATTCTCCTTTTAAATTTCTTAGTATCTTTAATCACCATTTAGATTAAATAATAATTCAACTAAGTAGAATTATCAAATCTTTCTGCATCCTAATTTTATTTCCAAATAAGCTTCTTTAATACTAAATTTAAAATAAATCAATTTTTTTATTAATAATTAAAAATAAACTTTAAAATATTTCAAAAAAATTTAATTTTTAATAAATCTTTAAATAATGATTTAAAACCATTTAAGGAAATAAGTTCTAATAGGATACTAAGCTCAAAACTAAGAAAATTTAATTCACCTGACTGAATTTTTTAGTTATATCAGGTTTCTTTTTTTAATTAATATTAAAAGAAATATAAAAAAAATAAAATATTAAAAATTTGATTTTATTTCAAAAAGTTAATATTATATTGTAAAATACCAATTTAATATTATACTCAAAAAGATTATAATTTATAAATTAACTTTAACAACAATATTATATTATTTATCTACAACATTCATTATGGAATGAAAAAATAAAAATTAAAAAATTTTCAAGATTTTCTTTTTAAAATCTTTTCAGAAAAAAACCTTTAACATTTAATTGGAGGCTAAGCTTAAAACTTAGAAGATTTAATTTACATGAGTTAATTTTTTAGTTTTACCTTTTTCTATCATGTTTAAAAAATAAATTTTTTTTGATTAGCATCGAAAAAATAAATTTAAAAAATATTGAAATTTCTTATCAAATAATAAATAGTAAGAATGCTAGATAGATACCAAATCTTAATATTATACTCAATAAGATTATAACTTTGAAATTAACTTTAGCATTATTTAATACTTATACAAAATATTATATAGATGGAATTATTTAAAAATATTTATTTAAAATGTTCAAAGTGTGTGCTTAGAATAATAAATTATTATTTTAAGGTTTGTAATTCTAAAAATAGTAAAATAAAAAATATGTTTTTTGTATAATTTTGATGGATTTAATTTGCAATTTTAAAAATTATTAATAAACTCTTAAAATTTATCTGATGTTCTTAATAGAAGAATTTTTAAGTTCATTAAAAATTTACTTGTGAAGTGAAAGGTAGAAAAAATATTAATTTACTATTCTTAAAGTATTAATTTTCTTTTCATAATTTAAAATTATAATAACTTTTTTTAAATTGTATGGACTTAAGCTAGCCTACAATTTAAAATAATTAGTTTTAATTATCTAAACTAATATTTCTTATTTAAATGTAATAATTCATCTTATTAAATAATAAAAATGTCCTTGTTTCAAGAAAATTCATCTGATTTTTTCCTTTAAAATAAATCCCATATGGTCATCCATTTTTATTTTAGGAAAATAAAAGAATTTTTAAAAAAATTGCTATTTATGAAAACTTTTATCTCTAAATTTTTTGATTTAAATAAAGAGTAAGATAGAAGAAGTTTTTAAAGATTTTACAAAGTTAGAATAGAACTCAAAATTTAACAGAATTATAAAAAATAGAAAGAAAGCAGAAAAATATGAAATAGCATGATGATTTTCACAAATTCAATGAAAAAAGTAATTTTAAGAAAAAGCAAATAGCAAAAATTAAAGCTTGCAACTTGAAAGTAGAATTTCCTGGAAGACAGAAAAATATGCATTTTTTTTATGATGAAATGAAAATAAAATTATAAAATCTTCTTATTTTAAATAAATACTTAACTTTTATCTGTAACCATTTGCAAGCAAGATATTTAAGACATGCGAAATTTTAATTGATTGAGCTTAATTGATATTATTTGGTGAGAAAAGTAGAATTCTAAGTCTGTTATTACATATTAATATCTAGATTTCACTTTCTAGAAAAGAATTTTCTTGTGAGATAGTTACTTACTACTGTTTGCTTTTATAATCAAAATTTTTAAAAATTATCTTTTTGCTTGCTTATCTATCTATCTAACAAATATATAAATAGACTTTAACATATTATTTTAGAAATAAAGGAAGATTGATTCATATTTGTTTAAAGAAAATTATCTATCTAAACATGAACATCCAATAAACAGGAAAGAATACATTTATATGTTGTTAAAGAAATATTTATCTGAGAATGTAAAATGATATTAATTTTTTTATTAAAGATGATCAATTATGCTATAGGAGTAAAGAATACATTTTTTAATATAGAAATATCTAACTACAAATGCAAATATAATGTTGAATTAGTGAATGTTTTAATAATATGTTTATTTATTTGTTAAGAGCAACAATGAATCAGTTTCTCTTGATTCCATCTAAAAATTGTTTCTTTAAGTCTTTATCTTCTAAGAATTTACCACCATAAGCATAAGTGATAGTAGAGCTATTTTAATCCATTACTCCTCTTGCTTTTACACAATAGTGAACAGCATTTATGTGAACTGCAACATCTTCAGTATCTACTATTGTTTGCACAGCAACAAGAATTTATTTAGTTAATCTTTCTTACACTTGAGGTCTTTTTGAGAAGAATCTCACTAATCTATTTATCTTACTTAAGCCAATAACTTTCTACTTAGGAATGTATGCAACAGTGGCGAAACCATCAAATGTGATAAAATGGTGTTCACAAGTAGTTGTAAGAGCTATATATTATATTTATATTATTTCATTATACTCCATTTTATTCTCTATTGTTGTCATATCAGGGAAATTGGCATAATCCAATCCTTAAAACATTTCATTAATAAACATTTTGGCAACTCTTTGAGGAGTGTCTTAGATGCTATCATCAGTTCTGTCTAAAGAGAGAACATTAAGTATTTCTGTCATGCAATCTTCTATCTTCTTGATTTTCTCTTCATTAGTTAAGGGAGAGACATTGCTTGACATGGGATTCTCTACTCCTTTTCTGATTATTGCCTATTTGACTTAAGAAGCTATTTCAGTAATATTGCTAGTTGACATTTCTTAATCTTGTTTTTTTAATCAAATTTAATTATTTTTTTTTTTTGATATTTTTGTTTTATATATTTGATTATCAAAAATAGCACAATATTAGTAGCATTTATGTCAAAGCAATTGTTTTTAATTAAAAATCTAATTAAGGAGCAATCTAATAATCTTTTTTTTGTTTTACATTTTTCTTCTGAGTTTCATTTATTAACATTGCTAAAAGTAATTAAAACAACAACAACAACAAAAATCAATTACATTTCTAGTTTTTTTAAAACAATTTAAATAAATGAAACATTAATGAAATAAAAATAAACTATTAATTTAGTAAGATAGAAAATGCTTTCTATAATTTTAAATCGAAATTTGGAACTGATTATTACTAAAACAAAATAATTTTGCTCTTTTAGTAAAAATCAATAAACTTTTGTTTTACTTGAACGAGGATGATGTATTTTCATGGATGTATTAATATATTTATTAAATCAAAAGATATTATTTGAATTAGACTTTAAAAATAATTATTAACTCACTTTAGAGTAAATCTAATTTTTCTAGAAACTTGATTACTTTTTTATTTCTTTCATTTGTTTATTTAAAAAATTAAATGGAAAAAAAAAAAAAAACTTAATTAAAAAACAACCAAAAAAAAATTAAATTTATCAATCAAAGATGAAATTTTTTTTACTTTAGTGTTAAAAATATTAAATTGAATACCTCAAATAATTTGTTGAGATTTTATTATAAATGTGTGCATCATGTAATCTAAATCGATTTCTTTAAGTTACTTTAAAAAAGAAGAAATTTGTCCTTTAAAAAAAATTATGATTAGGATTTTTCATAAATAACTTCTTAGGAACCCAATGAAAGGAAAAAGAATAATAATTAATTTGATTGGATTTCAATTAAACAAAAAATAAAAAACTTATTATTATTTAAATTAAATCAATGTATATGTTAAAAATTTCAGATTGAATTAATTAAAAAAAATAAATCATACATAGCAATCATAAAGTTAGAAATTGTATCTCTAATACGCATCTTTATTTAGTCTTTTATAATAAAAATTTATTTTCATTTAAATTTTTTATAAAATCTAAAATTTGTAGGTTTTTAGTATTTTCTCAGCATGACTAATGACAAGATAAAACAAAAAAAATTTAATTCAACAAAAATTATTAAAAAAACTTCTCCGTAAGATGTAAAATTAGAAATTGCATATTTTTTAATTAAAAACTAACTTGTTTCAGTAATATAAAATCCTTAGAAATCTAAAAAGAAAAAATGAATTTAGTTTGATTATTTTCTATTCTAAAATCAAAATCTTAGCTTTTTTAATACTCCAAAATATTATTTTCAAAACTCACAAAATTTTGTTATTATCTTCCTCTCAATATTTAAAATAACAAAAATTTGGTAATTAAAAAGACCTTGAAGAAGAAGAAACAAAAAACTAAAATCAAAAAATAAATATGCTCTATTAATTGGCAAAGGTCAGAATATTTAAATAAAAAATGATAAGTTAGTATAAATTTTTAATAAATAAGATTAAATAATAAGTAGGTAGGATCTATGGTAATGATTAATATAAAATGAACAGATAGATAGATAGATAAATAGATAAAATAATATTTAAAGAAGTAAATAAATTAAGTTAGTTTTTAATATAAAAAGTATATATTTTATTTTAGTTTAACAAGAATAAGAATTTTATTTGTTTTTGTTTATTGATTGGATTGATTCGTTGGTTGAGTTAATATTTTTAGTTTAGTTTAAATTCTAATTATATCAAAATTAGTTTGGAGTTATTTATTTATTGATTGATTTATGTTCATTATTGCAATTTATTTTGATAATCTCAAAATGTTTGTTTGCTAAATTATTTATTATTTATTTTGTAATTAAATTAGTGTAGGTGTTAATTATTCTCTTTTTTTTTTGATTTAATTATGTTAAGCTCTTTCTTACAAGTTTTTGAGTTAAATGATTATTTATTATTGGTTGGTTATATTTCTTTACAGTTTTACATTTAAAATCAATTACTGTCTTGAATGCTCAGATTAAATAGTAGAAAAAATAATCAGCTTATATATTTGTATTTCATAAGCTATTTAAATATTTTTTTGTTTATTCAATCTTTTTCGTTAAATATATTTTAATAAATTTATTATTGTTGTTGTAGTTGTGATTTTTATATCATATTTTAGCTTTTTACTTACTATTTGTGTGGAAGATCGCTATTGGATTAGGTTTAGCTTTTTGATTAGCCAGAATGGGTATCTTATTTGGTAAATAATTGAATTTAGCCTACTTTATAGAATTAGGGGCGGCTATATTTTGTAGAGACTGCTTTTTATTATGTTGTTTGTAATTTTTATTGAATGAAAATTAAATCTTTGGCACAAGGACGGAGCTTTTATTCATTATAACCACTATCTTTTTCAAGTAAATCTGACCAGCATGTTTCAGCTTTATTAAGCTTGTTCACCATGTAAACTGCAGAAGCTGCAATATTGCTAGGAGAATACTTCAAGAAACGAGTGTCAAGAAGGGCAACTTCAATGAAATAAAAAACAAGACATGAATCCTAAGGAGATAATTCAGCAAGACGAGTGTACCATTCTGCAAATCTATAAGAAGAAGGTACAGTTATTTAAAAATTTAAAGCGTTGATTATTTCTCCTTCCATTTAGAGAATTTCAGCCTTCGAACAAGCTCTATCAGTAATATCAGAGAATTCCCTTAACTCAGGAGGATAAATTTCTTCATATTTAGCAGCAATGAAAAGGGCAGTAATTCCAATAGTCTGTAATTTAGATCTCTTGATTTTTGTAAAAGAGAGATACTTATCAATTATGTAAACAGCAATGAATAGAGTTTCTTAAAGAAGTTTGAATTTATAGTGAACTTCAACTAACCAGTCAATAAGAATCCATCTCATGTGCTCTGAAATGTCAGTTTATTCTTCCATATAATTTTTGTTGATGAGGATTTGTTTCTATTTATTAATATAGAATATATTTAATTTCTATTTTATTTCTTTAGAGGATTTTTTTTGGAAAAAAAAGGAAATAAAAAATAATGAAAAATTTTGAAAAAAGAGCTGGAAAGTTTGGATGGTAGGTAAGCTGGTAAGCAGGTAGGAAGGTAGAAAATGCAAAATTAGAAAAGATTGATTTTGAAAAGATCGTTTTTGATTAAAAGTGAATCTTTAGATGAAATTATAAAATTTTTGTTGTTTGATTTGATTAGAATTTTTGCAGTTTATTTAGATTTCTTTCTTTTTTATTTTTTTCTGGGGAAAATCTTTGAAATTTTAACATTTTTGCAAGCTATTTTAAATAATTTCTATTTGATCAAAATTTATTTCAGGCAGTGATTTATTTAAATATCCTATCAAAACAAATAACAAAAGGGCGAGTAAAATTAATCTTTAATAGAATTTCCACTTTTTCTAATAAAAAAACTAACTGAATGATTTAGGTTTTTGTGCGCTTTCGTTTTATCTGATACAAACAATAACCTTTCCAAGTATTTATTGAATTATTTGTACTTAGAATAATTATCTAGAATTAAAGTAATTCTTTTTGCATTTTCTAAATAAAAAGATAGCAGCAAATAATCGGATGAAAAATTAGAATATTTGTGCTAATTTAAATAGTGCAAACCAAAAAAATTAATTAACAAACAAATGATTGATTGATTAAATGAATGAATGAATGGGTAGCTCTAAAAAATTAAAAATGCGAAATTAGAAATAAAAAAGTAATTGAGTAAATTACCTCTTTTAATTTAAGATGTTAAAATATTTCTCTAGAATATTGTGCAACTTTGCTAGGATTGTGCTTATCTTCATTGAAAATCTTAGTGTATTGTCTTTCGATTTCTTTTTAACCCCTTGTTTTAGCGTTTTCGATACTAAATATTTAAAATTCAAAGTTATCATTTGAACTATTAGTTGTGCTAAAATTTGAATTGTCTTAGTCAGATATTAATCTTTGTTAGCTTCTAGACGAGAGAGGATTTGTGGTGCTATTAGTTGGAATATTAAAATCTGATCCAAAATCTCCTTTGTAAATTGCTGCATCCAACACATTGAATTTGGGATTGAAGCTAGCCACATCACTGGTGTCTGTTACATCAGTTCTTCTCCTTGTATCTTTGGTTTGATAGTCTTAAACTTGAACTACCTATGCAATTTAGGCTCCTCCATTATTGTTGAAAAATTAAGGAGCTTTTTGAGGGTAGAATTATTATTGTTATTGTTATTATTTTGGGTATTATTGCTATTATGGTTGCATTTACATTCCTCTATATATTTTCTCATAATACTTCATTCCTCCTTCCTCTGTTTATGTGCTCAATTTCTTTCCTTAATTTTATTAGCTTCCTTGAGACATTCCAACTGTTTTCTAACTCTAGCTCTATTTATAGAAGAATAATATAAAAAACATGTCACAAACAGGCAAACAAATTCCTGCGTTTTCATAAATTTTAGTTAAAACCTTAATTTGATAAATAATTTTAATTAAACAAACTTTTTACATTTGAACTGACTGGCACTGTGTTGTAGTTAGATAATTCTTAGCCAAATACTCTGCGATGAAGATCGTAGTTTATTTGATTAGCAGAAGTGTAAGATTTTTGACTATAAGGCATATTTGTATTCATTAAATCCTTTTAAGAATTCTAAGACTAAACGCAGACCCCAAAGCCATTTGTATTAGCCTCATCTCTGTAATTGATTCTTGTTTGCATTTCAAATGTAGAATAAGCTAGATATTATTTATTGATATTTATTTACTAATAAGATTTCAAATGTACAAAATAGGTTTATTATCCTTTCTTATTTATTTAATAATTAATTAATTAATTTGTTTGTTTGTAATTTATTAGTTGGTTGATTGATTCTATTTTTTAAAATGTGTTTGAGTATTTGTTTTCTTTAAATTTGATTTAATAAATATTCTTTATAAATCAATTTGTTAATTATCTATCAATTTATCCTTTTATATTTAAATCAAGAAGCGATTTATCAATGATTTTTCTTTCTTTCTTTGCTTTCATTATTCTTTCAATGAATAAGTGAATGTATGAATGTAATTCTTTTTAATATGTATCATAAACATTCCAATCTAAATGAATAGCCAACACAACTTTTATTTGCATGCATATATTCATTCATTCTTTAACTATGAGAATCCGCCTTTATTTAATGAGATCTTCAAAGGAGATAATTGATCATTTAATTGAGCAATTCCAATTATTTGATTGTTTTTATTGGTTTCAAGCTAATTTAATGAAAATCTTCATTCATCTTTGAAATAAAATTTAAATGATTTCAAATAATTTGCACTCATACACACAAACACGCACTCATTCATAATTAAATAATTATTGATTAAGAGTCATAATAATAATAGTGTTTCTTAATTATTAGACGATCATTTGAATTTAGGCAATTTTTTAATTTTATAACAAACTCTCTTATTCTTTTAACATCTCTATTATATAATCAATAGAAAATTTAACATTTCTTTCTGTCAAAAATCATGCTGTCTCAAATTAATTTAAATTTAAATATCTTTTTTCATAAATATTCATTCATTCAAATTTACTTAATTAATTAATTTATTCATTCATTTTAGTCTTAAATTAATTGATTGGTTGGTTCTGTTTGAATTTGCATATGCTTTTAATTTTTCTTTTGTGATCAATCATTTATTAGAATAAGTAACAAATTAATATTCAAATTTCATTTTTTGAAGGGATAGCTTTATTATATTTTAGAATAGAAAGCATTTAAATAAAAATCTGATTTTATTGTATCTATTTTGTCTTTTGCTTTTTTAAAAATAAGAATTTAATAGACATTTATTTATTTATTTTATGCGGGAAGATTATCCCTCTAAAAATATTAAAATTAAGCGCTATTCATAATTTCAAATATTTCATCTTGTTAAATTTTTTAAATTTAAAATCTTTGAGGTTTTTAACAGAAATATCAATCAATCACACAAAATCAAATGTTTTTTTGTTTAGGACACTATTTAATTAAAATTAAATTTCAAATTATTTCAAAATAATCACCAATATCTTTAAAAGTAGCATTTTGTGTCATATCTCTCTTTCTCTCTCTCTATTTATTTTCTTACTCTCAGTAAATTATCAAAATATAAATATTTAATATATAAAAATTGCTAAATTATCTATGAAAACTATTTTTTATTGTTGATTGAATTGAATAAGTAAATAAATCAATAAAATAGATTAAATATTAAAATATAATAAATTTTAATCTGATTATTTTATTTCATTGTTTTTAGGATTTTAAATTTTAATATTATTTAATTATTTTTTCATATTTAAATTATTAGAAAAGAAAACAAGGTAAATTAATTTATAAAATGGTTAACTTTTCATTTAGATCTTTTAAATTAAACAAATAACTAAGAGATCTAAAATATTTTAAGATTTTACGATTCATTTTTTTTCAAAAAAATATTCATTCTATCAAAACAATGAACAGATTTCTGCTAATTTTATTAACTGAAATGAAATAAATTATTTTTAATAACTTCTAACTTGCTTGATAGAAATCAAATTTATTGCAAAATAAAAAACTAAAAGTTTGTTAATAATATTTTCATGATTTGGTAAAGAAATAGTTATCCATAAATCAATTCTTGTTCAAAGAATAAGTAATTCAACTTACTATCAAAATAACTGATTTCTGGTAATCCCAAAAAATAAGTATAATAGATTATTATATTAATTAATTTTTTGAAAAGATTTTTATTTTTCTACAGAATTGTCAACATTTTAATCCTAAATTTTTTTACTTTACAAAGGATAATAAGATACCAAATAAATAATAAATATTTATCATAAAATTTGAAACAGGAAAAAGAGCACTAACTAACTAACTAATATGATAGATATAAAAAAGATGGAATGAAAATGAAATATTATAAAAGAGATTAAAATAACTGAGTGAGTGAGTGATTGGTTAATATAAATAGATTACATCAATTTTATATTTAAATAATGAAATAGTTTATTTTTATTGAAAAATTTGTTAAATTTAATTAAATTTATTATAATAATTATTTATTTTGACTCTATCATTTCCATTTACAGATTACTCTTATCAGTCTCATACAGACTACACTAAACAGACAGAAAGAGAGACAAGCAGGCAACTAGTGAGCTAGGAAAGCAATAAAAGCAGGGAGAATGTATTATCTTCCAAAAAAGTAAAATTAAATTATAATTATGTACCAACTGACCAGAGTTAAAATTCTAAATATTATTTAGTAGTTCTCATTATTTTAATGATTTTCTACTTAGATTTTTATAGAAATGTGTTGTTTTTATTTATTTATTTGTTTGAATTAAATTATAGTATTTATTAATATTTTATAGTGAGTGAAAATTTCATATGAGCTGCTATATTTTAATCAACAAAATCTTCTATCAAATTTAGTCTTAGCTCATTGAATTATTACTCTTTAATTTTTTTCTAGGAAGTGAGCCTGTTTCTATTTTAGTACTAAACTCGCTCAGCGATTGCGGCATCATTCCTTAATGTAATATATTTCCTCCATTGATGTTATTTTATGATTAGTTTTGATGGTAATTAAAAGCGCTATTTTAACTTGAAAACTGGGGATTATGAGGGTTATGAGAAGGTCCATTACCCATTAAATTTTATGGATTAGGCATTCCTCCATAAAATGAATTTTAAAAGCCATTAGTTGGTGGAGGTCCATAAGGATTTTAGAAATCACCTAAGAATCCACTATTATTAAATCCAAGTTATGGCTGATTATATTATTATTAGAAATATAGTTATTATTATGTTTGTTAACATAATAAATGTAACTGAGAGTTAGGATCATTATTTTAACTAATATTATCTTCCTCATAATCATCACCTTCTTAATCTTCAGCTTTTAAAGCCTGCCAAAGACTTGTGTTAGATATTTCTTTTCTGTATCTATTCTATTAATTCAAAATAAATTTAACAAAATCCTAAAAAGAATTTTGGCAAATAAAAATTTTACTCTTTCCATGAAAGACAAAAATTTAGCTGATTGCATAGGATTCATATAATTTCTCAAACTATCCACCATATGCTCCAAAGAATAAGTTTTTTCTTAAATGCTCTTCTTGATTTATTACAAGCTTATGATAAGGCTATTTTTATTTATTAAAAATCAATCAATTGAAAAAGCATTTTTATTTAATTTAAATTACTCATCCAAATTCTTTTTTTCTGATTTAAATTTCTTCTTAAATTTCAATATCTTTTATCTTTAAGAGTCATTAATGTCAACATATTGTATTAATTCTTTCCTCCAATCAGGTCTTTTATTTATTTATTCAGGAGAAAATGGATTATCAGCAAACATATCTTCCTCTATTTTCAATAAACGAAATTATTTTTATTAAAAGTTTAATTAAAAATTCAATTTAGAAATTAATTTTTTCATTTTTCTTCTATTTAAAAATATATGATCAAAAGAGATGCTACGAAAAGATTTTACATAAAATGAATTAAATCAATCATTCAATTTTAGCAAAAAACTAAACACTTCATATAAAAATTATATATAAAAAACTGTAAAAATGAAACAAATTATAAAAATTAAAGAGAAATTAATTTTACCTGCATCTGCTGTGTAGAGTAAATATCTGAAATGAGTTGGTATACAAATATCCAAAATTTATTTGAAGAAATAGTTGATTGCTGTAATTCTTTCTTTTCCAGTAGCTCCAAGTCTGAATCTCAAACTATCTAAGAGCAAATTTATTTCATTTTCTTCTCCATTAGATTAGATGCATTTTTCTAGCTTATCAAGTAACTATGTTTAGTTTAGATTCAAGCCTGCAAGTTAGGTCTAGAAACTCATTTTGTTAAGGTATTAGTTATTAGACTCTAAGGCTCTTTTAGTCTTTTCCAATTCTTCATTAAGATTAGCTACCTGGAGTAATAATAATAATTTAATTGAAGGCTTTTTATTTTATATAAATTTACCTTTGTTTCAAGCAATTCAATATAAATTTTCTTTCTTTTTCTACTGTTTCTTGCACTTTCTCTGTTTCTGACAAGTTTTTCATTTAATTTTTTTTCTTTAAAATTTAAAATTTAAATTTGAGATTTTGTAAAAAGTAAGATTTGAATTACCATAATTTTTGCTTCCGTTTTAATTGCTTGAAGAACTTTCAGATCCTTTATCTTGTTATGAATATAAAGCATATTGGTCGTTTTCTTTTTAAATAGCATCTGTTGACGATTAAGATTTATTTATTACTACTTTATAATTATAATTTAAACAAAAACTTTTATTATTAATTAGTTAGATTTTACCTGTTGTTGGAATAGGTGTAGGAACAGTACTTACTTGGTCCTTTGTCTACTGTTGTTACTATTATTATTGTCTTATTCTAACACTCTCTTGCATACGTTGGTCTTTCAAAATTACATCTGAAAATTGTTATTCTTTCTGCAAAGTTTGGATACTTTTTGTTAAATTTTTTGTCAATAAAAATGAATGAATAAAAAAACAAAAAAATATTTACAATTGAGACTCTCTTTTAAGTTGTTCTTGATCAGTAATGAGAGAGTTTATTTTATTTATGTATGTATTTTTAGTAGTGTGCTTTAAGGAGGATGCATTACCATTTCCATTATTATTGTTATTAGCAGCATTATTCGTATTGTTAGAATTGTTATTATTGTTGTTGTTGTTGCTATTGTTATTTGTGTTATTACTATTGTTGCTATTTACACTACTGTTTAAGTTGTTTTATTAGCTTTGGCTTTTTTCAAGTTTTAATTTTTGTTCTTCAGTCTATGATGGATTTGGAGCATTTAAAGGATCAGTTCCGTTGTTGTTGTTGTTGTTGGTTGAGTTTTGGCGGGAGTTAGTTAACTTTTTATCATCTTGTGTCTTAGATTAATTATTGTTTTTAACATTATTGCCCTTTGATCTATTTAGAATATGAAAATGTAACTTAATAAAAGTAAATTTAGAGCGAGTCAAGATTTATATTGATAGAGATATGCGTTCATTTCTATCTAAAAATCACTAATTTAATCAAATTTCTTCATAAATCTGATAAGAATTAATGCATGCAAGTTATTCTTTTAATTAAAAAATTTCTCTTCTTTTGTTTGTTACTCAATATGTAAATTTTTAAATATTTTAAGTATTCATCTTATTAAAAGAAAATGACTGTAACTATGCACTATCAATTTACTTTAGATTTTTCACTGAGTTAGTTGTTTGTTTGTTTTTTTTTTTTTTAATTAAAATTTGTGTAAAGTGAGTTGGAGGTTCTTATTACAAAATGAACAAAGAGCTTGCTAATTTAACAAGAAAGGTATTTCGAAACAATAAGTGGTAATAAATATAATTTCTGATTACTTTCTCATTATCTAAATGTTGGCATTCATGTAGTCTCCATCCAAAAAGCTTGGATTTGCAATATATTTATTGAAGTCATCTTATGCTGATCCACTAAACATTCATCAAAAAATATTGAATCAATCTTAATGAAAGAACATTATCATAAATCAATTTTACTTGCCAGAATTGTTTTAATTGAGAAAGCTTGTGCCAAATAAATTTGTGTTGTTTGATCCTGGAAAATTTTAGCCGAGATTGATTTGATTTTAAGAATTTTGTTAATTGATGCTATGATTGTATCCACCTAAATTGAAATTTGTTGTAAAGGGATTTCCCTCGCTAGTGAGTAGTCCAAAATTTTGATTAACTGAGAAAGGTATATTCTATGTGAGACTATATTTAATAAATAAATTTAATTAATCCTAATTTCTAAATCATAGTTTATAAATTTCAATAGCTGCTGCTTCCTGCGCTTTGGAAGAATCTTCTAACTAATAATCCTAGTAAGGAGAAAGCTTTAAAAAAGTAAAAAAAAAGGAGGTTTGCTTACTTTCTTGGTTAATTTTCATACAAAGTTTGCATAAAATCATTTTCTAATATTGAAATATGATTATTCTCTGTGTGTGTCTCCTCTTATGCTATTCTCTATAAGTAGCTTTAGTCCATTTATTCGATTTTAATATTAGAAACTCTATAGATTGCTGTGTTGATTCTTTTTCTTTAAGGCACTATGTAGCAGCTTAATCAAATGCTTGTTTGGTTTAAGGGATGTATTTATTTTCTATTAATAAGTAGATAGCTTAGTGCTAGGCTAGAAATATAATTGTAAGGTTTGATGTCTGATAGATTTTTTCTTTGTTTGTTTGTATTTATAGACCTTAAAATGCTGCTAACTTTTTCTATTTTTTAAAAGCAATAATGAATGTATTAAATTAATTTATATTATAGTAAATATTAATTTCTTTTTTTACCAAAATTATTGATTATATATACTCATCTGCTTGTCTTCATATACTTTTCTAATTATATTTTGTGTACATAAACAAATCAAGGCTTTCATTCATTTTTTGATATTAAAAGATTTATTAATTTGTTTGTTTGTTTGTTTATGCTTTGATTTATTGTGGCTGTCTTCATTGCAAAATATCTCTATTTTTGATACTTTATTTATTTTTTTCAATCAAATTTGTTATTTTACTCACCAAATTGGTTATTTATTTGCAATTACATGCTTCTTTGTATAATTAAATCTCTTACCTCCTACACTAATTTCTAAGAATATATCTCTCTCTCTCTTTAATATATTTATTCCTAATTAATTTGTAGGATTTTCATTAGTAGCGCTTACATTTTATATATTGAATTAGCTTATTACATCTCTCAGGTTTTAATATACGTAAGATTTACATGAATGTAGTCCATTTAATCTCAATTATCTCTATTATTAAATTTTTTTACGACTAATTCACAAACACCAAAATAAATATTTTAAAACAAAAACAGAATTATTTTTTATTTTATTTTATTTTTAAAGAAGTTTTCATGCTAATTTAAGCATATAAAAATGGTATGTTAAAGGATAAAAAGACTAAGCATTTCATGAGTAAAGAGTTTAAGATTTTTTCAGAGTTTTAAATTATCAAAAAAATTATGATAGATATTTTAAATTTTAAAATGCTAGTAATAGCACAAAAGAGAATGAAAAAAATAATGAAATAAAATATTTGCCATAAAATTTGTTGTGCCTTGAGTAAAGAAATTAAATTAAGCCATGAATTTCTGCTTAAAAATACTAAAAATAGTCATTTTAGGCTCCATTTTAATCAGTTTCAAATAACAAAATTTGTCTTAATCAATAAATTTTAACTCCATTTAGTAATTGGTAGCTTGTAATGAAATTTCTAAGGAAAAAAACTGTAAAAAATTGATTTGGCAAGGTACATCACAAAAAAAAATAGAAAATTTGAAAAGGACTAAAAAAAGTTTTGGTGTAATAAAAAATTAACAGATTGAAAAAGTAGGTAAAAAATTTAAGCTGAGACTTGAATTTGCAAAAAATCGAATGACGCAACTTCTGATTTGCCTCTTTGATTTAATTTACTCAATTATTTAGACTATCAAAGAAAAAATTTGTAAATTAATATTTGCTAACAATTACTTTCTATTAAAAATAAATTAAAAGCATCTCTAAGTATAATTTATTTACAAAACCCTTTTATTCTGTGGTTGATTTAACAATTAACTTAGATAGATAGATAAATAGATATACTCTCCAACTCAAGTTAACTATATCTTTGTAAAATCAAATACAGTAGTGAAAGATGGCCAGCTTGAATGAGATCAATCTTATCAATAATTTTTGACAAAATTCACTTGAATATCTTTAAGGAAGCAGACAAAGATACGATTCTACAATTTTAACTGTTTGATTTGATTGGTGGATATAAGCTAACAATTTAAAAAGAAATAAATTATGTAGATTTGACATCCAAAACCAATCAAATAAATTACTAATAAAATAAAATTAATTAAAATACATTGAAACAATAATTTTGTAAGGTTACATTCAATTACTTTGTCTAAATAGCTAAAGCGATGATTAAATAAAGAAATTTATTTATTTTTGTCTTTGAGATTAATTCAAGTGTATTTATTGATTTTTATTTGAACTGAGTGCAATAAGCATGATCAAAAACTAAATAAAAATACTAAAAGTGGTAATATATTTAGAAGTGGTTACAAGGAGATCTCTGAATTTTCATAGGTGCTTATTTGTTTCTTGTTTGATTGATTGATAATAAATAATTATCTAATATAATAAATTCTAAACAAATATAAAAAATATTCTTTTACTAAAATTTATCTTTATAAGTATTAACAAAATTCATTAAATTTTCACCTTGCTTTTGAATTTTAAGTAACGTTCAATGGGAATAAGGAAATGGTCTCAAATAAAAAATTATCATTCGGCAATAGGATTCTAGAAATAATATCAACAAATGTAAAATAAAGATACAACAAGAGGGAAAGGTAGAAGAAAAATATAAATTGAATGGAAAATTTAATAATGATTACAACTTAGTTAAAAGTTATTTTCTGATAATAATAAATTTTGAAATAAATCAAACGTCATCCTAAACAAGACGTAATTCAGATTAATGAAAACTCAAATTAACATTTTCAAAATTTATTTTGTTGTATGTTCTTTTAATGACAGAGTTTCATTTGCAAACGAATCTATTTTAATATTCAATTATAATTCTTTTATTAACAATAAATTATTTAGCCAACTCGGCATATTTACAAACATTCATATCTATTGATAGAAAGGTATATAGATAGGTTAATAGATAGATAGATATCTCACTAAAAATTTAACTTTTACAACTCATTTATATTTAGTTCAAATAAAAATGAGGGCTAAGTGGGGTTTTAATTTCAAAGAAAGAAAAACAAAGGGGATTAAAATTTAAAGACATACAATAGATGACTTTGAATTTATGTATGAAGTTGGTTTTGTGGAATGGATTGTTGTAATTGACTAATTGAAGGAATAAAGCTTAAAGTAAACATCATAATAAAAATCACCTAATGAATTCTAATTGAATAAATAAGATTAATTGTAAAAGTGATTGCCTAAAGACATAAAAATAATATATGTAATCTATAATTGAAAAAGAGTAAAGAATAATTGGTTTATTTTACTCCTAAATACTAATTTTAAAAAACATCAGAAACGATTAAGCATCTCAGTTAAAATATTTCATAAATCTTATACAACATAGATATTAGCATTCAGCTCATTATCTATTTGTATGCCTCTAATTTGTAACTAAAATAAATATAATAACTGTAAACAATATTTTGAATGTTTAAGTATTTATTACTCTCCTTTTCAATCAAATAAAATATAAAATTCTATTTACTATCTTAGTAATTCAGCCATCTCTATCTTGATCATTCTAATTCTACCTCTCAAATGCAATAACAATATTCATAAAAAGAGCTAAAAATACATTCAATGTAGAAGTTATCAAGAAATCTATCAATAGTGGTAATATTTTTTATTAAAAGTATGGCATTTATTGGATTTACTTTGACATAAATGAAATATTCTTTGTTTGTTTTTGAATAAAAATACAAAAAATAAGATAATTTTAATTAATTGAAAAACTTGTCATCTAAATTTACATGTGGTAAATTAAACTCAAATTAATACAAAATACAAATCCAAATAAAATTTCACATCCATTTTATAAATTAAATTAATTCATTTTTTAAAAGCAGTAAGTAAGTAAATTCAATAGAAAATATTTATAAAATCTTCAAACAATTTCTTAATTTTTAAACAAAATTTAAAGCATAACTCTTATTCAAAAGTACTTCAAATTTTACATCACAATCATAATTAAATCTTAATAAAAAACCTGATCACTAGTTCGACTCTTCTTAGTGTTTCAAATAGAAATCTTTAATATCAAATCTACAGTTAGGGCAATTACTTTTCTTACTAAACCAAGGTAAAATACAGCTATCATGGAATATGTGCTTGCAAGGAAGTTTTCTTATTATTTCTCCTAAAAAATATAAAAAATATCATTAATAAATCTCCTCTTTTTATTTAAAATTCTATTTTTATATTTCCACAGCTCATTAAAATTATTAAATCTAAAATTTTTAGACTGATTTTTTAATAGTCTAAATGAAATTAAAAAAATCCATTTTTTTATTTTTGACTTGAGCGAGGAATATGAGTTAAGATATTTTAGATATTTTTTCTCTTTCTTCACTTTGGATAATTTTTGTAAAGGGTAAATGAACTTGATAAAATGTCAATACAAAAAAAGTTAAATTATTATTTTTAATGAAGTTATTTTTCTTTTCCTTTAAGCTTTTTACAAGCCTATTTCTTGCAACCCATCCATATATTTTCTTGAATAGAATTACAAAAACTCAGAAAATGTATTTGATTCTTGAATAATTTGGTCCTTCTAAGATGTATTAAATTAAACTTTGTCTAAAACAAAGATATTTTTATTTTTTGCTATTTCTTTAAGATTTAAAAGCCTATTTCTTATAATCCCTATAAATGCATAATATAAAAATTTAGAAAATGTATTTATTTGCTCCTTCAATAATCTGATAATTGTAAATTGATTTAAAATTTGTCTAAGAATATTCCTCTAAACTAAATTATTTCTAAAAAAGCAAATAGACAATTAATTGTTTTATTTTTAGAGATTTTTTGATTTTGATTGAATTTACAGTTATAATTTTTTGGTTAAAATATTTTGAATTTTATCAGGAGTGTTTATTTATTGCTGATGGAATTTGGATTACTTATTTTATTTTACTTTAGAAAGTCTAATTCATATTAATACTTAGTTTATACTATTTTTAATTTGTTGGGAGTGAACTAAGAAAAAAATCATTGAATTGAGTATGATTTAGAGACTAGTATATATTTAGTTTCTTTCAATTTGTGTTTATTTACTCTATTTACATAAATTTTGTGGTTGAAATAAAGCTTTTATTTTTTTGTTTTTCTTTTTAGACAAACAAAATTATTGTATTAACAAATAACCTTACCCTTTTTAAAAGGTGTAACACAGATTGCACAAGATTAATTACTAGTTCCCATTTTCATTTTCTTCACTCTATCAACTATTTCATCTGGAAGTTTTCCTTCTTCGTCCATTTGCATATTATTATCCCATTCTATTTGTTAAAATTCATCTGCCTAACCATTAAAAATTCAAACATTACTCTATTTTATAATTAATTTATAAAAAGGTGTACCACTAAACGTATGAAGGTTTCTTTGCTCATTCCGAATATGGGACATTATTCTAAATTTTATATTATGTTTTATGCTTAAATACTTTATCATGATTTTATACAAATTACAATTTTAATGATCTGTATTGAAATCAAAATTGTCATAAACGTTGCTCCATTCATTATTCCAGTCTATAAAATCCATATTATATTTTCCTGTTGGGTTGCCTTTTAATGGCCTATCATCTCCTCTCAATTATCTATTAGGCTATCTATCCATTTTTGCTATTTTTGATATTATATGTCTTTAGTATAATGTAATGCTAAATTATGATTAAATATAAATTTGTGAACAATCAATTAATCGATCAGATTTCTAATATTTATTAGACCTACTTTATTACTTTTTGTTCACAATATAAAATTTCTTTAGTGGTAATCTTAATCTAAAATCTATAATCTATAATAACTAATCTAACTTTATAACTTTTATTTGGTAGTTTCATTCTTCATTTCCTAAGTATTTTGGTCTTTCATAACAAAAGCATAAAATTATTATTTTTTTAAAAGTTTTAATTAAATAAAAAAGTACAACAAAATTTACTAAAACTATTAAAGTTTTTAGAAACGAATCATAAATATGAACACGTTGAGGTACTAGGCTCGTATTGATTATAAAAGTTAAAAATATGAGTTTTTTTAATATTACCAACTATTATGTAACATATTATACAATAAATAGTTTTTATTTTAAATAAATAAATTGGATGATTATTCAAATAAAACAACAATTTTTGGTTAAAATATTAATATCAATTTGATAATTTTTTAGACAGAAATGATATTTAAATAATAACATTTCTTGAGAATTAAATACATTCAGATTAAATTTATATATTCACTAATTGAAAAAATAGTTTAGATCAGATAATGCTGCACTAAACAAAGGAAAAAAAAATTTTTAATATAATTTAAATTATAGCTAATAATATATTATTAGCTGAAAAAGACCTCTTGTAGATTGAAAACTTATCTTTAGAAAAGGTGTTAAAAAAAAGGTATTAAATTCATAAAAATAAAATTTTAGAGCCATCATCATAAATAAACAAGAATTACCAAACTATCTAATTTATTTTATAACAGATAGTTAATTTTAATTAAATAGGATGATAAAATAAATAAATAAAAGAACAATTTTTTGTTAGAATATGATTATTAATTTAGTTACATATTAGATATAAATAATGTTAGTTTGATAATAATTAATCAAGAGAATTAATATTTATATTTTAAGATTTTTTAATCTATTATTTAAACAACGACCTGATAAAATAAATGCTACATTAAACAAAGAAAATATTTTTAATATGATTTTAAATATTTCATAATGAATGATAGATAGTATTAAGGAAACAAACAAAATGTTGATTGATTGATTTATTTAGTAATATGTTAATTTGTTTGAGAATATCTTTTTATTAAACAATAGAAGTATTATTAGTAAGTGTACTAGAGAGAGTTTTGATCTTTTTAACTTTTCATTCTAATTGACCATAAAAAATGTCCATATTATTCAACGCTAGGGCTTTAACTGTAAATAAATTTCAATTACTCTAACTGATTTTAGTTGCCTTGATAAATTTGATAGTATTAAATATTTTTTCATATTTTTTAGCCATTAGTCTTTTTGAATTATCTATCATTGGAAGATTATTTCATTACAAAGTTCAAAGAGAGCACTTCATCATATAAGTAACTTAAAAATGATTATGAAGAAAAGACAATGAAATATGAAGAACCTGAAAAGGCTAAGAAATTAATAGAATAATCAAAATAATCTAATTTGTAAGAAACTATTGCAAGCTCAAAGAATAATGTAGAAGTTACTCATAATTATGTTTCATCTCTCAAGTAAAAAATAAATCAATCAATAAAAGAAAAATATTCAGATTGAATTTGATTATATAAAAAATAGGATAGCATATTATAGACAAATAATATACAATAGCATACATGAAAACCTTCCAGTCATATATCCTCTTGTGGTAAAACATCATGCAACAATATGAATTAATCATTTGCATTACAATAAAAAAGAAAATTCTATAAATCTTAAAATTTTTATAATAAGACTATAGGATCTTTCTTTGCTCCTGTATTAATGACAAGAGCATGTGAATTATTTATTTTTGGAAGATTTGGAACACTCCTTTATGACATTTGGGATCTCAAAAAAAATAGTTAAAGTAAATAAATATTTTATTAGATGAAAAAAATAATTTTTGTAAAAAATCAAAATAATAAAAATATTCATCAAATATTAATCAATAAATAAATGGTTTTCTATAAGTTTAAACAAACTTTTTAAATCAAAATTTTGCTAAAAAGATAATTCAGTCAGTCATTAAGTCTTATAATTATAACAACAACAAAAAATCTATTAATTAAACTATTTTTGATATTATCTTTATTAATAGTTTCCTTTCTGCCCAATAAAAATAATAATTTCAATTATAAAATCTTCTAGCTTTTAACAAAAAATATTATTAAATTTAATAAAATATTTTCAAATCCCTAAAAATTCTTACAAAATAATAACAATAACAATTCTAATACAATTCGTCAATCCTTTGAAATACTCTTTTTAATTAAAATTATGCTAGAATGATTAAATTAGTGACTGAACGAACGAACATAGGTCTTTTAATCATTTTAGAAAAAAGTTTTATAAATTCAAAGTACCTAAATAAATATTTCAAAATAATAAAGACTATTTTATTATCTTGAGAAACTGATTAAGTCCATATTTTTTATCAAATATAAAATGAATAAATGGATATATTTAAAAATAATTTTCAGATACAACTTAGACACCTACCTACCTACATACCTACCTAATAAATGTTTGTTTGATTTTTGAATTATCTTTTCTAAAATTTTAGATTAAGTTTATTAAAAAATAATTTTGCATTAATATTAAAACTAATTGAATAAAATTAACATAATTTTAATGAAATATCAAAAGTTTAAACTCGTTCTGAAGATATTGTATATGGATTATCTACTGTTGCTATTTTCTCTTTGGTAGCTTTCACAAGTTTTGTTCCTTTTTACAGATACTTAAGTTTAAGTTCTAACAAGCTTAAAGATATTGCTGCAAAAGAAGTAATGTTGGCTGAACGTGCTAAAGAATAACTAACTAAATTAAAATGAGATTTAGAGTAAACAATAAGAGTTATTTTTAAAAATAGAGATGTTTTTTAGTTCTAAATAATGTTTAATTGATTTTATGTTTTTATATAAGTTTAATTTTTAAGTGCTGTATTTTGGTGATTACAGTAAATAATCTATCAATTTTCTATGTAATATTCTTTATTTTAATTATAAATGATTAGATATAATGTAATAAATATGACAATTGCTTGCTTGATTGCTAAAGAATTTGATAAATATTTTAGAATGGATTATTAAAATAACTCTTTTATTAGGAATTATTTATGAAGTTTTTGCAATTTAGTTATGTAAATTGCGTAAATGTAATTTAAATATTTAGTTTGACTGCTTTTGTTATAAATAAAAATTGATTTTGTAAATAGAAATTGACAGATAAAAATTTGCAAAGGTTCAATAATAATTATCAATAACCTTCGAAAAGTAGTATCAAATAATTCCAAACAAATAGCAAGCAAGTAAGCAGGTCATTAAAAATAGGTAAGTCTGCAACATAAACAAAACAGGAAAAGTTCATTTGACAAATAAGGAATTTCATCATCTCCAAAATGGATGAAATAGCTTCCTAGAATATTTAAGAAAATTCAAATCAGCCCATAGAAGATTTTGTTAATGAGGATTGTGAAGATAACAATTAACAAAATGCTATGAATTCAAGTCTTATTTTAGCAACCGAAAAAGTTGAAGATAATTCAAAAGCGAATAAAATCAATAATTTATAAGTAAATGTAGAATATATTGACTTTTCAAGTGACAGTAGTCCAATTAGAAGCAGAGATAAGTCAAAAAAGAAAAGGAGAAATACAATCAATTTGATGTCTTCTGAAGAAGATTTCAATATTAATTTTTAAGAGTTGAGTGAGATAAAATAGTAAACAGATACTTATTAGTTTGTTTTGCAAGGCCTTTCAAGTTAAGAAATAGAAAAATCTAATTAAGGCAGTGTTGAGTTAAGCAAAAAGTTAAGCAGTCACTCAGTATATGATTAAAAAAATTAAATAGGAGGAACAGCTACATTAAAAAAAGAAAGAGGAGAATCTAATTATTTCAAAGAAGACTAAGCATTCTTAAGGAAAACAGAAAATTTAAACATGTCGTAAGAAATAGATGATGAAAATCTTGAAATGATGAGAAAAGAATTGTCTGATTAATTATTTGAAAATAAACACTTTGATTTCTTTACAAGATAAAAAGGAAAACTATCTGTAGATATTAAAGACTTAGATGAAGACGAAGGAGAAGAAGAATAAGAAAAAGAAGATAATATAGATAATATTGATTTCAATGAACTTAAATAATAGTGTTTCTTTGATATTAAAAAATTAAATTTAGGTGCAATAAAAATGAATAATCATAACTACTAATTAGGAAATTATCACAGTTGGACTGATTTTTAAGTTTTCATTTCATAGACTGGTTCCTTTCTTATTAATGGTATTTATTTATTTCCAAGCATTTAATTATTTTTTAATTCATCAAAATAAGAATTTATCAAAAAAATCTTAAGATTAGCAAGACTTACTTATTAAGTTATCAAATCAAGTTTATCAAAAAATGTTTATTTTATTTGGCCATTCCGCATAATATTAAAGTTAGAGTAAATCTTATTTTCTCTGCAAATCATCAACACTTCAAAATAAAATAGGATATAAAACTCAACTATGCATAATTAACCTTTAATAGCTATTTCTACTATTTCAACAAGAATTATCAATCTACAAAAATATCTACCTAAATTGATTATTATAAAAATCACTCAAAATAATAAATAATATTCTTACAAAAAATTCAATTAAAAAATGATAAAAAAAATTGTTATAAAGTTACCCAATAACTATTTCGATTAGTTTGTGATGAAATTAATGAAGCAATATTTATTAAATATTTATAAAAGTAATTCATAGAATGAATCAATTAAAATTTCATACTAAAATCCTAATTATTCTAAAAAGATATTCTAATAAAATTTACATTAAAATAAAAATAAGAAATTAAGTATTCAGATTTTGTAACTTAAGAACTAATCTTATTGATAAAATAAATGGCAAAATTTTATTTTAATTTTTAGTTGAAATAAATCATTAAAAATAGCTCAAATTGGATGACAACAAAATAAATAATATTCATAATAATTCTAAATAGAAAATTTAGTAGAATCTTTTAAAAAATAATTTATTGACAAAGTTTAGCTGGCTCCCAAGATTTAAAAAATTAGATTTTGCTAAAATGAATAACAATATCATAAGTAAATTAACTAAAATTTCTAATTGCATTATGTATCAAATCAAATTAGCACATGTATCAAATCAAATTAGCAACATAAAAATTCTGAAGAAGATATTTCGCAAATAATGAGCATCAATCAAATCAAATCTGTCACATTCTTTAAAAAATAAAAGAAATAAATCCAATAAATTGATTTAAAATAAACGTTTTTGATTATGAAATAATTTTTTATTATAAATAGAGAAAAAATAAATTTCAAAGTTGATGAATAAATTGGAAAGCTGCTATATTGAGAATATATTGTGTAATTTGCAATATCGAGACTAATTGTCTAAACGTAAAGATTACTCTTTAGAGACAAAATAGTATGTGCCGATTATCTAGGAATCAAAGTATTAAATTTTCAGGGTGGATAACTCTTTGAAGGTCAATCTTTCTATTGCTAAAGATTACATTTGTGAGAATCTGAAATATATTTAAATGAATCCTACTCTGCTAGCCCAAGTTGTTTCATCACTCTCTTCTTACAGAGATTTAGAAACAAATGATTTTATAGAGAATATAAACAACTTTTTATTTGACAATATTTTTGATTAACAGCCAATTTAAAAGCCTCTCTACAAATTCCTCTCAGAAATAATAAAAGTAAGTATAAACAAATTTATATTTTAAAAGTATTTATTTAAATAAAACAACAACAAATATATCAAATTAGAGAGAGATAAGTAATGCTAGAAAATTAGAAGACACATTCAAGGTAGATTCAATATATATGAAATTCATTTTAGGCTACACAAAGAGAACTAACTTCTAAATATTCTTCTCTGATTCATTTAAAATACCTTTGTACACTTTAATGAAATTCAATAAGCTCATTAAAATAGATCCAGACAAGTATATAAATTACCTATTCATCCGAGCAAATAAATTTTATTTTTATTTAAATAAAAAAGAATTAATTATGAAGATTTAAACTTAAAAAGGCAAACAAGTCATCATTTCAATCATAGCCACCATCATAATTCCCATCATATATAAAATAGTTAAACATAAAATCCTCTGATTAATTTACATCATAGCTAGCCAATTTAGCTAAATTAAAGTCTTAATTCTACTAGCATTTAAGGTATTGCAACTGATTTTAGATATACTCATGATACTGCACTTAAAATTAATCTCAGCTAAGAATAAGATAATCGTAGTAGTACTCCTCATACATAACCTAATAATAGAAATACAGGATTTCTTAATAGTTTCTTTAGTTTATTCTCCTCAACAGGTATTTAATTTTTATTACTGTATAAATACTTTTCTTTTTACTTTTTAATTGCTTTTTCATTCTAAAAAAAATTTTTTTTAAATATAAAAGAATCTAGAAAGAAAAGAAAAGACAGCAATAATATTTTTAATGAATCAACTTTATTACAAGCACCACCTAGTTTATAATAATAAAATAGTAGCTGCAGTTGTAGCTATAATAATATTGATTCTGTAGAAGATAGTTCTGTAAATTTGAATTCATAAGATTCTGCGTTGACCAAGAGTGTAGAAAGTTCTGTCATAGATGAAACAGAAGAAGATAAAGCTTTCATTGAGGAGAGAAAAATGAAAGAAGTACAAAATAATTTATAAGTTTTGAAACAAATAACAACTTAAATGATAGATGCCTTAACAAAGCATATATCTTGTATTCCAAAAGGTATTTTATTCTTTAAGTTAATTTCATAGTTAATCAAAATTATTTTTGGTTGAAAAAAGGTATCAAAATAATGTGTAAGATGATTGTTATTTTGCTTGCACAAAAGGACCCCACTTTAAGCTTGGAAGTTAGACTCCAAATTTTAACTTAGTTTTTAATTATGAGATGGGTGATACCTTCACTTGTTTCTTTACTTCATAGGAACACACTTTCAGAAGTGCATTAAACAAGATACTAAAATATCTCAATAGTTGCTAAGGTGCTCTCAAGAGTATTTAAGAAGGAATATGAGAATTTGAATGACTATCCTGGATTTGAAAACTTAAAGTCTTTTATAATGGAATTTTCAGACAGAATTGACTAATTTTATGATTATTTGTTAAATTTTGATGGTGGTTTTATTGAAGATATTATCAATAAGACTGATAAAGAACTATACAGTGCTAAAGAAGATGCATTAACTTCTTTAAGTGTATCTTATAGTGACGTAGATTTAATTCACAAGATATTTTCTTCTGTTCAGGATGACAAATTAAAGTCCTAACATAAGAAATTGTTTACCTAAGTAGAAAAGTTTAATATTTCTTTTTTTTTATTTTTATATTTCTAAATATAACGACTTTCTCATTCTTTTTTTCTATCGAATCTAAGGTGTATCAAATTCAACGATTCAGAAAAATTCCTAGATAATACCAATAAAAATTAGTAAAACACTCTCTTCTACATTTGGAGGCCAGCTGAGTTTTACACACAAAATTTAGTAATTTTATTTATTTTTTAGAATAAAATCATAATCATTCCAACATAAAAATGTATTGAGAAAATACATATTTTAATAATAAAGTATCTATCTCTCATTACAACATTTTTTTAAAATTTGAAACAAGTAACCAATCATATTTAAATTAAACAGCAGGTTGGTTATATTAAATAAAATATATGTGTCAAATAAATTTAATCTTTTTAAAATAAAAACAAATTTAAAAGCTTTAATTTATTTTACTTAATTTCTTTGTAAAAAAATAGGTTGAAAAGTGCTTAAAATTTCCAATAAAGGATAAGCATGATCATGAACATGTAGCAAAATAAAAATTGATAAATACTTTAATTCAATTTTTCTAAAAAATCAATCCTAATGAGGATTTTATTGAGAATGCAACTTCTCAAGAGTTGTAAGGGATTTTGAATTTTTATGGGAGAAAAAATTAAATGAGTTAAAAAGTTATGCGAAACGGTTTGCAACTAAAAATTTAGGCTAATTTTATTAAAAGTTTATTGAAGAAGTTTTGTTAAGACTATGAAGGAACTGATTTCTAGAGTCTTTTAAAAGAAATTTCAACTGAAGTTGTTAACAATAGATAGAATGTGATTGATTAAATTAAATACATTAAATACAAAATATAATAAGCTATTAGCAAGCTGTCTTCATAAACATTAAAAATCAAAAAAGAAAATGAAGAAATGGTTGAAAGAACCATAAAGCAAAATATTTTATTATTCATTAAGAAAGCAGAAATCCCAGTCAGAATTATTTATCAAGATGATTGTAAAATTATGATTGAGAAAGAGAATGATGAATTATAATTTAAAGAAGCATATTCTCTTTATAGAGAATCAATTCAAGTTGGTAAATTAATATTTAAATCATAGAATATTTAATCATTTATATCTTTTGTTATCCAGGATATGATCAGGTGAAGCAAAAGCTCAAAAAGAAATAAATAAATTTGGTAATTTTAAAATTTATGCTCATTCTAAATTAAAGTTATATTTTGAATTAAAAAAGAATGAGAATGACATACTCTGCAAGAATGTTAAAGAGTAAATTTAATTGAAATTAATTTAAATGAAAAAGAATCAATTTTACTAAAAAACAGATTTATTGAGAGTATTCATTAGAAAAGATTGTTTGATAAATTAATTGATTTCTATCCTCAAAATATCAAACAATTTAGAAAATAAATAAATAATTATAATGATTATATTGTTGAGAAATTCTTTTATCTTCCTAAAATGCAACAAAGCAATAGAATTGCCATTTATGAGTAAGTCTAAATTTAATTTGAAAAATATCTTGCCCGAGCTCTCTCTAAAAAGTAAATTTTTATTTCTTAAACAACGTCTATAATATTCTACACCAACCCTTTAGATTCTTAATGAAGAAAGAGTAAATTGAAATGACAAGCTCTCCAAAACAATCTGGAAATAATAAAAAAATAAGTGTTATAGATAAAATGAAGTCTACTAAAAAAACCTATGATGACATTCACCTAGCTGCTCTGGCTCCAAGTGAGACATATTATCTATTTATATAATAATTTAATTTTTTTAAATAAAAAAAGAACTAGAAAAGATATAAAAGCAATCAAACCATGTTGATATATTGTATATAATTGATGAATGCGTAGATTAATTGAGAGATCTTGCTGAGCTTAATGGGCAAGATAAAAATGAAGATTTAATTATTGTCTCTAAAATGATTAATCTTATAGAAAAATCTCAATTGTATGATTGCCAAATGATAATTAGGTAATTTTTTGAATAAGTCTAATTGATAAGCATTGATTTTATTTTATAAACAAACAAATAAAGAATTATTGACAGTTTAATCAACTTGAATTTTTGGACTAAAAAAGATAAAATTATTCAATCATTAACAATTTTTAAACTAGCTGCTAACGAAGTTACTTCTAATTGAAATACTTATTTGTTATTTATTTATTTATTTCATATTAAAATATTATTGCTTTTATATTAAAACTATCTCCATCTATCCTCATCATCTTTTACATTTCCTGAATTACTATTTCTTAATTTTCAAGAGTTATTAATTATTAATTAATTACATTTTTCATATATTTTGTAAATACTAAATATTATATTTCCTTAATTTTTATCAATAATTCATCATTTTATGTCTAAGCTAAAATTCAGCATTTAAAGAGCTACATTAATAATAAGTATTTCATAAAATTTCTTTTTAGAAATTAATGTACTTCATTTTAGCAATAAGCCATTATTTTTTCATTTTTGAAATTTAAAATTTAGAAAAATAAGGAGTATGAGATAATAGGTTAAGTTATTACACAAAATACTATTGAGATAAAAAATTGAGGATTAATTGTATCTGTTGTTATTTTTTATATATTTTATAATTAGATTGTTTTGAAAAAAATTTTTGACTTTATTTATAAATCGAAGGGTAGCATTTTTCTTTAATTTAGATGAAATTTGTAAGCAACCTAAGTAATAAATAATTGATATTTGTAATTTTTATTGAATCGTAATTTTTAGAAAGAGAAAAAAAATGATATAATAGAGATAGTTTTTTTATAATATTCATGAGGTAATTATTCATTATTTTTTAATTTAATTGTTAATTTCTTTCATTTTTTTGTGTAAAAAGTTTTTAAGGTCTAAGTTAAAAACTCTTGTTGATATTTAAATCTATTTAAAGTAAGCCATTTTTTAGAATTCTCTTTATCTTTATTGATTTTCTTAACTTAATAATTTAAAGCTGTGAAAAAATTGATTATTAAGGCATGTAATCTATAAGTTATGGTTTGGGAAAATGTACCAATCTCTCTGAATTAATATTGTATCTTAAGTAAAAATTATTTTTAAATTTAAAATCCTTTTTCTTTTCATTTATTTTAAAACTTATTTTTACTTTTTCAAACATTTACATTATTTTTTTAATTTTTTGTTTTTAGCAATTAAAATATTAAAAATGTTATGTGTTAAAGATTTAATTAAATAACTGATGAAGGAGTTAAGGCTTTGTCCTAAAGTTTACAATAATGCTCTAATCTTTAAAGATTAACTATTGATCTAAGGTAGAAGTCAATTTATATTTTTATTTTTGTTAATAATCTTTATTGACAAAGTTTGTTTCATTTAATAAAATAATTTGATATCTATTTCTCTGATTAATTTAAAAGATCCAACTAAATAGGAGAATAAGGTGCTTCTAATTTGGCTACTGAATTGAAAAATTTGACAAATCTCTAATATCTAGAACTCTTTCTAAAGTAAATTTATTTTTTTATCATTCATATTATATCTCAAATAAAAATATTTTTTCCTTTTTAAAAAAAAGTTAAAATAATATTCGTGATGAGGGCATTCAGGCCTTAGGCTAATCTATAGCTATGCTTAGTAAACTCTCAACATTAAAATTATAATTATAGTAAATATTCTTTTATTTAATTAAATTGCTACATTTTTGCTAAAATATTAATTCTTTTATTTATTATTTCATTAATTATTATTTGTAAAATACAATTTTAAAGTAATACCTTAATAGGTGATAGCGGTATATAATCCTTAGGTGATAGCTTATCAAAGTGCTTTAAACTCTAATCTTTAACTCTTGATCTTGGGTAAATTGAAAATATAGACTTTTTAATTTTCTAAACTATTTAAAGAATTAACTTTAACTAATTTTAATTTCATCACATAAATAAAAATAATAAAAAGGTAAAATTAAATATGTGATGAAGGTGTTTTGGGATTACGTTAACAGCTTGCAAATATTATCAATCTATCAATTTTAATATTATATCTAACGTAATATGTTTCATTTCATTTTTTACTTTTTTAAATTAACATTCCAAATTTCTTATTTTTCGTCATTACTAAAATGCTTTTCTTTAATTAATAGTGGAAACGAGTTTGATGAAGAATCGGAATCGAAACTTTATATGAAAATTCTAAAATTGAAGAGATTAGTTGCCTTAAAAATATCTTTATGATCAACTTCTATTTAAATAATTCAATAAATGTTAAAATTTATCAAAATTTTTGTTTGGTATTTGCTTGTTAATTTAAATTCCTGATGAAAAAATAAATTCCAAAACTAAATTTTCTAATTATTTTTAATCTTGCTAAGGAATTTCAAAATATTTTATTTCCTACTCTATTTAAAGAGCTTAAATTTTAAAAACTATTTTTCTTAAAAATCTAAAATAAATTGTTTTTAATTTATGATTGCATTTTATAAAAATATGGATAAATAAAGATTTAAATTTAATTGTTTTTCTTTATGAAACTCTTTATTATCAAAATATTTTACCAAATAATTTAATCAAAACTTTACAAATATAAAAAAAGACCAAAAACAATTTAATAAAATTTCAACATTTAAATTCCTCAAGTAAATTTTATATTTTGAATAAATTCCCCATCTTTCCATTCTCCTTCTTAAATTGTTTTATTATTATACACAAGCTTTCCTTAACCATGATATTTTCCTTATTTAAAGTGTCCTATGAATTCTGATCCATTATTGTATTTAATAAAACCTTCACCATGATATAAGTTATCCTTAAACTCTCCCTCGTATTTAGATCCATCTGAAAGTGTAAGTTTTCCTTCTCCGTTAAATTTATCATTTTTAAATTCTCCAATATATTTAACCCCATTATTAAAATCTATTTCACCTGTTCCATGTTTTAATTTATTTTTTAAATATCCTGAAAATGTAGTCCCATTCTAATAGTCAATTATTTAATACTGGCCCTCTTTGTTTGGAAATTATTATTTGATATTTATTCCTACTTTAAAAATAATCAATAAAAGTAGAACTATTAAAGAAAGCTTCATGATATTTTTCTATGTAAAATTGAAATATTATTTTTTTTCTGGGCTTTTATTATTTGATATAAATTTCGAATTGTTCTTCATATCTTCCAAATTAGATAATAACTTGTCTAATTTCATTCTTTGTGAAGGCTCTTTTTTCATCAGTTCTAAAGCAAGAGTTATTAATGGATTTTTTTAATTATCTTGATAGGATCCCAATTTTAACAAAGACATTGTCATAAAATCTTACAAGTTAATTCCAGAAATAAAACAAATAATAGAGCCAAGAGCAAAATAATCTGATTCCATACAGAGCCTACCATCAGTTTGTTCATAAGCCATGAAACTATAAGTTCCTTAATAAGTAGAAATATGAGTTAGATTATTTTGTAATTTTTTAGAAAGACCCAAATCCCCTATTTTAGAGATCAACTAATCATTTTCGATTGCTAATAATATGTTATCTGGTTTAAGATCACTATGAATAATATTTTTTGCATGGATGTCTTGAAGTCCTTTTGCTAATTAAATGAAAATATCTAAAATTTATTATTAATTCAATTTTTTGTAATAATTTTGTAGATTCCCTTCTTCACAAAATTCATAAATGATAAAATAATTTTTATTCTCCTGATCATATAGCTAATCATACATTTTAACAACATATTTGCTGTTAATTTATCTAGCTAATTAAGCCTCATTAATGTATTCTTAGACAAATTATTCATTTTAACCAAAAATTAATTTAATAGCAACAAATCTACTGTTTTGAAGATCATATCCTTTAAAGACTATCCCAAATTATCCATTACCTAGAACTTTAGAGATTAGTATATCAAACTGTTTGAGATATACTTTTCCTTTAGTTATCCTTTCAGATGATATATCGATTTTTTTACTTTATAAATACAAATTAATTTACTCTTGTGTTATCTCTTAAATATTCATTTCTACCTAAATCAAATCAATATCAATCAAATTTTATTATATTATTTTTTATGTTAGCTCTCTATCTTATAAATACTATTGTTAACCTAAACCAAAATTTTCTGATATACCAACTACAAGCTAAAATCAAACAAGTGTTTCATTCATTTTCATTAATAAATATCTTATATTTTTAGAATATTTTACTGGACAACAAACAGAAAAAATTGAATTGTTTTTAAATTTTTAAGGTCCTATTAAACTCATGAAAATACTACAAAGAGTGTGTGCTCTTCTTTTACTTGATTTGTAGAGCTTGGCTTAGATTTAATTTTTGAATAAACATTTGATGTGTTTATCAAAATAAATATAGTTTTAATTTTTTAAAATTATTTCCTTTTGAGTTCTTTTATTTTTCATAACATTTTTTATTTTAAATAGAAATACATGTGCTATTATTACGAAAAGTATCAAAACAAATAGAGATAACATGAGAAGGATTATAAAAAATAAAATATTTAGAACACAAAAATTGACTAAATACTTTCTAGCTTTGTATTTATATTTAAATAAATAAAATGAAAATAGAAAAGAATTAAATTTAGGATAAGATTTTATTATCTATCTTTAATATCTTTAATAGAGATTTTCACTAAAATTCCTCATAAAAATTAAAAATTTTATTTTGAATGTTTAATTTTTCATAAAAAATATGTTTAGATGTGAATCCTAGGATTCTTTCAGTTACTTTCTGATAACAAATACAGTTTTTTTTTGGGAATATCATTAGAGAGAGATATCATGTTGGAATTATGAAAATTAATGATAACTACAACTACTCTGTTAGGTATAGTAGGTATAGTTTATTTATTTATACTATATTTTTTTAAGGAGCAGGGTTGTGTCTTTGACTACTTCTCTTCTCTAGTCATGATCTTATCTATGGGTTAGTTTTCTTTGAGAGTTTATTTGAATATTTCCTCAAATATCCACAATATACTTTTCTATATCTTGTGTAGAGTTGAGGTTTTTCTTATTTCATTGTCTTCATAGAGTAGATGTTACTCAGTACAATAAAAATATTTCAGTAACTTTACTTAAATGTTTAAACTTTATTTTATTGTTTTAACGCCATTCAAGCAAAGGAAATTCAATTTTTATTTATTTTTTCATATAAAATTGTATTTGAAATTCAATACCTATATCTCCATCTTATATTTTGCACAAGTAGAGTTTTCTAAAAAGATTTTCAACATGTTTAATTTAAGATTCACCTTTTGGTTCTTTTAATTTTAGTTATTATTAAGGAGTGAGTTCTTCTTCTATTTATTATTAGTTTAAATTCAAGTTTTTAGTAAAATTCTATTATAAACTTTATAATTGATTCTAGTTTTTGTAGTTTGTTTTGAAAATATGTTTTTGAAAACATGGATCAAGAAAGGTAAGAGTTTAAAGTATTTCTATATTTTAATCATATTACTATATTTTTAATTAAGATCTTTAAGCAAAATTATTTTCTACTTTAAAGATAATATGAATTCTACACATCAACATTTAGTATAAATTTTTAATGTTTTCAATTATAGGAAGGAAGTATGGAAGATGAAACTGTTTATTTCTCTTCTGAAGAAATAATTTGTTAAATTCATATGGTGTGAAAAGAGTGATCAATTCATTTAGTAATTTCCATTCATTATTATATAAAATCTCTCCTTCTTATTTGTTTTTTTTCAATTAATATAAATGAGATAGCTTACTCATAATCTAAAAATTGTTTTAGCATGTTGAGTGTGGTGTGCTGTTCCATCTTGTTGGGATGTCGATTTTTAATCTTTTTTAAGTTTTTTAAGGAAGCTTTAATTATTATTTGTTAATGAGTAAATTTGAATACAAAGTAGAAGTTTAAGATAATTTTAAAATGCTCCTTATTTTTAATATGAGATTTGAATATTCAGAGATTTCATGAAATTTTGAAAGATTATTATGGAGAATATACCCAAAGCATATAAAATGAATCCAATCATTCATAAAATTACTAAAGCGCCATACGTTATTTGCAGTCTTATTGGTTGAGAAATATATTCACTAGTGTAAGAGCTGAAAACTACTTTTGTTTGTAAAACAAAGTTTTAAACACAAAATCCTGGCTTATACAATGATAAGTTATGTTTAAAAATGATTATACCCTCTTAAATGACTACCATAGCTTATGCTAATCATTACATACGCCCTGTTTCTAGCTTACCGAATCAAAATTTTCTTTCATGCTTGAGCAGGTATTTTTTTAATTTTTTTACTTAGAAGATATTTGATTCTTAATCTTGAAATTTTTTATTGATAGACAAACTAATCAAATATAGATACATAGATGTATAGCTTGACTTATTAATTTTAATTTAAAATATTTTAAAATGATAGATTTTTCAAGAAAAAAATGAAACTAAGTAAAATAATATTTTTAGTTAAAAATAAAAAATGAAAAAGTTGTAATTTAATGTAACTGATTTACATTTTTATTTAACTCAAAAGTTTTCATAAAGTTGAAATTTTTAGATAAATAAATCTTTGTAATATTTTATATCAATTTTAAGAGAGGCTAGATAAAATATATCATAAACAAAAATACAATTTCGTTTTTATATTTTTTTATTTTATTTATTAGATTTTTTATTCTCAAGCAGAAATACCCTTGAAGGAACCATTGGTTGCATCGGCAATAGCGTTTAAGAATTAGAAGGAAAGGTTTCTTTCGTTTTGAGATTCAGTACCACCCATGATGAAAGAAATGGT